>OX637280.1:5446760-6046760 GCA_951799465.1 Leptophobia aripa
TTATTTTATAGAACTTCTTAGGGTGCTCTAGTTCTAGGGTGCCTAATAAAAAATCGCTATAACAAATTTATATCACTCTGATCTTACTTATAATTGTCGGTATGACAGTAGAGATTGTTATAAACGAAACATGTATTATTCTATTATTTTCGTAATATAAATTATTATTAGGCTTAGCTATTTTATATATTGTATATATATGTAGCAAGCAAGGCTTACTCAATTATTCATTAATTACCAGGTTTTTTTCACAAAAATATATTATTTTAAGAATGCAATGCATGTATATATTGCTTTTTATCAAAGTATGCTCTTATATATTTAGTCAGTCAGTAGTTAGTAAACCTAAACTTACCGAACTTTAAAGTTTACACTATAGGTATGAGAAAAAAACAAAAATGTATTTACAATTTTATTAATGTAATCTGCCACACAATTAAAATCAGCTGTTCCATGAAATCTTCATATTCATTTAGAGGAGGGTTCTGAAAATGTTTTAATAAAATATAATTATATTATATATTTTAAAATAACGACATGTCATAATTAACTTACACGTTCAATAGCCCGCTTGTTAATTTAATCAGTGACGAGTCCTGAAGTGCAACCTCTAAAAAAAAAATATTAAAAATTCTAATAATGTCAGACAACATGACTACATGGTGTATACATCTATGTATGGTGTATGATAATATAATTATTAAGTATTAAGAACGAACGTGCTAAACAATGTAAGATGTGAAGCGATCTCTGTGATCCATCACAAAATGCATCACATAATTTTGTCTTCCGTTTCACATTTTTGATTTAACATCTGCGTTAGAACATATAAAATATCAATTTATTTAAATTATTTGCTTTTTTATATGCCCCTAAATTATATAACTCTTAGTAGTGGAATAGGGACTTCTAGACATTGTAGAAGTGCACAGGCGCTTATTAAAAGATTAAGTAGTCGCCTGGTAGTTAGTACCGATGACCCAAGAGTGGTGCTTCTCTTGCTTAACGTATAAGCATCGCGATACATGGAGGAAATGCCGCTAGCATTATGAGTACTACAGGGACCAAACTTTTTAAATTTCTTTTAATGTTTTAGTTTGTATTTTAAGTTATAATAAAAAAATAATACTATAACGACAATTTGTCTTACCCTCTGGTCGCGGAGCACTATAAATAGTTGCAATGTTAATCATAAAAATAAGGAAAATTATAAACAAACTTGTGTTAGACATGTTGGTCTATCAGTGAATAAATTGGAAATTTCTCTCGTCAACCATATTTATATTACCGTATTTCGTTAATTTATTACCTTCAGGAAATTACAAAGAACTAATCAACCGTTTTATAATTAATTTTCGTACGTCAATACCAAAATACGTACGCAATTTATTTAATAATTGTATAAATACATTTTAAATGTTCCAGTTTTTATGATTTTTAATATTCTTATCGTTTTTTGTAATTGAGTAATTCATTAATTTATAAAAAAGACTCTAATTACTTTTACTGTCAGTTTCCAAATCAAGAGCGTAGAGCGGACTAGAAGAACTAGCCAAAAACTGACAAACAGGGCAAACGAGACAAACACATCAAAGGTGATGTCACCCATAGACTCTACAGTTACCGGTATTTTATGAACTGCTAAACTCTCTTCTTGACAGATCCTAAATCGTATTGGTGCAGATGTACTGTGACGGGCAGGTTGTGTGGTGTAACCTTGGATATGGAGGTGTGGAATTTCGTATTCTACCTATATATTTATTCATATTTCTTATCGACCATTTACTACAAAACATGAAACAGGACGCTTTGTTACAGCTTCGAATATTATTGTAATGATTATCCTAGAATTTTTACAACCAAGGTGTTGTTGTGTACGTCACGTTCACAAGAAGCTTAGTGGGATTGTCAAAAGACTCTTCTTTTATTTAGTACAAATTTAGTAGTTTTTTTATCATTTTATCCTAATTTTAGCACATTATGTGTGCTTGCAGTTTTAAATAAGATAAAAATTTTAACAGTCACTAAGAGTTTTTTTAATATCATATTAGTAAATCATAATTATACTTTTGTTCTGTATTTTTTGTTATGCTAGTTTACGAAATTGTACAAGGATATTGCGCACAAGCAAATAATTAATCACTTAAAGGATCCATTTTGATAAAAGACGTAGGAAATATAAATTTAACGTCATATTGTAATCTGTTTTCAGATACATTGATACTCTTATTAACCTTAAGATAGATATATACCGTAACGGTCTTTGGATAATAAATACAGGTGATGTTGATAAACAAAATGTCGTCTAATGTCAATTGTCAATGTTTCACGTCAATTTCGTTCGGTCATACCGCGTGTATTAACGCTTAGATTTTCAAATGTCATTCACATAATTTAAGCAACAACAAACCAAATTTATATTACAGATTTATAGTTAATATTTATAATAAAATTTAATTGTTACTAAGATACCTAGTACATACACATCTGTCAGTCAATATGAAGGTTATATATATTTAAATGGTCTGAAATGAAATATACGTCGTTTTAAACCAATATATTAAAGTTCTTAATGGCGATATATCTAATTTTATCACATTTTCAATTGTTTTATTTCACACTTTGTTACCGCCATATTTGTGTAGTTTAGCGTCTGTAAAGAAAGTTTGTTGTTTAATTGATATATAACAGATTATAATGTAATAAAATAAAAACTAAAGTATGTTATAATGTAAAATAGATCGTATGAGAGTTTTCATAGAATGGATAAGTTCAATCATAGACAAACGGATAATTAAATTGAGGTTATAATGTTAATAATATTATGTTACCCGTAACCACCGGCATGTGCTTTTGCGCTTGCGTGAGCACCATGACCGCCATAACCACCATGTCCATCATGTCCACCGCCGTTGCCACCACCGAGTCCACCTCCAAAACCACCTAAAAATTACATAAACTACTCTAAGCATATCTCCAGAGATGCTATAGCTAATCTACTTGGACTTAGCATTTCAATGAACATGGGGTAACAAAAAATAAAATAACTACTTTATTTAATATCATAGAAAAAATGACTGAAATATTGTCGAGGTATGTGTAAGTACTTTAATTATTTTTTGTGACATGTTCAAATTGAAGTCATGTTTGTTTGTCAGATATAAAAATAATAAAACGATTTATAAACAGTCTGACATCTTGCAGATCGTTTTTGAAAGCATTTCGTAGAATCCACCAGTCCAGTGAACACGATTAACACTAAAAAAGGCTATGAGCAAGTGTACCTCCGTGACCACCGCCAAGTCCACCTCCGTTTCCACCTCCAAGCCCACCACCGTGACCTCCGTCAAGTCCACCTCCGTTTCCACCTCCAAGTCCACCTCCGTGACCTCCGCCAAGTCCTCCTCCGTTTCCACCTCCAAGTCCACCTCCGTGACCACCGCCAAGTCCACCTCCGTTTCCACCTCCAAGTCCACCACCGTGACCTCCGCCAAGTCCACCTCCGTGACCTTCGCCAAGTCCTCCTCCGTTTCCACCTCCAAGTCCACCTCCGTGACCACCGCCAAGTCCACCTCCGTTTCCACCTCCAAGTCCACCTCCGTTTCCGCCTCCGAGACCATCGCCATGGCCACCACCATTTCCGCCACCTAATCCTCCACCATGTCCGCCTGTAAAATAAGAGTTAGGCCTTTAAAATCTGAGCACTATTAAATTATGAAACGTAAGTAAGTGTAAGTATCTCAGCCGATTTAGTTGTTTGTAAAAATGTTTGCCTATTTTTATATCCATTATGTTTCACAAAATTCACTCGTCCGATCTACGCCGTTCATTTGGAATGCAGAAGCAAACATAAATTACTTTTTTGACGGTTGTAAATGAACGATAGTTATCTCGAATGAAATGAATTTAATAATTTCAATGTGTTGCTAAGAACCGCAATATATGAAGCCATTTAAAAACGCTGAAATTTAAAAAGGTACTATTATTTATTATCTGACTTCAAAGGAATTTACCTCCTAAGCCACCGCCGTTTCCTCCGCCCAGGCCTCCGCCATGGCCTCCTGAAACACCTTCATATTAAAACCATAAACCATTTTATTTATCAAACAGTGCTATTTACCATATTATATATAATAATTTTTGTATATTACAAACTTTCCGCCCGCGGCTTCGCCCACGTGTAATTTGGTTAAGTATATAGCGTTTTTAATGATCTCGACAGGGCTTTCTTTCACCATCTATCGAGCACATTGTTTAACACTTCAACTGCGCCCGCGCGCACTGCTTTATTTGTTATTTTTGTTACCTCTCATAAGTTTTAATATTTAAGATTAACTAACATGATTAACAATATATAACTAATCAATCCATATTAGTGTTTAAAATTTTTGAAGCAGTGGTTAAAGTAAATTTCCATAACTTCTTTTTCCCTTAACCGATTTTGACGAAATAAAGTTTTGACAACGCTCCTAATTGTATGTAATACAACTGTGCATTTATGTAATCCAACGCGAAACCGCGTTTAAATCCGTTCAGTAGTTTCGAAGTTATAACGTACCAGACAGACAGACAGACAGACGAGAATTCCAAAAAATGTTTTTTTGGAAAAACATTTTTTGGAAAAATATTTAATGTGCAGACATTCGATTTTTACTGTCTTATAATAAGTATAGGTTATAAACTGCTGTTCCAAATAATGTTTACCTCCAAAACCGCCTCCGCCACCACCTCCTCCGCCACCACCACCGCCGAAGCCGCCGCCGTCGCCAAAGCCACCGCCGCCGCCAAAGCCACCGCCTCCACCACCGCCAAAGCCTTTACCACCGCCGCCATAACCACCTGTGGACAAATTCAACATGATTAAAGAGAAAATACATTTTATCATTTAATACCATTATTATATTCCTATTTACGGTAGTATATTAATTAAATTTTGGATTCATTTAATAAGATGTCTAATTAAAACAATTAATTATGTGCATGGTAGAAGTACGCTCATTTTTCACTCGCAATTAATCATTAAATAATCTATATTCTATACTAAAGAACTATTTAAATTATTAAAAAGCTATTTTATTGATATTTCAAAAATTCTTGTCTTTTGGTGTGAACGCTATTCATAACGCATTTTGTTATAAAAATATTGTGTTTAGTTTGTCTCATAAATTTAAACTGATTTGAGATTAATCCCACGAAACCGATTTTTAGGAAACTTGTATGTTTTTTTGGAAATCTACGAAGATGCAAAAGATTATATATTTAATTATATCTTTTCCGCACATAACCGTATCACCGGTCACTGGTGTACGTCATTATTTTTCCTTATATCTAGAGCTAAGATGGTTTAAAAATAAACCGATCTGAGAAGATACCCATAACAAACTCAGGTGTTTCACAAATGTCCTTATCTCAGCTCGTTCATAATTCAAATAGTCCTTTACACTATAACAGGATTTGCTCATCAATTTATGCTTCAATTATTAATTACATTCAATCATACATTATTATCTTTATAGACAAATAAAAGAAAATATCACTAGACGAAACATACTTTTTTAATATTCATACAAATCATAACAAATGATATGAAAATTGTGTCAATTACTATGTATTTCACATTTAAAAGACGAGTAAATAAGGATATTTAATTGACCTTCATATATCTTAAAGCAATTGCATAGATCCGGTACATGTATGACTTTAAAGTCACGATTCAAACTGCAATCCTTAGTGCGTAGTGGTTAACGCGAACGGGTTAACCCTAGTTCATAATTTATAATTTTCTAGTTAACACAGAAGAATAACTCTCCCATTATCCTCGTCATTGGTACGAATACCATACACAATTTATAAATAAGAGACTAACTGCATTGTTATTTTCTTCAATATAATGTTATAAATGTTTTAATTTATAATAAAAGTAAATATGTAGGAATACTTAATAAAAAAATCGTATACCCTAAAAGGCATACTTGACCTTCGGTCATCCACAATTCATATTTTCTTACAGTATTATTATTGTATAATATGTAGAATAATAAAATGTAAGCCAAAATGAATTATTAAAAAAGAAATATGAAATAGTATTTACCTGGTGCAGAGTGCACGCAAACAGTGAGGCCCAAAGCAACACAAACGACTAGAAACTTCGACATATCTAGAACTGTAAGAATACAGCCTCCGCCGCTGATTTATATACTGTAAAGCTTATGTCATAAACAGGTAATGTTTACTTTAGTTTTTGCGCTTCGATTTTTTTGTAGCTGAACCAAAGCGATAGAAGTGATCGTGTAAGTTCGGATAATTAAAAAAAAGGGCCTCTTTAGAAGCGCTTTTTAAGCCGTGTTAACAATATATTTATATATTTTCCAATAGTATCAGCAAACACTTGTTAATAGTATTCTTTTTATATCTAAGGCCACCAGGGTTCCAAAATATCTGAGAAGATATACAATATATTCAGCTTTATAACTCAAGAAATTTGACGATAGTCATTCGCTAATATTTGACATAATTTATTACAACTAGTACTTTGTGTGAGTACAGAAAGCATTCTTTAAGCTTTCAATATGAAGAAACTCCATAATAATATATAAATGATTTCACTACTCATCCTTCTGTTCCGATTTGCTTGTCTAACATAGATTATTAGATATTGTAATACGACTTTATATATAAATGCAACTTTTTATCAAAATAAATTGTTTATTACTTATTTTGTAGACGATTCATAAGTGTACCTTAGTTACCTATATGAATAAAGATATTTTTGTTAAGCCGTTTGCTGGATAATGGTGTAATGCAATATACAACAATTCTGCAAAACATATTTCGTGATTTAATTGAGTGGCGGAGAATAAATATCTTGCCAGTTCTGGTCACCAGTTCTAAGCCCTTGGGAACTGGCAATAATTGCAATTGCAGCTGACAATGATTATTTCAAGATTCATAAAGGAATTAAGTTATTTTTGATTTTATATAGATACATAAATCTAAATAATAAGGACAGATATAATGAATAAGCAAATTTTTAAATGTACATTCGTTCATTTTTCCATGAATCTACTGTATGATTGACATGTAAGTGATAATTGGGAATGTTTGATGTATATTTTTAAAAGGAAAATCACCGTTGAATGCAATTGGCAAATATTCAAAAATGGCTTATGAAGACACAATAAAATAGACAGGCATTTACTGGTTATTTACAACATATTTTATTTATTTTATTCACACTTTATTAGCACTTAAGGAGTACGTGATGTTAATATATACTTAGTCTGGCCATAAATACTGTTACTATTCAAAAAAAGAAAATATTACGTTTGAATTTGGAATCTGTCATTTTTATATGATCGCTTGATGTGTTTTCTTATTTTCGCGCCATTATATTGTTAAATATTTTGTTATATTAAAATGGAGTGGGGTGATAAAGAGAACCGAATCGCTGTGATTGCCTTACATAAAGTAGGTATGGAGAAAAGTGCAATTTTTAAAACCCTCCACCCGCTTGGTATTAGTCAAATGTTTGTTTACCGGGCTATTGATAGGTACAATGATACCTCCTCTGTTTGTGACAGAAAAAGATCTGGCCGTCCACGTACCGTTCGTGTGAAAAAGGTGATTAAAGCAGTTAGGGAAAGAATTCGAAGATATCCTGTCCGTAAGCAAAAGATTTTATCTCGGGAGATGAAGATAGCTCCTAGAACCATGTCGCGTATATTAAAAGATGACTTAGGACTTGCAGCCTATAAGAGACGTACTGGTCTCTTCTTAACTGATAATTTAAAGAAGAATAGGGTGGTAAAATCCAAACAACTACTTAAGCGGTACGCAAAGGGAGGTCACAAAAAAATTTTGTTTACGGATGAGAAAATTTTTACAATTGAGCAGTATTTTAATAAACAAAATGACCGTATTTATGCTGGAAGCTCTAAAGAAGCTTCGCAATTAGTAAACAGAGTACAACGTGGGCATTATCCCACTTCAGTGATGGTTTGGTGGGGTGTTAGCTATGAAGGGGTGACTGAGCCATATTTTTGTGAAAAAGGTATTAAAACGTCGGCACAAGTTTATCAAAATACCATTCTTGAGACGGTAGTTAAGCCTTTAACTAACACCATGTTCAATAACAAAGAATGGTGCTTTCAACAAGACTCGGCACCGGGTCATAGAGCTCGATCCACCCAATCTTGGTTGAAAACTAACGTTCCGGACTTTATCAGCACTGAAAACTGGCCGTCGTCAAGTCCTGACCTAAATCCATTGGATTATGATTTATGGTCAGTTTTAGAGAGTAAGGCTTGCTCTAAACGCCATGATAATTTGGAGTCCCTAAAACGATCCATTCGGTTGGCAATGAAGAATTTTCCTCTAGAAAGAGTTCGTGCTGCTATTGATAACTGGCCTCAACGTTTAAAAGACTGTATTGCAGCCAATGGATACCACTTCGAATAAACATTGTATATTTTTAATAGTTATATATTGATGTATTAAACTAACTCACTATGAAAGGAATAAATGTTACGTATAAAAAAAAATCGTGCTTTTCTTTATAACAATATTTATGGCAAGACTAAGTATAAGAGTAAAGGGCGACCTTATCGCTAATAAGCGATGTCTTCTTTTTGAGTGGAAGTGCCATGCTGTTCTTTGAGTTTCAGCCGAATGTGCAGGCCCGGAGAAATACCACTCTCTCACGGAAAACCGGCGTAAACCGATACAATTGGACTTTGTTTCTTTTTGTACTCGCGTTTCGTTCGGTGAGTGAGATCTTCCGGGGCCAGCTTCCACTCCCAGCCGCGTGAGTGTCTATGGGCGGTGACTTTACCTTTATCGTGGGCCTCCTGTTCGTTTGCCTTCTCTCCTATAAAAATAAAAATAGATAAAATCTTCCAGGCAACCCACAAAATAAAAGAATACTTATAATACAAATTTCACTGGTGCAAAAGGTGCGAAGAATCCAAAAACAAAACGCGCCGACATCGTTTAAGGAATAAAGTAGGCGCGTGGTAGTCAAGTACCGGTAATCCAAGAGCTGGTGCTTTTCTTGCTCAGCATATAACGCGAAACAGTGAGGCAAATGCCCACAATATTATGGGTCCTCTGCCAGAAGGATCAAAAATATTTCAATTTATTTTCGTGTTGTGGTTTGATTTGTTTATTACCTTATGTTTTTAGTTTAGTTACAACTACTATTAAGCTGCTATCATGGATTCGGACCATGTATAGGTCTGGCTTAACATCATTATACATTTAAAATTTTATGTAAACAGAATCCTGAATACCAGAAGTATAAAGCAATATGAAAGCACAGTTTTAAAGTCAAACAATGCATCATAACGGTCGTGGGTTTAAATTCGCGTGTTGTTAATAAGAATAGATTTATTATTACAAGCGATAACATAATTATACAATTGATTTTAATTGGTAACTAATAAAACCCCAACCTTTAAGCAAAATGAGCAGCCAAGATTTGTTAATTAAGAAATAATAATTGAAATTTCACACCAAGTTATGTAGTTATTTAAATAATATCTTAGACTTATATTTGGGATGATTATGTAAGTGTTTGACCGTATGAGAGTTTGTGCATGTATGTGTGTTTGTGTTAGTTTCAATTCGTTACCCATCTAAATTCTAAATAATACAGAAAGAACATTAAAAAAAAACTTATTTTTCTCATTAAATAACACTAAATTTCACACATATTTTAAATACATTTTACAAGATACTTAAAAATAAATACAAAGTCACGATCTCAGCGACTTATTTAGGATTTCTATGTTTTTTTAAAATTATACGTTATTTATCTATTTATTATAAAATTTCAATTTACAAGTAAAAGCGGGTAAACCTTCGCGGGCATGAAAATATTGATTTTGACTAAAATTTCGGAATACTTGACTTGAATCTATTATACGTATCCCTTAAAGATCGGTTGATTGGAGACAATTATGTGGGCCAATAATCAAATCCCACTGTTATTAAAACAATTTTATTCAAGTAAAGTAAATTTTAGGACTTTTGTAATATAGACTCAAAAGCTCTTCACTCGTTGAATTTATTTTGTATTAAATACTAGAAATATAGTGAATTTTGGAATCTTAATGGAGCAGGCATTCTTTTTCTTAATTTAGCATTCGCGTGAACATTTACACAATGTCCGGTTACGCAAAGGAGAAAAGTAAACGAAACATGAAACTTGAGTTTGTTTAAACAAAACTTTGCATTCACACCCATCATAGTTTAATATTTAATAGCGCATCTATCCGACAATACTAAGACAATAACACTTTGGAAAAAAATACTTCGTCTTGTCTTGACTTGTCAAAAAGGGGGGAGATGAGGGTTTTATTTAATTTTTTTTTAATATGCGATGTTTTATATATAAACTAACATCAATCAATCAAAAAAATTTCCGACATAACATCACAGGTATACATTCATTGCGCCATATTGCGCACACAGCGTATATTAAAGTATAAATAAAAATACTCAATCAATTCGTTACGCTATTTATTGGCAATTAGTATTGATTTTTTCGTGATCAGATCATCTGAAAAGAGAAACATTGTAAGAAAATCATTAAAATCTATTTTTGTACCGTAAAGTACTGTCTCTTCTCAGTGCAGTGATTTGCCTAAATCCCAATTTAAATGAACTCAATGAAAAAGAACGTGAGTGAGACGGGTTTCGCGGGCAACCGCGTTTTAATTCCATAAATAGACCCTGGATATTGTGTCATATAAAAATAACATGAAGACTTGTCCAAATATATAAAAAAATAATGTTTTGTACCTATCCATAATGGTGATGACCGCCCGAAGTGCGATGTCCATAGCCTTGTCCACCTAGTTAAATAAAACATATTATTGTCTAGAAACTTGATGTATTTAAAAGTTTTGTTTTGTATTAAATGCTACCTTTCACAAGCTAAATAGTCCCGCTTGAATATATACTTACCACCAAATCCGCGACCACCACCAAAGCCTCCTCCGTACCCTCGACCGCCACCAAATCCGCCTCCACCACCTCCGCCGCCGCCGCCTCCAAAGCCCTTTCCTCCTCCAAAACCACCTCCGAACCCGCCACCACCGCCGCCCCCGAATCCGCCGCCGCCGCCGCCACCAAATCCTCCACCGCCACCACCTCCTCCTCCACCTCCTCCGCCTCCGCCGCCAAAACCACCCCCAAATCCACCGCCCCGCCCACTACCAAACCCTAGAAAGAATTTTGGTTAAAACTTTTGTAAATTTTATAAAAAAATTAAACGTTATAATTATATACTATATAACGTTTTGAAACATTTTCAAACTTATAAATATCTATATACTTAGTTCGTCTACCTCTTGTGTATTAAAAAATATAAAGCTGTTCACTATATACGCGGCCAACGAAGTAATAAAAAAGTAATACTTTTCTTAGCGTTATTTTTTTATTTCATAGAACAAAATGTTAATTATTATTTATTTATTAACAATAACCTACCTAAAGGTTTAGTATAGACACAAACAGCCAGCCCTAATACTAAGCAGACCACTGTCCACTGTGCCATCTTGAAAATCGACTGATCTTACACACAATCTAAATGTTATATACTGACGTAATTTACAAAAAAACAACGAATGTTTACAATTATCCAATTACGGTCAACGAATCACTGTTAACATTGGAATTACCTGTTTCAAATGTTTTCCTTTTGCTGTTATTTATTTATTATTGTTTTGGGCACAAAAAATTAACAAAATACATGAAATTTTATTTAAATCTAATATAATCTTCGATGAGACTGCGTGTTGTCACGCAATATTGCGGCGTACTTCATCCAGTATAACAATTAAACAATGTTATCAACATATATACATTTATACATATGAAACAAACATAGTTTGACTAATGTTACATAAAAACAAAATAAATAAGTCAAAAAAACATTAATGATAATTATATATACCAAAATCATCTTGATAAGAAATTACAGTTATGCCTGTTTATGTCGAATTTAATGTTTCTAAACCCGTAACTAAATATTTGTCTCTTCATCAGTGTAAAACACAACTTCATTGAATGAGCATTATTAATCTAGTATTACATATAGGTCATTTTCTTCTTTCCCTTCGTTTCATTTAAATATATCCACATAAGATTATCTTATCAGAATGTTACTGTACATAAATAATTTTCTTATATCTTCAAAAAAACCGATCTGTGAAGGTACCCAAGACAACAAGCTGATTTTAAAATCCTTAACTCAGCGTTTAGGGTGATAGACCCAAGCAGGTCAATTACTTTGATCAGACAATAAATATTTATTGTCCACTTGACTTTATCTTAAATTTCAAGTTCAAGTTACATGACTTGTGGTTTCCTTAAAAGCACGTAATGGGAATTACCTTTACCCATTATTATACTCAGAATCAGTGATAAAATCATATTGAAACTGTATCAGTTCGTGACTTGCTTAGCTCAGGCTCGGTATATTGTATATATGTAATTAAACTCGCCAGTCACTGGCTAGTACGTCGACGATGCTATGATTATTTTTTTTGTATTTATGATGCCGCGTCGCGCTTGTATCAAATTCTTATGTATTTATATGTGTTATTTTAATTTAAACTTAAATTAACAAATTATAATAGAGTTTCAGCCGAATGGGCAGGCACGACCGGAGAAATACCACTCTAAAACCTGCGTAAAGTGATGCAATTGGACTTTGTTCATTTTGTACTCGCGTTTCGTTCGGTGAGTGAGATCTTCCGGTGCCCATCCTTTTCCCTCCCTCCCCATTTCCTAACTTTCCTTTAAAGGCCGGCAACGCACTCATGAGCTTCCAGCCGCGTGAGTGTCTATGGGCGGCGACTTCACTTTTATTTATCGTGGGCCTCCTGCTCGTTTGTCCCTCTTCTATAAAAATAATAGTAATGATAATAAAACACTAAAATAAATAGGAAAAACTTTGGTCCTTGTTACAGAGTACCCTTTATAATATAAGTTAGTTTAATACTTATTTATTCTAGCGTTTTTGTTATATAATTATTAGTAATATTTTAACTTGTCAATTTAAAAAAGAAACATATATATTAAACTAAGAAAACAAAAACATAATGCGATAAATTTTGTGATGTGTGTGATTAAATCAATTATTATTTGTTTTATACATTTATACCATGTATGCAACAAACAATAATAATCAAGCAGGAAAAAGCTTCATAGGCGATTTATTTTTATAATATCAATTAAGGGGCAGTGACGTTCGTGCTTTTAATACATTTTACTATTTTATAATAAGTATCTAGATCTTGTAGGGCCGCGCAATTAATTTAATAAATCATTTAACTTATGAATTTGCTATATAACATATATTTTTAAGTCTAAGATATATAGTGTAAACTCCATTAAACGACAAACTCTGTTAACCGTCGACGTAAATTGGCTTTGGCTTTAGCTTGTATTTCATACTATGATTTTTTTCTATGCAAGTGACGACCACTCTCTCTAATGCACAGTCCCTTTAGTGTCGTTATAGAGAGACTGTATTTCGATTCACTTTTTGAAATAAGGACATATATCGAAAGAAATGAATCCTTTATATCTTATATATAGAACACACCAAACATTATTTTGTTACATTACTTTAACTTTTGTTGAAGTCGGGTGTATTATATATATATATATATATATATATATATATATATATATATATATATTGGCATAACCTAGTAGTTTAAATAGAGTTTTATATAGAAAAGTATTTTTAGCAACCCTACCAACAAATTTTGTATCACGCTTGTTAATTTACTTTGAAGTAATTACAAACACTACAGCGGGAAGCACCGGACAGGTTTTCTCGAGTTTTTTTGCCCATAGGTTCTTGATCTTGAGAATCCAAGAACATACATCGTCATTAGTCTGAGAATATGACTTGACTTGACATAGCCATAGCGAATCGGACATTTTTAACAAATTCACTTGCAGATGCAGATTTGTTGTAAGATATTGTTATATTAATACAAACATATGTATTAGTAATAGAATACGAGTATTTTTATTATTTTATGTACCGGTGATCCAAGAGCTGGTGAATTTGATGGTGATACAGCGAGGATATGACGCCAGCATTGTGGGTGTACTGCCACAAGGAGCAAACTCTTTAAATTTGTTTAAGTTTTGTGTTTTGTTTTATTTTATTTACTTTGGGTTTGTAAACAGAGAATGCTCGCGACCATTGTACCTTTCGCAAAATTCAGTGAAAACATGTAAATTAAGCAAAAAATACATATATTAAGATACAGACATAATATTACAGCCAGCCCACGCCTCAGGGGAGACCAGTTCTTTGTAAACTATCGATGAAAAACCCACTGGGCGACGTGGCCTGTACTAACTAAATTATTAACTGTAAAAAATAAATTATGTTCCATTGTTACAAACAAATAATTATCTAAAACAAAAAAAATCTTTAGAAATTAACTTATACGGAACGTGTTAAGTTCATTAGTTTATTACCTTTGTATGACTTTGAAATGTATAAATTGAAAAATAGCCAATGTTGTCAAAGGTATATTTAATTAAACGGTATGGTTCTTTTATTTACTTCGGTACTACTGATGAAGCATTTAAAAAAATGGTCTGTACATATATAGTGTCGGAGAGTTTGTTGCCAGTTCTTCTCGTCCGCTCTACGCCCTTGATTTGGAAACTGGCAGTAAACGTAGAGTAAAAACTTTTTGTAACTTTTTGATTGTTTGATCTATAAGTGTTACCATAGTAACACAATAAGGGTTTCCATAGTAACACTATAAGGGTTACCATAGTTACCTGTGAATAAAGATATTTTTGTTTTTTTATAATGAGTATAAAAATATTGGAAAAGCCATAGCTTCGTTTCTACACACATAGTTTATAAACTTAATTAATAGTTGAAGGCAAAATAAAATTCCGTTAACTAGATGGACAGGTCGAGTGAAAGACGTAGTTCTCAAATCCATCTCCACAACACTAAGACTTCTTTCTTGTTAAAGATTTCTGAATTTAAAGAGTGCCAGAGGTCATAGTGGACTGAATATTATTCAAAATAAATTTTAATAATTCATGATTTTTAAGTGTAAGTTAACATTTATCTCGTTATTGCTAAGCAATTTCTCTAAGGCATAACCAATGTTATTCCTTAATGACATTCTTATTTAGTCTATAAATGTTTATTACTATATCTATATCATTAATATATTTAATAAATAATAATCAAATAATATAAAAGTTTTCTGTTTTATAGCACTTTTAGATTGCCTCGTGCAAACGAGCGAGTTATGAGTAATTGTGAATTAAAAGGCAAATGTAAACATATATTTTTATTTTACTTAACTACATTAGTTATAAATCACAGTTTTATTATAATCATTATAACATTATAGATTTTTAACGATACAAATCATCAGATAACCGTTTTATAATAAATCAATAATATACTACACAAACTGGCCAAGAATCATAATATACTTTAATATTATGGCAACGCATTTAACACAGAGTAATAAGTACTAACCAAGACCTGGACCTAACTATGGTTTCAAGTGGAAATATCTCTTGTAGGACCGTTTTATTTTCCGTATCCACCAGCGTGGGCACTAGCACTGGCCGTGGCGGAAGCACTAGCATAGGCTGAACCTTGGCTGCCACAAGACCCACTTCCACAACCGCCACAACCTCCAGAACAACCTTTACCACCATATCCTCCTGAACCACCGTTACCACTACCGTAACCGCCACCAAGTCCACCTCCATTTCCCCCCGATCCTCCGAAACCGCCTCCATTACCTCCCGGTCCTCCAGATCCTCCTCCAACACTACTTCCATGGCCACCACCACCTCCAGCGCCTCCTCCGAAACCACCACCAGTACCTCCGCCTAAACCACCACCTCCTGATCCACCGTATCCTTTACCACCTCCTAAACCGCTGCCCAAACTAGCTCCAAATCCACCTGATATTCCTAAACCGCTGCCGAGACCACCGGATCCACCACCATGTCCTCCACCGAAGCCGCCTCCATGACTAGGTTTACTGCCATAGTTTCCTGATTCACCAGATCCTTGGCCTCCTCCTAATCCACCTCCAAATCCACCACCGGCTCCACCCCCGAGGCCGGTTCCAGCTCCACCTCCACCGGACCCTCCATGACCTCCGCCGGTTCCACCACCATAGTTGCCTCCGTGACTAGGTCTACTTCCATAGTTTCCTGATCCACCGGATCCTTGGCCTCCTCCTAATCCACCTCCAATACCACCTCCAAATCCTCCACCAGCTCCACTACCGAGGCCTGTTCCAGCTCCACCACCACCGGACCCTCCATATCCACCACTACCGGAATTACCGTTTCCTCCAAGTCCATGGCCACCACCTCCACCGTGGCCTCCAAAACCACCATTTCCGTTGCCTAAGGAACCAAATCCTCCAGCCCCGCCTCCAGCACCACCTCCAGCACCACCTCCAGCACCGCCTCCAGCACCACCACCATAACCGCCTCCTCCGCCGTTACTGTAGCCACCACCCCCTCCATATCCTCCGTTCTCAAATGTACCAGTAAAAGCGAACCCTCCAGATTTTTCATCGGGTGAACTCGTTTGTATAAATTTCTCTGTGCCCTTTCCTCCACCTAATCCTCCGCCGAGTCCGGAACCACCTCCAAAGCCAGATCCAGCGCCGGCTCCATTACCGAATCCCCCACTGTGACTGGAACCACCTCCATGCCCGGATCCACCTCCAAGCCCAGAACCACCTCCAAGCCCAGAACCACCTCCAAAGCCTGACCCAGCTCCAGCTCCACCGCCAAGGCCACCGCCAACTCCGAATCCGATGCCCTTTCCGAAACTTGCAGCTTTGTCAAAGATGCCTTCCACACCTTGTTTTATGGCACCAAGGCCGGCGTCTAAACCTAATCCACCCCCTCCCCCCGTGCCCCCTCCTCCTCCACCACCTCCTCCGAATCCAAATCCTCCACCAAAGCCGAAGCCACCGCCTCCGCCGCCTCCACCACCGCCGCCTCCGCTGTATCTACGTACTCTCTCTGAAAAAAAAAAACACAAAGCATTTTATTATAACTCTTGGACTTTGTTCAAGTGCTCTAACGCAGTCACGATCCTTAAGATGCAAAAAACGATGATTTAAAATTATATGTGTGTTACTCAGTTATAAGCTTAAAGTCAAGCCAAGTCTTGAGTTATGTAAGTAAATCGTTTAATCACACCTGAGTCAATTGTTTTATTAATTATACTGATACATGAATATGAAATGATTACGGAACTTCATTATAATTGTTAGGATTATGATATATAAATAACGCGGCATAATTATTAATTACTGCTAAGCAGAATTTCCCAGGTGACTAAAACATAACACTTTTATAAGATGTTATTAAAATATTTTTTCGATACAATTTAGAAAAATAGAAACAATTTGAATACGCAGAGTAACGACTATAAAATAAATTAATGCGTTAATGTAAAAAAAGCAAATATTTTCAAATGAAATTCTTATAAATAAGGAAGAGAGTGCTCACTATTTTCTCGGGTTGTTCCAACAATTTCCGATAAAATTTAACATGCCAGAACATGTAACGAATCACTGTTACGTGTAGCGCAGTGGTTCCCAACATTTTTAGGTGCGCGCCCCACTTTTGAAATTCTAAAATCGAAAATGCCCTCTAACACGTGCAAAAAAAAAAGAAAATGCCCCCCTAACCCATGCAATAATAAGAAAATGCCCCCTCTAACCCTTGCAAAGATATCATAATCCCCTTAACTAGAAGGATAATTTTAACTGAAAAAAAATCGAAATGCCCCCCTCCAATTGCCAAATTGCCCCCCAGTGGGGCGTACGCCCCACGTTGGGAACCACTGGTGTAGCGAGTTCATTTAGTTAACAAATAATAAATCTTAGTAATTTTTAAAATAATTGCAGCTTTTCAGCAGATTTAAAACCTGTCGCATGTGTTTCTTAAAGTGAACAAAAGTACACTTTGTAAAGGCCGGCAACCTACTCACCAGCTCCCTTCTTCTACTACACCTATATGGCCTCTCTTAATAAAATTTTGATAGACCCACTAAAGCATAAGCAAGTTCTTCCCAGTGGAAAAACTGGGACTTGTTGATGCTGCTTATTGCTAATATACTGATGATAATGTAGCAAGCACCTAGATGTTGCATCTGATGTAAAATTATTGAAAAATATGTAAAAACAATAATAGTTTACCTGCATTCGCGAGAGTGAGCGCAATCCCAAAAACAAAACACGACCACTTCATGGTTTTAAACTCACTAAGTATAACAATGCTAACACGATAATCCTTATATACACCTATTTATCTAACACAATCGCAAACAAGTTCACATGAATACAAATGACGGGGAAACCAATGGTTTTTTCGACGTGCTTTGAGAAATTGTATCGGCACAATGTTATTTATTATTACGAGTTATTATCAAAAGATGCACTTTCTGGGAAACATGTTAGTCTCGACTCGCGATTAGTGAGAATAAGGTCAAATCAATATTCATTATTATTAATAATTCATAGAATGTTATTTCCTATAATTGATACGATTTCTCAAAACATAACCCTAGAGTTTATGTGATAGGAGGCAAACGAGCTGGCGGTACACTTTGAGTGAAGTGCTACCCCAGGGACACCTGCAACGCTAAAAAGCTTACAAATGAGTTAACAGCCTTTAAGGGAGAGGTACGCTCTTTTATTGGAGGCACCCAAGTCGTAACGGTTCGGGAATACCTGCGCTGGCAGAATAAAGAATTTGACACAGAATAATAAAAATACCTTGAATTTTTTAAATAACTACAGTTTTAGTCTCGTTTAGTTAACTCTAATGAACAACATACGTAAGTTTATGATAACTTTGATAGATTTTGGTTATTTTTACGCAGATCAGCCGAGATTCGAACCGCTTAGTTTTTTTTATACATGGATCACGTAAAACTTATTAAAAATAGAAATTTGAATGCAAAAATTGTGAAAAAAAACCTAAAACAAATTTGTTATAGTATAATTAATTAAATCATTCAACAATTGTTGGTCATTACTTGGTTGGAGAGATAAGCAATTCATACATTACTTAATTAATAAATTTATATACAATCGACTGATATCTTATTATATATTTACGTTAATAAGGTAACTTATAACACAGGCTATGGCTTAGTTTCCCGCTTATCCTACTACATATCTTGGTGCTATTGAACAAAGTAAAATGAAATAATTAATATAGAAATTTTGTGTTTGTGGGTGCTATTCTTTAAAGTTTAAACTCAAATATTCTAGTTGGTATTTATATAGACACTTTTGAATCGAAAATTTTTACACTACCAACAGTTCGGAAGGCAATTATCTACCGAGACGAACCGGCAAGAAACACGATGGCTGATCATTTAAAATAAACATCTAATATATAAAATTCTCGTGTCACAATGTTTGTTCCCTTACTTGACCGATTATCCTGAAATTTTGTGGCCATATAAAGTAGGACTGAGAATCGGCCAATATCTATTTTTAGACATATTTTTTTGGCAAAAACGCGTTTGTCGGGATCAGCTAGCATCATAAAAAATTATGTTACTTACATAACCAATTCAAATAACATAAACATTGTAAGGCTACTTAATTATATCAACACTATTATGTTTAATACAGTTACTTCACTAAATATTAATAACGGTCTCAACAAACAAATTAAAACACTTAAAACTAAAAAATCATTATATATTACAGTTTTTCTTTAATTATAACAATATGTAATTGATAATTTCCGGACTGTGAATGAGATGCGAATTATAATTGATGATCTCATTGGTAAACACATTATTATTAGTCTCACGTCTTTTTAGGTTTAATACGCGTTATTTTATATAATTTAATAAAAATATATTACAATTATATTTTGGTATATTTGGTAATCCAGCCGGGAGCGTTAAACATGTAACATGTATAAAGAAAATTAAAGGTAATTAGACATTTACTATAAGTCCAGGACCAGGTCTTTACATTCATGTTTTTAGTTAAATTAAAGATTATGTATACGGTTCGTAATTATTCTGATACAGACACTTATAATGTTTTAATACAATAATTGACAATTAACATTTTTTTCTTAAAAAAGTTATAGTAGCTTCAATTGGCGATGTCCTATCGGTAGTCCTCAGAGTTAAATTTAAATAATGTTTTACCTAACCGTTAGTTGAATAAAAGAGATACAAACCACATTTTTGTAAAGAACTCATACTAAGCTGAAGCTCTTAAATCTTACTCTTAACTCTGTTAACTTATATGCACTTTAATATATGTTTTAAATTAAATACACAAAATATAATTTCATTTGGGTGTTTTTTTTATTATTTACAATATTCCACTATCACAAGATCTACCAAGTCTAGCTTAAAAAAAACACGCCAGATATGCCAAACATGACGTGTACAATAAACAGAATTTTCCATGTAACAAAAACCTGTATTAAGTTCAAAGGTAAATGCATAAAAACGATTACCAAGTATAAGGTCAATTGTAACATTATTTATTAGTTTTATATTAATCATATCTTCTGTCACGACATCTAAAGCGAATCGCTTACAAAAACCACATCCTGGATCCATTATTTATTCATTTGACGACAAACCTTTGTATGGCCATTATATAGCCGTTGTAAACCTGAGGCACCATGTAACACACAAAGTCATTGTTAAGGAGGAAGGTCCCTTAGGATACTGAAATTGCATTGATTATTTGAGAGTAGCGCTGTAAGAATTCAGAGATCTTCCGTTCATACAATCCTAGTGATGCTGCCTTGGTCGACTGGTAAGCATGTTGGACATAGAGTATGGAATCAAACCCGATATTAAGCTTTTTTGTAGTAGGCAAATTATTTTCTTTGATATAGCAGTGACTATATCGATTAGGCTTAGAGGACGAAAAAAATAATAATAAATTTAGGAATAATTTGGAACCGTAACACGGGTCTACCCTCATGGGTAAACAATGTGTGGCCATGAGGACCATTGAATATATGCTGCTGTGGCTGATGAACGACCAGCTCTAAGGATTCACTTAGAGTCAGTGTTGCTAATTTAAAGGTGAAACCTAAAAACTCCTATATACATTTGTCCCTCCAGGGCTCAGCATTGCATTGAATAAATCACAGTAGTTTTGAATGTGATTTAATAACAATTAGTAAATTTTATTATATTATAAAAATATTATAAATACACTTATATAATTAATTGATTAACCAATAATTAAAGTGAATCATGCTCAGTAATCAGAAACTTGATTTATAGAATACTTTGCTCATGACGTTATCAATAAGTATTGTTTTACTATTGAAAAATATCTTGAAAGGCCTTGTGTTTGAGCTTAATTTTCGTTTGAAATGCGAGTATGTATTGCTAATCACGTGTAATTAGCAATACATACACTAAAATAGTCTTAATATCTATAAATGAATGAAAGCGTATGGAAAATCTTGCGTAATTTCCATTGTTATTTATTGGCAATTATGGAAAACTTCTTACTTCGCATACCACAAACATCATTTCGTTTGACTTCATTATTTACGATTTCTTTGTCAAAATTAACAAAATGTAAAACGATCGTAATGTAATGAAATAATATATAATTCTTCAGAAGAAAAAAATAATCTGTTTCAATTTAATAAATAACGCCTGATAAGATTTATTGACAATTTATTCAATGCTCAACATTATAACTCTCAAACTTATAATCTGTGGCAAAATCTTTAATCGTTGAAATTATGTCTGTCACAATTAAAAAGATTTTAAGTTATCATTAAATGAGATATATTAAGGCTTTTGTTCTTGAATTTCAACGCACTTTAACTCTTAAAACTAGTATCGACGATGACTTTTGCGTTAAAATCCTTAATTTACAATTTAGCTTCGGTTCTTGGAGGACCGTAGGCGGTCGCATGACTTGTTGCCACACCACCACGACCCGTGCTGAATGCATTGGCGATTGCTGTTGCTCCTTGGGGTGTACCTTGACCAGATCTTCCACTATATCCGAAGAACATTGGGAAAAAGGCACCAGTTGGCATTCTTGGAGGGTAATCGTCACTCTCTTCCTCGTCTTCGACAGGTCTTTTCACCTGTTTCTTCTTTGTCACTCGCTTCCTTGGAGCTGGTTCTGCCACTTCCTCTATCTCGGGTTCTGTTATTTCTGGTACTACTACCGCTTTTACAGTAGTCGGAACTTCGATTTTTTCAGTTGCATCGGACATTTCAATAGCCTCTGTGGCAATAGGTTGTTCAGAGGCTACAAATGGAGACTCAGGGACATAAGTGCGCTCTGGTTCTGATGGAACTTCAGGAGTTTGGTAGAAAACCTCGTTTTGTTGTGGGGGAGCATAGTTTATATTCTGGGGTGTTTGCCGGCGTCTGTCTGGCAAGTAGTATTGACTGGTTTGGGGCTGATATTCGGGCTTGAACATGAATGCAGCCATTCCACCGCCAACTGTAGGTGGATTGTATGGACTGTAGTATCGGCTTAGCACCATAGCCCCACGATTCCTGTCCATAGATCCGTATGAGTCTGAAAATTGTGTTTTACATTATAAATAGTTACTGATATCAAAAATAATGTTCAATTAAATTTAGTACATGTTTATAATGAGATTAAACATTATTTGTTCATAGTGGGGACGATTTTTTGGTTAAAGACATGCTAGTTTTATGTGTTGCTGCAAACACACGACATCAGGGAGTACTGATGTTTGAAAGAGTGTTAACGATCAACGTTAAATTTTTAAAAAAGCAGTTGGTATAGAGATGGACAGCAACCGTCATGATGCAACTTGAACTTACGGATTTGCAGGTCCTACACCCAGATAATACTCACATGAGTCCAGGTTCGCTCCATAATATGGATATGCACCTACATCCAAGGCACAAGCTACTAACACCGCGATGACAATCTTCATTTTTGCTAAATTATTTCTGAGGATGTTGTGTCTTAAACAGTTTACGATTCAGTGGTTACCAGTGACTGTCATCGCGTTATATAGTCCATTTTGTTTGATCTAATTTGGATTCATATCACGTGTGTGTCGACGATAATTTTACACTCGGCTGACCGTTATATAGACTGAATATCCTAGATCTTGGTTTAGTTAGATTACAGCAGTGTCAATAACAGATACTGAACTGTTAAAGTAGATGATGAATTAATATTTAATTTAAACTAATATGCTTTATCCTTTATGTTATTCCCAACAAATTAGCTGTTTATTTATTTAATTCATAAAAAAAAAATGTATCTTCGTCTATACAAGCCCTTACTATAATGTTAAAGAGATCAATATATCGTTTTATAGTTTTATTGATGAGCTTCGGAGAAATCCGAAGCCATTTTATTGTTTATGTATTAAGGAAACTGTTTATTGGTTTAGGGCGTGGGAACGAATTTCGTTTTATTGAATGATGTTTCGATTTTTGTATTTTATATTTTCGTCGCGGAATATTATAACGATTATTTTTTTCGCAAGGTTTTTAAAATAGAGCTACAAATGTACGTGGCAATATGATAGTGAAGTCTAAAATCACTCTATTATTTGATTTTATTTATTACAAAAATGTCGTTATTTTATAAAAAAAAAAATGTTTTGAGGCAATGAATTATCTCAAAAATTTTCAGAAATTAATACACAAAGAATTTTTATTTTATTTTATTCATGAAAGCGTATCGGAGCTTTAAGGCCGACATCACTCTTGTGCAAGTGTCAGGAGATAGCAATTGACTCAAAGTGACCTTATAAAAAAAAAAAAAAAGGAAAGAAGCCGAGCTATTAACAGGATAACCATATAACTTGGAAACAATAAGATTAAGGAACACAATAAATCTGATAAGAACAATTTCTTACGTATTTCAGGCACGACACCGCTACCTGTTAGATACCATCAGTGTCTTTCTACATTGATAAGATCACAATCCATTATAGCTTCTAAATGGTCATAACAGTCAAATTTGCGAAGCTCCACGTATGCATTAGTATTCAGGAACCTTTGGCTCAACATATTTACCATAAGATGTTATCAATTGATATGTTTAGGAGAACACATAACTGCTGTGACACACGAGTAACGCGACAGAGTGTCTGTGGTGAACGAGGTGTTCCAGATGGCTGTCACCGCAGTCAGCCATCTTTGTTTTTGTTATCCAAGATTGACTAGAGCAGCTATCGAGTTTCTTGCAGGCTCGAACGAACCGGTGGTAATGTAAATGATGATTCAAAATTGGGTTACATATTAAATAATGATATATTGAGTTTGAGTTTAATTGATTGTAATTAAATATCTTTCTAAACTGTTAAACATTACGAAACATGGATTGGTTATACAAGAACATAATACATTTATCTTTTTACGTCTTAAACTGAACATGGCCTATTCACCCAAATGACCCGAGTTTTATTCCAAGTGCGATAGGCATCTGTAAGAAACTGTATTGAGAACTAGCTGTAATCTTGTTGGACTTGACCTGAAATTTTCAACTGGTTTCCATTTAAATTTGGATGGTATGTTGTTCTTTTAATAAGTTATTTATCTATGGATACAATGCAGTTCCCTTTATTGTCAGAGACAATTGGTAAACGCTTTTGAACTGTTGGACCTAAGTATTGTCTTTCTTGACTGACGTCTGTGTATCGTATAAAGACGGTGATTGACGCAGTCGATACAATTTATACATTTCAGAGTTATTTACGAATAACATTGTGTTACCTTTGATAAAGTATATATTATTAAGCACCAAAGCAAACAAATTACATATTTATTAACATATTGAACGAAAATATCGTTTAAAAATGGATTTATTTTGAATTAAACTCATTAGTTGGATTCTGTTCCTGGTTTTTTTTGTTGGAAATTACCATTTGTAACTACGTGTCTAGATTCACTAATCCCTTATAGATCTAGACAAAATTATTTTCAGGGCCATAGGAAATATATATATTTATATAATACTTGGTATATTTTAATGAATTTTTTCTATGTTCAATCATACGGTGAAGGTAAACAATATAAACCTGCAAACCTGAAGCCAGTATAGTAGCACCAAATAATTGATATAATAATGAAAAATTAGAGAAATATCGATCGATAAGGTATTACATACCCACACTAGATAACAGCCTTATTATAATTATATAAGTCTTTATTGTTTATTTCCTTCAGACAACCCCTACGCCAAATCTATCTTTTGAATACGTCATCCTTTTCCACTCAACAAGCATTCCTGATTCAACTTCCAAACACATACGTTGTAACATACTTTTAAGTGCAAACCTAATAAAATGTTTTTCTAAAAGCTCAAGTTTTGTCACTGCCCGTATCAAATTTGGCGCATAAAATACTAAAGCTAATAAGTATACATGTCCTTGTGACGTGTCCATGATATAATTTACTGATTGAAATATTAATTTCTCGAATTGTAGAAAAAAATTGTAATTCCGGTACATAAACGATAAATTACACTTGAGCAGCTCAATACAAAGCATGCAGATCGCTCATATGATATTCCTTGTATGATCCATTGTTTGAAGTTACAAGACAATTGGTTGGTATTCTTAGAATATTAAATCATTCCACTAAACTAATTTATTTATTGATACTGGTTGCATTTTAAAATCATTTGAATAAACGAAACATTAACACACACAAATAAATGACGATTAAAATAATTTGTGACTGAATAATTGGCAATATAATAATATTAACACGTTAACTGTTCAGACTTTAATCTTAAAATTGAAATCACTTATTTGGAATTGTTTCCGGTTTATAGCTATCGATTTTCTTCCCGGTTCTTCTCGTTAGATGCCTTCCGAACCGTTGGTAGTGTAAAAATTGACGATTCAAAGATGTCTTTATAAGAGTGTTTTGACGATGTCCAGTGAAATATTATTTATTTTGTCCAAACTTCTAACGTATTGTATTTATTAAATCAGAAATTATAGTTTAATTATATATTATACTTTAATTAGAAACCAATTTTGAAAATTGTACAGTATCAACAACACTAAACTTTCAAGATTGCTTGTTCTACTTGATTACTATCGTGCGGGTAATCAACCGGGTCTAACTGTTTACCCATGTGCCGGTACCAGATTTCATACATTTCTTTTATTTTATTTTATTTTTTTTTTATAGAAGAGGGGGCAAACGAGCAGGAGGCCCACCATAAAGGTGAAGTCGCCGCCCATGGACACTCAAGTGGCTGGGAGCTCATGAGTGCGTTGCCGGCCTTTTAGGGATAAAATTCATTTTAAATTCATTTATTTAATAAGTAGGCATAGGTTAGTGTATAATCATATATTTTTATAACCACCACGGCACACGTTAGTCTTTCAGGAATCGCAATAAATGTTAGTTAAAAAAGTATATTTTAAGTTTTTATTTTAAATTGGTTACGCCAAATACTGAGGCCTTTAATCAGACGCGGCAGCATACTTTGATGTCCTCACACCGTTCGCTCACCATGTACAAGCCGAACTAGTAATAATATAACCACTTTTTTGATATGATCCTCCTTTATTATAATTACGTCTGTGTTTGTTTCCCAAGATAATAAATTCTTCTGTATGCACTGAGTTTTTTGATGGCATCACATTGGGGTATTCCAATATCCGTATAGGTATGTCATAATGTATCAATAACCTATTGTATTGTGTGAGTCAGTTTTCAAGACGATTCATATCAACTGAATATTTTATCGAATCGTTATGGAATACACATAATTATTACTTAACTGACAGTTCTGAGTGGGAGTGCCGTGCTGTTACTTAGAGTTTAAGCCGAATGGGCAGGCACGGCCGGAGAAATACCACTCTCTCACAGAAAACTGGCGTAAAGTGATGCAATTGGACTTTGTTCATTTTGTACTCGCTTTTCGTTCGGTGAGTGAGATCTTTCGGGGCCCGTCCTTTCCCCCCCCCCCCGTCCTCTTCTCCAACCGCTCCATTTCCCAATTTTCCATTAAAGCCCGGCAACGCACTCACGAGCTACCAGCCGCGTGACTGTCTATGGGCGGCGGCTTCACCTTTACGGTGGGCCTCCTGCTCGTTTGCCCCCTCTTCTATAAAAAAAAAAGTTCATATTTATTAAGAAATATGAAATACCTCCTCAAAGAAGTACTGAACACTGCCTAACAAATCGACTAGTCCGACTGTAAATAAATTCTTGGTATAAAAATTAATATACATAAATATTTTAAAAAGTCGTTGTACTAAATATGAATGAAAGAGTAAACTTAAGGACGCAGGAATTATTTGAAGGAAACATAACATTGTAATATAAGAGTAACAAATACAAACAAAAATCCACGAAAAGAAAAGACAAACAAACTACAGTGTAAACTCTATATAACAGCACTGCTGGGACTGTGCGCTTTATGGCGTTATTTGTTGTCGTTAAATAGAGGGAAGAAAAATCGAAATGGACGACAAGTTTTTGATTTCAACGCTTTAACGAGTTAAATAGTTACGTGTAACATAGTTTATACTATGATATATATAACGATAATAATCTTTGATTAAATTTAATTTTCCGGGTATACGGAAGATATTTGCCTTTTCAACTTAAACAATTATAATGCAATACGCGTATATCGTTATGTTATTGTTAAATCTTATACACCTGCGAACTCCGATAATAAATTGTAGCCGAGGTCAGATGAAATTAATGTAGCTAACTTGTTACTGAATGAATATTTCATTAGTTTTTTTTGTTGGATGCAGGTGTATTTGCATTTACGATTTAATAACTCTGTTCAGTCTTTGTAATAAATGTTTTTAATTATAACAAAAAATAGCGGAACACACTTGGACTTAAGTATGTTTATATTAATATTCCTATAAGTGAACATGGATTGGAACTTTTGTAGGAGATGAAAGCCCACAGCACCATTAAAAGAAATAATTTAGCTCCAGTCCTTACGATTACCATTTCATACTTAGTTCAATTTTTATTCAGTAAGTACATAGGACTATTTTCGACTTAAGTTACTGTTTGTACGCGACTAATCTGAGAATTAGCAGGCAAGAAAATCAGCTTGGTTTTTTTTTGGTGGTGGTCCTAGTACACTGATTTTTTTTTACTTTTTCTAAGAGCTTCTGTTTAACTATTTTTTTAAATATATTTACTGACAAAGTTAAAATACTTGGTTTATAACAGTTCAGTTGTTGTTTTAGAGTTTGTTTGACGTTATTATTTGTAACTACATGGTTTTTATTATTAATTTGATGAATAATGAAAAAAATAATTTTACTTTATATACTGGAAAATAGAAAATTGAAATTTGGAAATTTAACTTGTAAATTATAAATTTAACAACCACAAAAATGAAAAAGTGTTAAATAAATTCATAGAGCGACACCCGATCGAAGTGACCAGACACGACAATGAGATGCGCACGCGCTGCGCATAACATCTTTTTATAGAGGGCTATAAAAAAGGAGATTAAATAAATCTGGAATCATTATTAGATATATATCTTGTTATATAGCTGACTTTAAGGTTTTAACAATTCATTTTAAATTAATAATATGATTACTATAGTTATAATATAATACTGCAGTATTAAAAATTTCTCAAATTATACTATTTTAAGAATAAAACAAATTTCTGTTAATATTTTTTCAAGAAAATGTACCTTGATCACCAAGTTAATTCACAATGTTCAAACTAACACCGTTTTATGGTGATCATTTAATTAGGACAGCCTGTATATATCAAAAAATCCCATTTGAATACAATCAAAGAGCAAACACTGACCGTTAGAGGCTCGCGCGCACTATCCACCACAATTTATTTGGCTCATATGCGCTGAATACACTTAAATCTGCATCCAATTTGAAAGCTTAATATAATATTTATATATTTTATCTATAATTATTATACAATTATCTTATCTATAGTCAATAATGTGTTGCCATAATAAGAATATTTGATCAGTAGTCAAATAACAATAGCAATATTTATATTTTTTATTTTGATATAGAAACTCTTTCAATT
Organism: Leptophobia aripa; assembly: GCA_951799465.1. Lineage (NCBI taxonomy): Eukaryota > Metazoa > Arthropoda > Insecta > Lepidoptera > Pieridae > Leptophobia > Leptophobia aripa. Next base: position 5,475,841 of record OX637280.1, read on the forward strand.
GAAAGAGAAGTTTCTAATTTATAATAAGAAACTCCTTTAATGTCGTTAATGATAACTCTATAACCAAAGATGGTTGTTGTCTATGCCTTGTAACGGATTGTTTTTTATATGTATAAGTATGTGATCCGATCATGGGTCTTTAACATCACCGATTCTACTGTTTCAACTACCAAAGGTTATTAGTAATTGTCACAGCTGATATTATATTTATTACATCCATAACGAGCATCAACAACACTTTTGTTGGAGCTTCAAAAACTTTATGACGATTTATTTTAACTGAATTTTGAGTCAAATTTAATATAAATACCGTTCCAGCAATACATTCAGCAATAATTTACATTTAATTGACAGATATTTGTATGAATAAAGCACTTTTCCTTGTAACTTCTGTATGTTATCAAATATTTATAGTATGTGTATTATTAAATCGGTTTCAATCAGATATTTTTGGATGATACTCGCGTAAATAGAATCTTACACTTTTGATCGTTTGTATGAGTGTTGCATATGAATTGTGTTTTAAACATTTTCTGTAGATATAAGTGTTATTGGGAAAAGACTTGATGTGAATTTTAAAACAGTTTCCGACAATCGATAAATTTTAAAACTCTATTGAGAATTGTGAATTGTCAATACAGTGTATTGACAAAACACTGTTGTTTACACTACTCGAGAAATTTAATCCTACCTTCAATTTCTCACAATAATTAATATGTTATATATTAATAAGTGATCTGTTTAGTAAAATATGTGTTTTTAAAACAATTGAGGCTTAAAACGTTTGAACTTGTTTATAATTCATTTGTTTTTTTAAAATACAACTAACTAGGAATAACGCGATCTATCCGAAAACTGGTTTTCACTGTAACACAATACAAGATCATAGTTTAAGAAGAAAGTGAGACAATCAAAAATAAAACTACAAACATTTAGAGATTTTCATTTGTGTTTTTTATTATGGGTATACTTTTGTAGTAAATATTGTAGCATAATTCTCATAGGACTATTACATAATGAATGAAATAGTATTTTTTTTAGTTCCTATATCAATAAAAATTAATATATTAGCTTAAGCAATGCGTTCAGCATAATTTTGCTAACAAAGTGTTGCCAGGCGTTGTTTTGTACGTATTTTAAAATATATTTGTTTATTTTATACTTATTTTTTATTCACGAATATTTCAGTTCGTTTAGTAAAAAGAAAAAACAAACTTTAGGATATTTATCTTTACATATTTTTCAATTAACAGAATAAACTAATTAGTTCTGTGGCTCAGCTGGTCGGCTGAGTAGCAACGCTGGGGAATGGAAGGCCGAGCTAGCGTCCCTTTTAATAGAACAACAATGATTTCTCAAGGATCGGGACGCGACACCTATAGTTGATTTGGATAATTTTTTATCTGATCATTTTTAACCTCTCTCTTCTGATTTCTAAGACTAAATAAAAGGATTGTAACCTCCAAACATACATTTTATTCAAACTAACGAAGACAGTCATTATTATAAATGTTTACTAAATAATGTTTTGTATTGTTATAGATAATTATAAAAAAAAAAGTAATTTCAACTAAGAAAAAATTCATTTAGATTAATTCAAATTTGATTTCGTTTCAGAGATACGGGCACCATCTTGCAAATTGGTTCTCGTGTTTGTTCTTGCTTGTCGTCCTGAAGGACTCTTCACGTGAAGCACCGACTCCACAACCACCTCTTCAAGAACTTGCCTGTTATCTGAAAGTTAAAAATCAATCAATTCAATACTATATTTGCTCACAATCTTATTGCATATATGTACAAGGTGAACAAATATTGCAAATGTATAACTACTTTCTATAATAAATCCCGACATACATAAATATATATGTATTAATGGATAATAAACACAAATTATACTAATAATAATGATTCATAATGGTTCGGAGAGTTCTGTACAAAATAATTAAATCATATTATATAGTCGTATTCAAGTTTTCTTAAAATGTAAAGGATTATTTAAACTATTAAAAGCTTGGGTACTAGTCGCCCTAAATGCTGAGATAAGGATATTTGTCAAACAATGAACACCTTAAAAATGATGATTGTTGTGGGAATCTTCTGAGACCAGTTATCATTGATAGAAGATTCTACGTGGAGAGGGGATATAAATAAATATTTATTGTGTTTACTTTGGGAAAAGTACTGCTTTTTTTGTGGGTATCTTCTTATACCAGTAAACTTTGGAACTCTCGTAAGCTTAGCTATATAAAAAGTTGAACTCTGCTCACTTTGATGTTTAAAAATGTTACATATATATTGCATAAACTTGCACGCGGTTACATAATAAAGTGACCATTCTCGACAAACTCGTTTGAAGTTTGTCATATTTGCAAAAATACATTCATTGCTTATCCTTAAGTTTAGTATACAAATGAATGTGAAATATACAGCGAACGATATGTACATAAAAAAATAATCATAATTGCTAATGATGCATCGTTACATTGCTTCACTGTGTATACTTTTACCAACACATACAAGAAAAAGAAAATTAGCATAAATAGAGTACATAAAAATTGTAATACAGAAAATACAACACCTATAACATTGTGATCAATTATTTTAGCTATTTAGGTACGTAGCTACCACCTGGTTTCAATAATTTGATGGCACATAAACACTCGAACAAACAAACCAATAAATATTTATGTGGTCTATATTGGATAATTAATAGTACAAATTACTTAATAAACATTATATCAAGCAGTTCATACATAACAACAATATCAAATATACATGTCATGCGCTGTGCTTAGCTTACGTCCCTTTAGTATCATTTTTTTTTAAATAACTCACCATCATTGCCGAACTCCAATTTTGACTGTGGAGCTGCGGTTACAGATAAAACAAATAAAACAGATAATATAATGACAAGTTTCATGTTGACACGTGCGATGTCAAGAAATGCGCGGGAACGACTCGCTATCAAGATGGCGTCGGTCGCGACTGTTCACTTACGAAATGCAGCTTTTACATGTTTTGCAACACAAATAACATTCGCTTAAGTTTCTATATTCTATTGTTTGATCGACTGTTAAGTCATTAAATAAACATTTTTACAATGACTAGTTTTTGTCCTGTGTAATGGAGTTTGTGTTTCTATTTAAGGTGAACCTGAATAGATTTATAATTTATTTAGATTTATAATCTACAATTCAGTCTTAATAACAGTGGTTAGCAAACATTTCCAGACAACTCGTTTTTTTAATAATCTCGTCTTATTTTCTACTGCTATATAAATTTCAAAAATATTATGGGAAACTCAAGCTGATCTGATATGATGACTGAATCGACCTCATTTGCATTATATATCTGAATAGTCAGTTTAGTTTGCAAAAATATATCCGAAGCAACGCTTAAACACTAGGCTTACACGTATTAGCATAATATAAGCATAATGCATACTCGCATTAACATACAAGACATTATTGGCGGTAATGGAATGTTGTATGAGGAATGCCTTTATTGATTAACCTTATGTTTTTGTGCTCTGGTTTCTGTAATGGTTTTTACCATGCAATACAATAGTAGTTTTAATGAGATTGCCTTATGCCTCTTTACAAACTGGAAGCTGTATTCTCATACACAACATCATAAATATCTAATAAAATATCGCTAGAAAATGTGACATATAAAGAAAACTATTATATGACTATTTTGCTTAAAAATACAGTATATAACGGGGTATGCAAAATACCATGCATGTATGCATTTGTATATTTATAGTGATTACACTTCGAATAGCGTTATTATGATTTTGTTGTCTCGACCCGTATTTTGCATAACTAAAATGCGGAATTCTTAATAGGTGTAAACCGTTATTCTAAGAAAATAATCTTCTGTTCTAGATACACATCATTGTGCTATAACAAATAACGTCTTCACTGTTTCCATATTTTATATCTTCATAAAGAATCGTGTCAGCGATCAGTGTATCGAAGTTCCAAGGTTCTTTATTCTTCTAGAAGATACCAACTCGAGTTTCTTGTCTGCATTTTCACATTTAGATTTAAGACGTTTTAAAATTGATATGAATAAAGAGATTTCGACTTTTAATACCCAAAACAAATTGAGCTGTATTTTTTTTTAGTAAATCGTGTTATAATTGAGCACTTAGAAATCACGCGCATATCTCCATTTGTAGTTTTCGACCTCAGTAGTAAGAATCGCACGCGCATACTGATTGCAACAAACTATTTGTGCGGTACGACTATTTATAAATAATAAAAAAATCTTCATTAATTAATAAAGCTTAATGAATAAGATTTGTTCAATATGTAAACATAAATATCATTCGTCAAAAGCAACGTTCAAAAAAATATATTTTATCAGGCGACATTTGTCTCCCTGACCTTAAACTCGATAACGATCAGTCAGGGTCGTGAGATCAGGTGTTATTTATCTTCAAAATATTAAAATGTTATTTTAAATTTCTCTATTTATTATTAGTATTTAGAAATACAAATTGTTCATTGTATTGTAACATTCAATTCTATAACACCTTATAAGAGCAGAATTAAAAGATTTGAATGAAAAACAGTCTTTTATTCATATTTTATAAACTAATAATATCCATTATTAACCGCATGAGATTGCGCCGACGAAAATCCTGGTCCATTTATCACACTGGCCCCATTATTCTGTACCATACCACCTCTTAACTGCACATTGTTCGCGATAGCTGCCTTATAGCCTCCAATATTTTGGGCTATCGATGTTGCCTGTCCATTATAACCTTGAGATGAAGAAATCGCGGTCTGAATACCGCCTATATCAGCCCTCGATATCAGACCCTGGTTACGCGTGGGGTAGCCACCAAAGTTCTGTACAGAAGATATAGCTGATTGATGTCTTCCATTACTCTGTACTGCGCTTATAGCGGATCCATCTCCATGAGATACTGATGAGACAGCCGAACCGAAGTTACCAAAATTATGGGCTGCAGCATAGTTGGTCCTACCATAGTGCGGTGGTGAGTATTGGTTATAATTTGGAGCTGTCTGTGCATAGCCCTCACCACGGGCTACACCATTTGAGCCAAACCCGGCACCGTATGCCTGTCCGTTACCAGTCTGAAAGGATGTTCCATATCCGGATGAATGGCTTATGCCTCCAATGTTGCTGCTAAAGCCACCGCCAAAGCCATATGCGATGCTTGGAGGCTCAGCGTTACGTAAAAAATGGTCATATGGATTACCTGTAATATGGGTTTGGTTTTAAAATCAATTGTGACTGTTCTTAGTGTAATGTTAACTTCTTATTGTCATTAGTCCAGAAATAAAATCATATAATGAATAGTTTTAACGATGGAACTTAAAACATATTTCATTTATTAGTCCAAAGGGTGTTAATAAGTTTTATAAGTAAAGAAAAGATCATATATGAAAATGAAATTTCCTCAACAGATGCTTGGAAGAAGCTAGAAAGTATAAGGTTGGTGGAAACTGGCCTGCACTTGTAAGGAATTAAGTAAGTGCCAGGTAGTCAGTACCGGCGACCCAAGAGCTGGTTGTTGCTTTTCACGCTCAGCGAATTAGCATCGCGAAAGACCGAGAATTGCCGCCAGCATAATGGGTACTCTCCCACGGACCAAACTTTTTGGATTTAATACAGCACTTTAATTCGTTTATTGAATTGTTATAGTAAGTAAAGCTTTTTGTATAAACTCACCTATCCACGTGGAAGCTTCACATAAGCTCAAAGCGGTGATCAAAGCAAACTTAGCAAACATTTCGAAGGATGTCTTTCTAATGTACCATTTCACAAACTTTTTATATTAAATACCCCCACTCGCGATCTAAATACACTTAAGGCAATGACACTCATAGATACATCTTACGGTAAAATAATTCGCATATCTATAAATTATGTGAAAATGTATTATACAGTACTTAATTGGCATTAATTAGCTTTAAATTTTATGTTATAAGACCAGTTTTACTGGAAGCCTATTAAATTGTTAAACCTTAATTTGAGGCAAGCGTATTTTACTTTTTTTCATTCTCAAATAGGTTTATCTTATTGACAGCTTGGTCGGTTAAAAAATGAATTGCTCTTGGGTACCTAGCATTACAATGCTTTTATTATTTGAAATGGTCATGTAAGTAACATAATTATATATCAAATGTTAATTTTAAAGGAGCCGAGTATTTCGCCATTTCTTCTCGGTAGATAGCCTTCCGAACCGGTGGTCGTGTAAAAATTGACGATTCAAAAGTGTCTTTATAAAGACCTACTTGAATAAAGATTCAGTGAAATTGAGTTTTGAAAACCTATTTTAGGAATTGAAGACTAACTGGTCAAATTATTTAACTATCATGATTAGATTTTGCTTTTATTATTTCATCTTGGATGGAACTTTATATATTAAAAATATTAAAAACAATGCCAATTAAAGACCTAAAAGACAAAAGGAGAAATATGTCGATCATGTGAAAAATTGAAAACAGTACAGTTTTTAACAAGATAAAAGTGGCGTTAAAATTAAATCTATGCCATTTACCGTACGATAATCAATTGATGAATATTAATATTTATTAACCATTAAAATAGAAATGAGGCTAGTTATATAAAATTTATGAACTATAAAAATCGTAACGACGACTCCGTTTCAAATAAACTCTGCATTTTAATACATCGTCTACCATTTTTAAGTGAAATCGAAAAAAAACTATTTAACAAAATGAGTTAAGCAACACACAATCATACATATAATAATCTACGATTTAAAAAAAAACCTTACATATTTAGTATTTATTATAAAAATATTTTTACATTCATATTACACTACAATAATATTAATCAGTCTTTTTAGCAGATCTCTCTTCATCGTTTTCGTTATCCTCATCAAAACTTTGTACTAAGCCATAACCACTTCCGGTGTTACCTAAATAATTGTTCCCATTATATTGATTACCGAATGGCCTATTATATTGTCCATAACCGTTGTTATAGGGTCCATAACCATTGTTGTAGGGTCCGTAACCGTTGTTGTAGGGACCATAACCGTTGTTGTTGGGTCCAAATCCGTTGTTATAGGGTCCATACACGTTGTTGTTGGGTCCAAATCCGTTGTTATAGGGTCCATAACCATTGTTATACGGCCCTGGGTATGGTCCATTATTAGGCCCATTATACTGATTGTATTGGTTGTATGCGGGGTTGAAATCAGGTCCATAGCCACCAGATGCCGATGATTGTGATTGACTGATGCCTATGTTGATGGGGGGGTAGCCTTGATAACCACCCTGGTAGCCACCTTGGTACCCACCCTGGTAACCACCAAAGCTAGAACCAAAACCGCCACATGAACCGTGAGAGCATTTGTGCTTGGAAAAATGTCGTCCTTGTGCGTCATCTTGAAGTTCTGAAAATGTTAATTTAAGACTCACATCAGTTATATTAAAATATTTGTTCATTCAAGTAAGTCATAAAGACACTTTTGAATCGTCATTTTTTTCCATTACCGATTCGGAAGGCATCTCCAGTTAAAACATATAATCTAAAAAAAAAGATTCTCAATATGGTTACGTAATTAATACAAATTACAAAAGCAATATTAGGCTGCTCAAGAATTTCACTGTCCCGATGCTAAGCTATTGCTAACACATTCCAAGTATCTTTACCCTCTAAATATTCTTGTATAGTATACTTTTCCAATCAGAAAACGTAAAGTATATTTGACGATTCAAAATGTCTTATGTCCTCAATAAAGTCATTTGACTTTGTGATTATCTCTATTTCTAGTTAATAACATTTGTACCGAATTACCTTCGCCGAGAACTGGTCTCCATCCACAAAGCACAATACTAAGTAGTAAACATACCTTAGACATGTTTAAAAGATGTACTATGTCTTATTCTCGCGAATCAAACAATTTTATATTATTCGGAACAAGGACAACACCCACGCGTACACATTGACACGAACATCCACCGGAAATGTATTCCCCCAAATCCAATTAAATTAACACGGAAATAAACGAATTAATTTGAATATTAACATATTGGTGATTTGATATTGCTATATTAGGTACATTTAGATTTAAACTAGAATTTTGACGGCGTTTTTGAAAAAGGTTTTCTACAGGCTTTGTTTGTATCTGAAGTCGGTTTGTGGTTGTCTCTGGTATATTTAAACAACGAGAAAAATATTTTTTTATATGTACAAACAACAAATGACATCGGTTATTACCCTAGCTACTATCATCCTAAACTAAATCTATAAATGGATAGATTTATATCCTAAACTACATCTATAATATATCCTAAACTACATTTATAAATGGATAGATATATATTCTTAACTACATCTATAAATGGATAGGTATATATCCTAAACTACATCTCATAAACGGATAGATAGGTACCATCAAATGCAATGGATGTTTTTTGTAAGCGTAAACGAAAGATCATAAATATATTATTTATTTATTTTTTATATGTAATTTATAATGATTAAAACATATTGCTAGATTGCTTACTAATTGACTTATATAAAAGATAGTAAGATATAGTGATACTTACTATGGTTGATATTTATTTTATTAAAAAATATCGATTGATAAAGAAATTTGAATAAAAATATATTATCAAATTAATCACCTGTTTATCTTAAACACATATGTTAAATCTGTTATAATTTTTTTTATAAATACTTATTATATATTATTACGTTATTTAATATGGATACAAGTGCATAGTAATATGTTCATAAATAGGCGCCTGGTAGTCAGTACCGGTGACACAAGTGATGGTGCTTTTCTAGCTCAAAGTATAAGCATCGCAATATAGGAAAATGCCACCAGTTTTCACGAGCAGTAAAATAAAAAAATAACAAATAAAATGTATATTACATTATAAGTCGTTTCCCATATTGAATATGAAGTAGTTCTAAGAAAAACGGCCCACGCAATTTACAGTCTAGATTTAGTCGGCTAACTACACAAGCTGTAAAATTGGTAACGCTCATAAATGTCCGAAATTATTCGCGGATTGAATGCGTAATGTTATTCGTGGACTTCGTTAGCTTTAATAGTTCAATGGCCTTGCCATTCTGGTTATGTCATGTTAAATTGACTTGACTTTTTATGACGACTTTATGTGAACCTCAATCATATGTTTAAAACCGTTAATGACCTTTAGCACGTTAGACTCACGTGTGTTTAAATCTCCCAAACATCGAATTATTCATGAATTAAATCTTTCCCCCCCCCCGTAACCGATAATATCGCTAAATTTGGGGAGAATTCCCAAGTCTTGCATCACCGTCGGTCAGTTTTCCCCCGCCTCACCAATATGTAATAACACCTTACATATCGGGTGACATCAAATACAATCAATGTAATTTTGTTCAAACACAATTGCCCTTGATAAATAAAATATTCATTTGGATAAATATTAATATCGTGTTTAATATTGCTCCATTCCTATAAGTCCCAGGTAATGTTTTAAAGCACATAGATTTTCTTAATAAATGGAAATTTTTAAGAATTTTTCAATTCAAACGTTCAAACATACACACTCCAAAACTTTATATTATAAGTACACGTTATTAATTATTGTACGTATAAATAAGTATTGTTTCTTTCAACTTACAAAGAAAACTTGAGTATTTCGATATTATATTATATGTAACCTATATCTGCATGTAATTATTCTAAAAAAATACATACACATGTATTTTTTTAAAATAATTATGTACGTATAACTCGTCAAGACCTTTAGGTTTTGTTGGGTAATTGAATTAAAAATGAATGAATTAGATTCTATTTATTTACAGTAAAATTTATTTACACAATAGGCAATCTTAAAAGCGAAACGTCACATATTCACTTAGGCTTACCCGACCTAGCAATTGCAACAGAGATTGCGTCACCTTTATCACTCTGTGAATTACTTAAAGCACCACCTTTGCAATTAAAACAGGGTAAATCAGCAAAACTGTCATTATTTTTATAATCTTCATTTGACGGTTTATTGTTACGCCAAAATGGTGAAAACCAAAATGGCGTCGGTGGAGGCCAAAATGTCGGTCGATCAGGACTATCTGGCGAGTCGTATGCAGGCTGCTGGAGTCGATTTAGTGCGCCATCTGACGGTATAAAATGTTAATGGGAATAACTATCATATTCGGAAAATTTATAATTAATTAATATATATAAGCTAATATAATATTAAGTAGGTATTCTATCGAATACGACCACAATTTCCTTGGCAAACAAATCCAGGAAAAACGAGATATTACAAAGGGAGAGAATCTCATAATATTCACTTTGTTTAATATTAGTATTAAACCAGGTATAAAATTGTTTATTTGTATGGAAAAATTGAAATTATTTAATTTAATCTGATTTATTCTTTTATTAATAGAATTCAATTAAAATATTCACTTTTCATTTTAAAGAAGAACTTGAAGAAAAATTGTGAATTTTGCCAGTTTGAAATTCTAACAATAGACTAAAAAAAGTATGGTAAAACAACTCACTGTTTGTAGGATAGCTGCTAACTGCGAGAACCCCAACTAATAATAATACCAATCTAGACATCCTCGTGAAATGCAACGACCTTTGGGGACGATTCAAATATATACTAAAACCTTATTGATATGACAAATTGACATCGTTTTCTAAGAAAATTATGGAGTCGTTAACACGTTGTGTACACTTGGTTGATAAACACCAAATATATTGTTTACATGGAATTTCTGATTATGTATCCTGGTGATATTAGACAATTTAACATTATGTACGCCGACATGCATATGTCAGACATGTTGCTCTGTTAATGTTATACAACCTTATTTCTCCAGTTGCTTTTGCTTATCATGGATAAGGCCGCCTTTTATATACTACTCTACTACTACTTCTACAACTACTACTACTTTTATATTCTGCCAAATGTTTGTCTTTAATTATTATCTACATAAAAATCATCGAATTGTTTAAATTGGTTTGCCACAGATGTTGGCCCCTTCAAAACTCCCTCGGACAAAACACGACCGCAGAGCAGGCGAAATAAAACAAAATTAACTCTTGAACTGAAACTCAAAATATCTTTATTCAAGTAGGTTCTTTATAAAGACACTTTTGAATCGTCAATTCAAATAACTAAAGCATTGTAAGACTTGAACAAGAATTGAACTGTCCCAATGCTAAGCCAATTGCCGACACATTAAAGGGATCTTTGTCCTTTGTCTTGGACCTTTAGACACAAGTGCATAGGTGCTTATTTTTTTTCCTGATATTCGTGATCAGAATTAACTTCGGTCACGAAAAAGGTTTTATTTATACTTAGTCCTGTTTTATTATTTATATATTTATATTATTCTAAACTATTATATTTTAATTTTAAACATATACAATACTGTATTTATAACGATATTATATTAGGCTTAGGCATTTTATTTATTATTTTTATGTTTTATCATTGGTACAGTCTCACTCAACTGTCATACACGTACGTTAAATGATTTCTACTATAACACAAAAAACTATTAAGCAAGTTCTATTATAGTGTAAAAGACTATTTAAACGATACAGAAGCTTGGGAATGAGTCGCCTTAAATGCTGTGATAAGGACATTTTGTGAAACAGCGATCATGCTTAAAAAACTGATAGGTAACCGAGTTTGTTGTGGGCGTCTCTTCAGATCGGTTTATTTTGAAATCCTCGTAGATCTAGATATAAAAAAAAATTACATACACAAGTGAACGCTGATACGATTCTATGTGGAAAAGATATGAATGAAACACACCATTTTCATATTTCAGTTCAGTTTTAAATATGTCGTCAGTGTTTTCAAGTATTTAAAATATAGTTTAGATTTAAGATTATGTATAAAGCTATAGTCAATATTTATTTTGTTTTCTAATCAGGATGCAGCGACATCTATGATCTACATTTACAATCATACGCGTCATAGAATATAAAATATCACATGATTAGTTCTTATCTCTCTGATAATATCATTATACAAGTGATATTTTTTTTTAGTTACAGTAGAAATATTATGTATATAAATTTAGCTGATGATTATAATTTTATTTTGATTTATACATATCATATACTATACATATTCCACATGGAAAGTATCGCCGAAATAGCTCAGTTGGGAGAGCGTTAGACTGAAGATCTAAAGGTCCCTGGTTCGATCCCTGGTTTCGGCAGATTTTTTTTTAAATTCTTGTAACCTTTATTCTCTGCATTATATTATATCTTCATATATATAAATATATATTATTTTACAAATATTGATAAGTATGAAATCCTAAATGCTTAGAAAGAATAAAAATACAAATTCATAATAAAATTTGCAATACAAGCATTGAAGCATTTGAAGCGCGATCATTATCATATTTGTATGAAAAAAAATAAAAAAATCAACAGAATAAAATATTTATTTAAAATAAACAATTAATAACATAAGTAAATCATAATTTAACCGCCTATAGCAACGGCAATTGCTGAGCCACTGTGACTCTTAGCATTACTGACAGCATACCCACTGTTTCCACAAGTGGTACATCCAGCTTTTTGTGCTGCATCCAAGCTTTGAGAAGCAAGATTTAAGGCTCCTCCAATAGTATCTTTTGAGCTGGCATTGCTAGATTCGCTGTTACTACTGGTCAATGCGGATTTACTTTGTTGCTGTAAGTCTTGACTAGTTTGATATTTGAAGTCACTGCCAATATGATCATGTTGTCCGTAGCCTGAGAAGCCATTTCCATAGCCTGAGAAGCCATTTCCATAGCCTGAGAAGCCATTTCCATAGCCACCATGAGAAGTCTGACCTCTACCAACATTTCCACCTTGTAAATTTTGCTGATCAAATTGCTGACTTTGGCTTAATGTTGCTTGGCCTTCATTGCCAACTAAATTTCCTCGACCTTCATGTCCTCCAAATCCAACTTGCTCTTGCGTTTGGCCAACAGAAGCTGCATGTTGGTGTTGGTCAACACTGGAATGTCCTTGCTGTTGAGCATAACTGCTTTGTTGAGTTTGTTGGATATTTCCACCATTATTAAGACCATCGTGTTCTTGGAGACGACCGCTTTGTTGACCAAATTGTTTATCATGTTGACCAAAGGCTCCGTTTACATGATCATGTTGGCCATATGAACTCGTTTGCTGTCTAAAACCATTGCCTTGTTCACTTAGCCCATCTTTGTGTGGGTTTGGTATATACTGTTGCTTCGTACTCTGACTTAATCCAATGTTTTTACCAATCCCAATTTGGCCTAATCCTACATGATCAAGCTTATTTGACCCTATACCGAATTGGCTTGAGCCTTCAACATTTGTCTGCTCTTGATCCTCACAATCAGGGTTTTGTGAATGGAAACCTCCACTGGCTAACTCCACTTGATGCTGATCACGATCATTGTCTTTACCAAAAGTGGAACTTTGTGCGTTTGAACTACTAAAACCTTCCGATTGATCGACGGCACCAAAACTGCCAACTTGTGCGGTATTCTGACTCAACGAAGAAGACCCACTGTTCTTTTTGCCTTCAAATGATCCAATATTATGAGTAGCTGAGCCGCTTGCATCAAGATTTAAGTGTCCTTGGCTTCCTATAGTATGATCAGCATTAAACTTACCACCGCTTTGGAAGGAATAACTTGCTTCTTTCTGAGCACTGAAGTGGCCACCGAAATCTCGAGATATGCCACCACTGTTTCCAAGACCAAAGCCAGTTATTAACTTCCCAGAACTGCCAGATTGAAGTGAACTATCATCATCATCACAGTCGGCTGATGCTAACGACAATGCATGCCCTGCAGACGGTCCATTATTGGAAGCACTAGCAGCAGCTCCACTGTATACACCATGGGTATTGCCATCAGCACCCTTTGTTATTCCACTCCAATTGTTCGTTTGGAAAAACGGGAATGGTGGAGGTGGTGGAGGTGGGGGCATACCAAAACCACCGTAATGTGGTGATCTTGCAAGTCGGTGAACTTGCGTAGAACCTAGAAAGAGATAACTTATTAGTACTTTTAATTATTATTTAAATTTTGGTATGGGACAAGATAAGACGTAATATTTATACTAATGCCTCACCAGGGTATCCGTAGACTACATTAAATGCAGTGGAAATATATATCGAAGCTATCACCACACTCAGTCTTGTCATCTTGCCGGAATCACACTGTCTGATCTATTACAGAGGTGTTACGGCTTTATATCTTTACCAAATCCCATTCCGAGAATAATGTATGTTCGCAAATAGGTCGTAATGCATTAAGTAAATATGACGTTTCATGAAAATTCACACGCTCTATGTATTTTCCGAAATTATTTAGACAAAAAAACAATGTTTGTCGAGAACTTTGAAATACAAAAACTCTTTTTAGTTTTATGCGTAAAATCTGACACAGTAGTAAAATTAACTCACAATTTCGAATCGAACTTGGCTATGCAGGGTTTTAGGAAACCTGATTAATATATTAAGAGACTACTCTAGCCCAGTGAAATACCAATTTCACTGGGAAATGGTGATATCTAATTATGTTTTTGTATAAAAAACATTACAGTAAATGAGATTTTTCCAATGTTATCGTAAATTTGTTTCCACTACTGTGTTAGGGTAAATCACTTCATACATTCATTAAAAAAACATACCTGAATTTCTACTTGTAATTAAAAAAACGATAAACAAAAATATATTATTCTCACCCTTTCTATAGCCAAGTTGGCCGAAGCCAGGTTTTTCTAAACCAGGTGATCCGATGCCAGGTTTTCCCAAACCAGGTTGGACGTAAGCCGGTAGGCCGAAGCCAGGCTTTTCCAAATCAGGTTGGCCGTATTCAGGTAGTCCAACGCCAAGTTTTTCCAAACCAGGTAGGCCGTAATTAGGTGGTCCGAAGCCAGATTTTTCCAAACCAGGTTGGCCGTAATCATGTAGTCCGAAGCCAGGTTTTTCCAAACCAGGTTGGCTGATACTTGTCTTGCCTACACCTTGCCCAAACTGTGGAGATCTTGTTTTACGGATACCTAGGAGAAAAATTTACTGAGGATAAGTGACTTTTTTAAGGCAATTTTTTTACAAGTAACAGCGCATATAAATTTGAATTAATAAGTAGGTATATAGAAGTAGCACATAATTTTATTATTTAGGAGCTAATAAAATTACAAAAATAGTCAAAAAACAAGTTACAGTGGTTTAACAGTTTGTTGATTTTGATTAATTGTAAAGATAATTGAGTATCCCTTTAAGACTGACATTGAGAAGAACTAAAACCATAACATAACAAATATTTGAGCGACACATGTTCCAACGATTTTATAACAAAAACTGACAATGTTCAGAATAACCTCGCAAATTATAACGTGGTACATCCTCTTACTAAATGTATAAGCAAACAGAGAAATGTCATATTCAAATCTCACCTCTACGTTTGAAATAACAAGCCCTTGGCAATGAAAGTACGCAGAAAATTTCGAATTGAAAATAGAAGAAAAAGGTCAAAGTTCAAATGTCTTTCCTGAACTTTGATTTTGTTTCCTTTGAAGTAGACATACACAAGTGCACATGCGCTTATTAAGGATTTAATTAGGCGCCTGGTAGTCAGTACCGGTGATCCAAGTGCTGGTGCTTTTGTCACTCAGCGTATAAGCATTGATTCAGCGAGAGACCAATTTTGTGATGAAAAACGAGAGATGAGAAGTCTTCAAGCAATAATAAAATCCCTTTTATTCTATATAAGACTAGTTATAATTAGTATTATACTATATAACTTTAAAGTAATTCGAATTCAGGTTGAGCTTAACCAAAAAGTTAAGAATTCATTATTTATCCATGTATGCGGGTTGACTAGCGTAATTTTTATTTACCACTTCTTTTTTTCCTTACTAATATTGATTGTAACAGTTTATTACTAATATACTAATGAATGACCATTTTGCTGTCTGAATAAATAAAATATTATTATTATGCTTTTAATCATTTAATTTGTTACATTTT
Organism: Leptophobia aripa; assembly: GCA_951799465.1. Classification (NCBI taxonomy): domain Eukaryota; kingdom Metazoa; phylum Arthropoda; class Insecta; order Lepidoptera; family Pieridae; genus Leptophobia; species Leptophobia aripa. The sequence goes on from OX637280.1 coordinate 5,491,845, forward strand.
TTTATTTTTTACATTACAAGGACTAGGATTCCCTGAGTCGTGATATTATACAATCAAAAGGAAACTATATAAGCTGTATATGGGGAATCTGTTTATATTAAAACACACTGTCATAGTGTAAGTTTTACATTAAGGCCTTTCATATGTAAGGTATAGTACGATTTTGTATGAATCTGGCCATGCGTTGAGCCTGATTAATAAAGAATAATAAATAAGTTTTTTTTATCTTTACAAATAAATTTTATTATATACTACAGTTATAGGCGTAGAAATTATAAACGATTTATTACACAAAAAACCTTATAATTAGTGTTATACAATCTAAAATTATTTCCCGAAAGAGTTAGCACTCGAACTTGCTTGGGAGGCACCACCGCGTCCTGCGCTAATAGCCACACTTTTGGATATGCTCAGGGATCCACCGCCAAAACCACGTCCATTACCCGGGCCGAAACCACCTGAACCAAAACCGGGACCTCGATTAACCGGGCCAAAACCACCAGGACCAAAACCGGGGCCTCTATTTACGGGGCCAAAACCTCCAGGACCAAAACCGGGGCCTCGATTTGCGTTGCCATAAGCTCCAGGGCCAAAACCTCTGGGTCCAAAACCTGGGCCGCCGAAGCCTAATTGTGGTGCTTGGTTATTGTTAAATCCACCGCCAAAAGATCCAGCCTGGGCGTTAGCACTCGCCACTCCAAACTGTGGTGCTAAAAAGGTTTAAAGTACATTAAAAATATTTATTAATAGTTCGTTGAGGTATTTATTATGTCGGTAGATGCAATAAATTTGTTTTCTATTCTATCATTTACGTCTGTTATAATCATAAATAGCGTGGGTGTCCTCTGATGCATTTGAACCATTGCGCGGTATTTAAAAAAAACTGGTTTCAATTACTATCTAATTGTATTATATACCTGCATAGGAAATTCCAAATATAGCTAAAACAACGAAATAAAATATATATCGAACCATTCTGGCTGATTCGATGTTTACAACTGACATAACACGTATGATCTTCTGTATTTATATTACTGACATCGGCTATTAACAGGTAAGTGAATATTAGTGCAGAACGTGATATGTTTGTTTACCTATAAGCATTCCGTAGTGAGAGCGTAAAATCTATAAGAATTTACATTTAATATAGTCTTCATTTTATATGAAATGTAAATATAGATTTTGACATATTTGCTGGTGCAGTCTGCAGATATTTACAAACGTGCTAACACGCTTGGCTGGCCAGGCTGGCTTGGATTCAAAGGAGTGGCGGAGAGTTTCCTGCCAGTACTTCTCGTTCTACGCCCTTGATTTGGGAACTGGCAGTAAATGTAGCCTCAAGTTTATTATAACTTTTTTTTTGTTTGACGATTTATAAGTGTACCATAGTTACCTATCTGAATAAATATATTTTTGATTTATAAGCGTTTTAATAGAATGGAAACTTCTATAACGTCAACTAGCTATAACGACAAACGTTGTTTAGATACTCGTATATATCCGTATATTATTAAAAGAAAAGATTCTTAATAGTTAGTATTTTGTGTGTATAATTTTCTTTAATTTTCTAAACTTTATTTCCTGTGCGGTATGCACAGGAAATAAATGCTATGCTGTGCATTTATTTATTTATGCAGAAAACATGGTCTGGTATTATTGTTGCAGTTACCTGGTAAACATTTATACAATGATATATTTTGTTAACTGTATATCTGGCTATCCGTGGAAATTTTTCCCATATTAATTTATGTTATACGTCTATCTCGTTACATAAAATACCTTTATTATTATATAATATAATATATCTTTATTTTCATTAGTTCTATTACATAATGTATTACGAAAATACACAGATAAAACAACAACAGATTTCACACACTCACACACACACCAATTACATAGAAACACATTTAAAAAAATACTTAAAATTAAAGAAAAAAAGAAAAAGGTAGGTAGGAAGGTATAATAAACTAACCTTACCTAAACCTAAATATTAACGAACTATACGGAACCTGATCTAAACTGTACAATATAACCACAGTACTATTTCAAATACTTAATTGTTGACATTGTGACTGTGGTTTAGGGACTTACCAGAAACTGCTTGCTTAATATATTTAGTGAGAACTCTTGGGACCTTGAAACTCGAGGTGAACCCCAGGAAATTCCGGAAATTGGCTTCTTCCAAATTAGTACCAAGATAATATTATTTTCAAGGTTACGCCGAAACGTGTAATAGGCCACTTTAGATGAGGGTGTGGCCAAACATCTGCATAGCTTTGTTTCAAAATTTACATTAAAATTTTTTGAAATGAAATTAACTCGTTGAATTGTTCCCCTCGATTTTATGCGTTATAATGACGAGATTTCTATAAAAAAAAACTATTATGTTTTAGAATACTATTTTTTTTAAATAACTTTTGTTACATTTTAAACTCAGGTACGTATACAAATAGTGTGATATTCCTTAAAAAAATAAATAAAGATATTATATTATATCTTTATTTATATATAAACTTAATAAATAAATAAAGAAGAACAAATATTTAAACTAGACGTTAACATTCGAACGAGACAAAACATATATATAGACTGATAATGAATTTAAAAAATCTTGGATAAATGAAAATTGTAGATTATGAAAGGATTTTTTTTCCACTGAAAAGGGATCATTGACGAGTGTAAAGCTCGAAATAGCCGGCCTGAAGGCTTCAGTCGTCGATTCTCGATAATAATAGGCCTCATAAAATTAGTAATTCACTCTCTGTAAATTGTATACGCATTTTCAATATACCATGTGATGTTTCCTAATTTGTCTTTTGATAAATTTAAAAGTTTTTTAAGCTACTTTGCATGTTTTTTTCTACTTTTGTGAAATTAATCAGCGTGATATATGGATTAATGGCTCTGGATTAATGAAAGAAAAAAAAATATCAATAACTATTACGAAATAATAAGTAAACAATATGGTAAATTGTGTAAATTAACATTAACAACCAACCAACAAGCGAGTTTGTGAAAAAAAATTCCCGTTATATGTTATGATAGAAATTTCCATCACCATGCAAAGAAGGGTCAATTAATTAAAAATTGTTGAGTAGTCCTATTATATAGTAAAGGAGTATTTAAAAGATATTTGGGAATTAATAGTCTAAGAGGTAAGGACGTATGTAAAACAGTGATCATGATTAAAAATGTAGGTACAAGGTTTGTTGTCTACCTTATCTTGTCCATGTTAATTTCGGATCGGACGCCTCGTAACCTCGTCGAACGGGTACGGCCGTAGTGAGATATATGGTACAAAATATAAAAAACCTTCTTATAACATATTGTTTTATTATACTGTAAATCCTGGACTTATAATAACAAAATTACGTAACACTCAAGTAGTTTTTAAAAACTTTAATTGTTCAGTCTTATTTACCAAAAGCTTCCGAGTTTGCCTGAGCCCCAAGACCTGAGCTGATACTGACGCTCTTTGCTATACTTAAACCACCGATACCCGGGTATCCTTGACCATAACTCCCCGGATATCTTGGGGGGAATCCACCTTGTTGACCATATCCGCTTAATCCAAAACCTGGTGGTGGTGGAGGGGGATAAAATCGCGGACCATATATCGGCGGCGGTGGTGGAGGTGGATGAAAACCATAACCACCACCAAAACCACCACTAAAACCACCACCAAAACCACCGGAGAAACCGCCAAAACCTTGGTCGTATCCAAAGTGTGGAGAACGGGCAACGCGTTTACCTAAAAAAAAATAATTATCAATATCCAAACTATTTAATACACGGTTGTCTTTTTATTCTCTTTATAATTGCTTCCAGCGCCCTCTAGTAATGATTCAACGACAACTCAGTGCACAAATGATTGAAAGATAATAAATTAAGATACAATAAACATAAAATTCAAAATTAGTTGTAATAAAGCCTCGCTCAAACAAAGTTGAGTGAGTGAGACGTAAATATCATCCCTTTTCAGTTCAGCACGATAACACTAAGTTATACGTAACACACGTAAAATATTGTAAATGTGTACCTGCAAACGACGATCCCATAAAAACAATTGCAACAAAAATTATACAAAGACGCGCCATGTTTTCTATCTGAATGTGAACTGTGAAAAATATATGTTGCACGTTATATTTATAGATTAATAATATATTAGCACGTTTATGTGTATTTGTTTTGTACACAACGTTTATGCCTTATGTTAAAGTTGTGTTATATTTTTTTTTATTTATAACGGCACATAAAAAAACCACTTAAAATAGTTAGCTATTAATATTTTTTTGATTGAGTTATATTTTACTTATTAACTAAAATATAGCACAGATAATAATTGGCCATTTTGACTTATGATAGTCTATGGACGCAAAAGGGCACGCCAAGCAGCGGATAGTGTTACCAACGGTAGATGATAAATTTGGAAGTGTACAGTGATTATTGTTTATGGAACTCCTTAAACAATAATCACTGTACACTTCCAAATTTATCAATATTTCTAATATTTCTGCGTCAACACAAATAATAAGGAACGAACGAATAAGGATTTTTTCCCGGTATATTAATAAAAATCATGCGGTGGTATTACAAATAACATCTTAAACCTCGATTTGGTCCTGGACGACGTAGTCCGCGATTGGTTCGATGTGGTTCAATTATCTTATGTACACTTTAAATTCAATGTGGTTTTTCCCTTTTATGTTTTTGGACATGAAATATAAATAATTTAAAGCTGATAAAACATATATTTAGTTTACACTACCCTTATTTATTTATGTAATTCTACACTTAACCTAATTTTCGGTAAACTAAAAAAAATTGTTTTCCCCTAAAATATGCAACTGATGAAAATCTGACATAGATTATATTTGGTTTCCATGGTAATAAGCAGATAATGTGATAGCTTAAGAATAAGCTACTATCAACCTTTTTTTTATTGACCATAGTAACCCCCAGAAAAGATTGCCGCCTTTGATAACCTTACAATGCACTTAAATAGATTTAAAGAATTATTTATAATTACACGGTTCTTACAATATAATTTAAGTAAAATTACAGTACAAAATTGACAAGTAACCCGTGCGTTGTCATAACAATACTACAGCCGAAATAGCTCAGTTGGGAGAGCGTTAGACTGAAGATCTAAAGGTCCCTGGTTCGATCCCTGGTTTCGGCAAATATTTTTTAGTGGAGTGCAATGGCATCCTTTTGCGAGGCTGTAATTTTACTTAAGGAACGGGAGCGTTCTGCCACATATCCACTGCAAGTTGGGAGACGCGGAGAGCGTAAGAGATGCCAACCTTGCGCGACCGCAGGGCCCTTTCAATGGCGCCAAAATTATTTAAATTAGGGCTAATTTCTTCTTTTTAATCACCAAGTGATGATTAAAAAGTTGCTCCTGAGTTAGACTGTGTTTATCTATCTTAATCAATCCAGGAATGATTTTTTTTTACGTTTTTTACGAATATCACTGTAAGACCCTGCTGAATTTATATAAAGAAAAATACAAAAACATTTGTTATAAACTATATTCAGTCTTCATACGATCTCACTTTCCAAATGAAAAAGAGCTAGAACCCGACTGGGCCCCGCCTCCCAATCCAATGCTGACACTTTTAGATAAACTTAAACCACCTCGGCCTATCCCAAATCCTTGGCCGTATCCGAATCCTCCTCCTCCACCTCCTTGACCAAAGCCTCCCCCACTTCCGAATCCACCCCCTTCGCCGTAGCCACTTCCACTCCCGAATCCACCTCCACCTTGGCCATAACCTCCGCCTTGACCATAGCCTCCGCCTTGGCCATAGCCTCCGCCTTGGCCATAGCCTCCGCCTTGGCCATAGCCTCCGCCTTGGCCATAGCCTCCGCCTTGGCCATAGCCTCCTCCTTGGCCATAACCTCCTCCTTGGCCGTATCCACCGTAATCTTCTTCGAATATAGGTGGTCTAGATTGAAATCCACTTAAAAGTCCCCGAAGTCCTGAAATAGCGTTGGAACCAGCGCCATTAAAGTCAAACTGTGGCGCCCGAATCACACGTACACCTGTAATTTATAAATATATTACTTAAATATGAAATATTTCGTTCTGTAGTAATAACTATACCAAAAAATATGACAACTTTGTTATATTAAACTACTGGCTCAGACTATTATGTAAAGAAATTGAAAGTAATAACCAAAACACTCAAATAAAATATAGAATAAAATGATTAAAGGGTGCACTAATACAAATATTACAGAGGAAATAACTATAAATCTGATTTAAGTAAAAGTAACAACTATCAACAAGTTTCTAGCAACAAATCGAGATTTAAAAACGAAATTCCCTAATTAAAATTGCATTGTGTTTGATGTCTAGAGTTCATCAGAGACAATAAAATATAATAAAAGTTATGAAAAAACTTTAATGGTTTTTTATATTATAATAAATAACAAAAATAATAGTAAAAATACCTGCATGTGCGAATCCGAATAATCCACAAATAAGAACTAAGCTAAAACGGACCATTTTTGTCGATATCACGAGGTAATAAACATATCTGTTGAATTCCTTAATTTATATGGCTACCACTTAAAATAATTAGCATTTGTACACAACAGTGGCCAGCTTAACAAGAATTAAGTATGCCTATAATATTATGGATTTGTAGGTCAGCTAACTATGGATTTTAATGTTTGTTCGAGTTTCCAGTTTAATTGACAAATATGAACTGTAAATATAAACGCTTAAATTGAGGAATTTGATGGGGTAAGACTTTATGGTGAAAAACAACACATAAGGCGTGTTAGTTTTCTTAACTGTTGGGCTATTGAACACTTTAAAGATGTGTTCAATTCTTAACTGGCAATTTAAAAGAACATCTCGCGATCATTACAAAATATAAACACTTGATGAATAGAAATTACAAAAAATTTAAAATTTCCAGATATTTTTAATAGCCGTTTTAAATATTCATGAATTTAGTTTTATTAATTTTATTAGTTTTATTAATTTAACTATTAATTTCAAGATATGCGTTAAATCATTTAGTTATTTTTTATGTATGTATTAATATTACCAATAGATAATATTATCTAATTTTGTAAAATGACGTCATACTTTGCTATATATGTATGTGGTTGTAGCGTGTGACGTTTTGTGTTTAGTCTGTGGACTGCCTCAAGGCGCCACTAGCGTTTTGGTTTTCCCGCCAATTCACACTGATCGATGGAGTTGCAACAGGCTAACAGTATAAATTATTGTAATTAATATCGGATAACAGTTTCTTATTACGTATTGTAAAGTCGATATATAGTGTGTATAATTTAAGGGTGTGTGAGTAATAAATTAACACTTGGACACATACTTCTTCGGTTTTGTAGTATGTTGGTACGCCTATTTAAAAAACACATTATTTGTAATTAATTATAAAAATATGTGTCTCTTCCAACCTATAACGATTTTTAACGCGACAAGTTTAATAACAAAAAAACATAGTTTTATAATTTGAAGCGTTAGATTTTTATATAAAACCTCTTTTGAACATTATAAAGTAATGTCAATCGTCTCTTCTATTTGTCACGTTAAGGACATTTAAATGATTTTGCTCCCTTGTGTATCGGTGATATAGAAGCCATAATGTCTGACAAGATCACAAAACCAATACACAGTCGTTTTCAAAGACAAACTTCCACACTATTCTGGAAATCATATTTGCAGAGACAGTGAGTTATTTCACGATTACAAATAATTGCTGTACATTTTCAATAGCTATACGTTTTGTTGGTTAAACTCGCTAATCTCAGTACCATTGATCCAAGACCTGGTGCTTTTCTCAACCTATAATCATTCTGCGAATAATGCCACCAGCTTTATTCCACCGAACATTTCAAATTTTAATGTGTTTTTTTTTTAAGTTTTATCAATAATACCTCTAAAGAATAATCATTTTAAGTTCAATACAACTAAGGATGTCTATGTGAAACAATTCCAGACGCCGTTGGAGATTATTACTTTTGGAAACTTTGTTCGCAATGGCACTGTTTATGGTCGCGGTGATAATTGCAAAGCCCGTGTTCATGACACCTCTGCAGGCAATACCCGAGCCACCTCTGACATCAGCGGATATTATTGCGTCATTCGGATCGGATATTTTACTCGGATACGCACCGGATTTGCCACCGTACACTCATATTATGACAAGAGCTGCTAAACGCTTGGGCATATGTAAGTTGACATTTTGTTTAAGTATATAATAATAATAATTTTGGCAATCACCTTGGTCCATCACCATCCAGTACTTGGACACCAATAATCGAGTTCATTGCCAGCTTGTCAGCTTGGCTCGCTTACCAAGATGTTTTAGGTCCTATGTACTTTACTGAATGAAGAGACTTTAATACTTCTCGTGGTCTGGTTTACAATTTAATAAATCTAAAAGCAAGGTTTTTTTAATTATAGTATTAACAGTATTTTTATATTATTTTGTTACATTTTAAAGGTTTTAATATTGTTTGAGAGAGGCTCCAGAGATAAATTTTAATTATTCATAAAAAAATATGTAGAAGATAGATAAATAAATAGGTTCAAATTTACAAGTGTAAGTAAGACAGTGATGAGTGTCTCTAACATTATTTTATTATTTTTATTAAGACAGCATTTTTTGGTGACTTTTTGGTGTTTTTCTGGGATTTTTTTGGTGGCGACACTGTAACTAATTGACGTGTTTATGGATTTTTTTATTATTTTTCACTATCGTATTTGGACGTGTTAATAAAAATGACCCTCGATTTATGATTCTATGCATAATATATTGTTTGAAGTGACCATGAATGCGGCGACCGAGGATGACCTCAACAATATGCTATATAATATGTCACAGGGCACACCCATAGCGAACCCAGTCATATGGGTTCTATGGAAAATGGAGGTGAAAGTGAACTCTCTCATAAACTTTAACTATATTTGTTGTAGTTTGTCAATTTAATTTTGTATTGTATTCTATAGTTAAAATTTCATACACTATTGCGGTTAATGCATTATTATATACTAAATTTTGAAATTTCGCGAATATCTTATATATAACTAGCTGATCCCGACAAAAGTCCCAAATAGATGTTGGCTGATTCTCAGACCTACTCTATATGGCCAGAAAATTATATAGGTCAAGACGTTTGGAGTAGTACGGGAACGAACATTGTGACACGATAAATTTATATATTAGATAACGTTCTTACACGTTTAAAAGAGATTACATTTCATTCTATAGTAAATGCGTTATTTTATGATTAATACCACCATCTTTTGATCTATTTGTAATACAATCTTTTGCAGCAAGACTATGGCAAAAATTGTATATATATATATATATATATATATATATATATATATATTCTTTTAATAAAACGCCAACTCCATAAGGCATAAAATTTTAAGTCTATAAACTACGTTAGTTAATAAGTAACTTTTAGAAAGTTAATTATACTTTTTTGACAATTGATTAGTAAATTATTGTTGATCAGCGTTTCAGAAATCGTAAGCGTAATTTAAACCTTAAAATTTCAGAAGAATAAAATGTGGGGTTTTAGCATCCGCAGTACGGAGCGCGCTCGCTACGTCACCAGAGTAGATCATACGGTATCCCATAACCCACACTTGAAGAGCGGCTTCCTGGCTGTTCAGTTGGCCGTCAGTGAAGCCATTTTGGAATATACCAGTCCAACGGAACCGGATTATGAGGTATAATTAACATCTTATTTGTATTAGAAAAAGTTGATAACAAACTTCGCCAGTTTTATAAGAGAAACTAGCTGAATGTTGCTTTGCTATATATGTTAGTGTAGACAATAAATTTCTAGCAGGGATAACTAATTAAATGACGATTGAAGAGTTAATGGCCGGGGATGTAAATAAATAAATTACTAAAATGGCCCAAACATTTAGGGTTGTATGTATTTTTTAATGCCACATTATATAAAAAATTAAAAAAACGAAAAATTTAACAAAAAAAATTAAAAATAACTTTAAGGGTGAACAACCCTAATCACTTAGGGGTATGCAAAATGGTGTCCGATTCTCATATCTACTGAACACGCATTTTGGTAAATAATCGGTCAAGCCGTTTCTAAGCAGTACGGTAACTAATAATGTGACGAGGAAATTTTATATAAAAAAAAATATAATAAAATCTCATTTGTTATTTCATATTATGTGTTGTGTATAAATAAAAAAATATATGAAAAAAAAAACAAAAACAACCGTTTGCCGAAACCCGGGATCGAACCAGGGACATTTAGATCTTCAGTCTAACGCTCTCCCAACTGAGCTATTTCGGCTATACAAGTTAAAGTGAAAGTAACATATCTATGATACAATTATTGCATAATAAATTATTTTAATTATTTATGCGACTAAGAAGTTTACTTATAATAGACAATCTAGACGTTCGTGATTAATGATTTAAAATTTGAAATACACTTCTGTCTCTTATCTTTTTTAGTTAAGTCTGGTGTCGATGCCAGTATCCCCTCTTATGCAGGAGGCCAAGGTCCGGAAGGCTATATCGGGAATACTGCTTTGCTTCACCTTTGCCCTGCTCCCACCCGTATTGGAGACACAGGCCCTGGTCCTCCACGAATCTGTTAATAGGTTCAAGGTAAACATTTTTTTTTTATTAGTTCTGATACATAATGTATGCCTAATACAACATAATAACAGATTTTAGATACATACACACACATATATACACATAAAACTTAAGAGATATAACAAACAAAAATTAATAAAAAGTATATGTAGAACTGACATCGTATTATTAATATGAACGTAGACTTAATAAATGCAAAAAAATGCAGTTATGATATTTTCTTAAATATTTTGTGTAATTTACTGTGATTTAATAAATACATGATATCTCGTGGCTCGCACTGTGATTGTGTTATCGTCGTATTGATAACAAAAATTACAACAAAAACAAACGATTACGACAATCGTTGTGTACCAGCCCTAACTGAGGCATGAGTGACAGCCCTACGTTATACGATATATGGGCGCAACTATAACAATTAGTATTAAAATAACTAGAATAATTAAGTTTAGGCATAGAATCATTTTATTGTCCTAAAGTTAAAAAACATAAGTTGAACACTTTCAAGTTTATTACGCTGTGAAATGTCATCCTTATTATTTACAATACGTAGTCTGTGACAAAAAAAACCATTGCGGACATGTCATTATTATAAGAGATGTATGCATTGTAACTGCACGACAGTTAATTGTGAAAATAAAACCTGGCAAATATCAGAGAAGTGTTGTTTTCATAATGAGTGACGCCACGCCCTACAAAAACCCCACGGAGACACTTCTTTCGTTAGATATATAGTTTTTTCTTTTGACAGTTTATGTTATAACTTCCCGTAGAGATTAATATTATAATAATAACCAAACATATACTTTCATCATGTTTAAAAAAACAGCATATAATAGAAAAAGTTTATTAATACTATATTCAATTGTTTGGCTTACATGACCGGAATAAAGGCTAAATATTCGTAGCGGACATACGTACGAGGAAAAAAAAACCGTGGAGACGCAATTCTAATATTTTTGTTTTTAGCGTGCGCTTCGTTTACGTAACGTGGATTATTCTACTATGTACCTCGGTTGGATTGTTTATGGCTACATGACAGTTCTGCCGGTGTGTATTGCGGGTAGTACGACGCTACTCCTAATCTTCCGTTGGATACACTTGTTTTATAGCTTCATAATGCTCCTGACTTATGTATCTGTGATGATTATGATGTCACTTATCATGTCCATGTTTCAATATAAAAGTAAGTTTATTTTGATACAACATTGAATCAATTAGTTTGTATGGGTTTTGAAAATATAACTGGTTTTAATGTGTAATAACTTGTAAATCTGATGGATATTAAATATAGGATTTGTTTGTAGTAGCATGATTTTTTTTATTGAACAATAAACATCTTATCTTATGACTGAACACACTGTAATTGGGAGGTTGTTGATTTAAAATATTTTTTTATCTAATCACAATTTTACTGAGATTAAAATCACCACAGTGATAAAACCATACAGTATGCCTAATAAACTATTTATAACTCAAAACTATACTACTGTATATAACGAATATTAAGAGAACAAATATCCCTTTAATGTGCCGGCAATTAGCTCAGCATCAGGACAGCTTAATTCTAGAGTAGTCTTACAATGCTTTAGTTATTTGAATTGGTCATGTGACATAATTGTATATTTTAAAAGAGCAGCTAACAAGTTTCTTGCCGGTTCTTCTCGGTAGTTGCCTGCCTGCCAAACCGGTGGTAGTGTACTGACGATTCAAAAGTGTCTTAACACCAGTTTATAACGAAGGAATATAAACATAACTATTTTTTTTTTTTTTTAGCTTGGGTGGCGATTCTATGGACGTCACTGTTCACACTGATGCAAACGTTTGTGGCTGAGCTCATTATCCATCATCAGATTGACGTGAAGAATTCTGTTCTGACGTTCTTGCTGCATCTAATCATACCACCTTTGGGGCTGGAGCATGGTTTTAATGAATTCGCATTGTTGCAGACTGGCCGTTCGTATATCTCTTTAATAAAAAAGGCTTCTAGTCCCAATCGTCATTTAATTAGATAATTAAACAATTGAATTCAAGTCATTTAATTATATTTTAAGTAAATAAAGATATTATTGTGTGCTAAGTGTGAGTCCAACTCAAAATAACTTTATTCAAGTAGGTCTTTATAATGAATAGTCAATTTTTACACTACCACCGGTTCGGAAGGCAGTTACTGAACGTATACGGTTATGTTAACTTGATAATTAAAATTTAATTAACATTAAATTAATAATTACCGGCGTAATATTTTCTTTTTTAAATTCACATATGATCTTTCCCTCTATTGCCATTCCACTTCCACACAAATTGAAGTTTATTTTAACACGAGCACCCATCCACGTGAGTGTCTATGGGCGACGACTTCGCCTTTATTGTGTGCCTGGTCATCTGCTCACACTTAGCACATAGCTGTATAAAGCACGAATCAAGAAGAAGATTCGGCTTTTGAATTTAGAATGTTTTTCACAGAGGAAGGAAACTTGGAATTCCATTCTGTGATGTTCACCATACTGTCATGGTTGTGTATGACCACTTTGTACTTCGGCCTTCTGATGTTACTGCAGAGGACTGTCAAAGAGACGGCTATAGGTGGCGAAGTGTCGTGGAAATCGATCCTCTTTAAGAAAGTCGAAGTGAGCTTCTCTTTCTCGGTCTACTGTGCTTGGCCTATGCCCACTGGTAGAAAATGATTTTTTTAATCCATCAATATATAGATATATTGATGGATTAGCTATGGTTGTTTACAACCAGTAGAACATAATTGTCTATTTAAATGCGAGTTTGTTACCAGTTCTACTGGTCTGCTCTACGCCCTTGATTTGTTGACTGGCAGTAGATGTAACTGTAGGGAGAAAATTTATTAATTTTCGGACGAATTATAAATATAATCATTCCTTTTTACCTCAATTTTTATTTATGAAAGATATAGTTTTGATTTTCAACTTGTAATATTCGGTTGATGACGTTATTTACGAGTAACGCCTTTTTGGTTATTATATGTCTGTTGTATATAATGTCTATTTAAATATGTTTTCCTATATATTTAGGACACAAATACATTACGTCAAATAGAAACGCCGACGGGCAGAGAGCGTGATAATCTGCAGGAAGTGGACGAGCTGGTCGCGAAGGCTATTAGTATGCGAAACGTGTCCAAGGTAGGCTTTGAACAAACAAGTTTTTTTTTATTTACATTTTTGATGATTCACGAATGAACCTGCGTAAATGACGTTAGAACTTTGTTTTATCGTATGTTTATGTCATGATTTGTTGTTTATGGAGGACGTTTTTTAACAGATTTTCTAGTGTATTATATATGATTTAAGAGTTAGCCTAACCGCTAGAGATGGTTATTCAACTCTATACAAATTTACGTTTACCTTAATATAACCGAGTGCATTTAACTCACACTTATTACATAGATACTAAAGTGTGTGGGTTGCCTGGAAGAGATCGCTTATTAGCGATAAGGCCGCCCGTTAGTCTTGTATGTACTAACATTTACTAAAAATGATCTCTTACAATTTGTGCGACTACGTGTGAACAAAATCACTCTCAATATATTTATGTATCTTATACTATGTCCGGTATTCATAGTATGAAAAGGTTAATGTGGTTGATTGATATATAATTTTAGTATATGTTTTCATAATATACATAATACAGTTGATTATGGATACACCAGTTGTAAATAACGTGACATTGGATATATATCGTGGTGAATATACAATGATGTATGCTGAGAGGATACAGGGCAAAATTATGACTACCATAGAGGATTTAATGACAGGTAGAGTATTGTTTCAAATAAAACCAATAGACAAAATATTTATAAATTTTTCACAACCACAGTTACAATAACATCACCTTTTTGTTTACTGTCTGTAGACACTATATAAAAAAACAATTTTTGGGGGGGGGGGGTCCCGCTGTGCCTTTACAGCTCAGATTGGGCTTGTTGGCGAGGTCAGCTCAGCCGTGACAAATGTAGTTTGCCGTGACTTGCGCAAGGGCGTCTCCTGTGAGACTCGGACCTCGGCTTGGGCTGTCATGGGGGGAAAAAAAAAACTAAATCTATCCCCCAATAATAATCCCGAGTCGCGGCCTCGCCTGAGGTTCAAACCAACATGAGGCTTACAAACTGTCAATTTCTCTTAAAGAACAGATTCCTAGAAATAACTAATTATAATACAAAACAAATATTAACTTTGTTTGTTACAACGTAATTACAATCCTAATTGAATCAATTTGAATGAATATAAGCAACATCTCTTTATGTAAGGTATAATTTGTTTGTCTGTGTGTTGAATAAATATAATTTCTAAGGTTTAACTAGTCCCGATAACGGGACGATTACAATACTTGGTGAGGAAATGAAGCCGGGGTGGAAACCAATCTCAGTGATGACAATGATGGGATACTGCCACCGTAGTGAATGTCTTATCGATGATTTAACCGTCGTTGAGCATCTTACGTTCTTTATTTCTGTGAGTATATATTATATAGCTGATGAGGTGTTTTGTTTTAAAGATTACGTTATCGGGTTATAAGCGATTTTAGGGCAATGTTGCAAAAACTTTTTGTTTAGTACGGTTATGAAATACGCGTTATGGGTAGCTAGTTGTGGGAAATAGCTAGTTACACAAGAAATAGATAGTTACACAAGAAATAGCTAGTTACACAGGAAATAGATAGTTACACAAGAAATAGCTAGTTACACAGGAAATAGCTAGTTACACAAGAAATAGCTAGTTACACAAGAAATAGCTAGTTACACAAGAAATAGATAGTTACACAAGAAAAAGCTAGTTACACAGGAAATAGCTAGTTACACAAGAAATAGCTAATTACACAAGAAATAGCTAGTTACACAGGAAATAGATAGTTACACAAGAAATAGCTAGTTTCACAAGAAATAGCTAGTTACACAGGAAATAGCTAGTTACACAAGAAATAGCTAGTTACACAGGAAATAGATAGTTACACAAGAAATAGATAGTTACACAAGAAATAGCTAGTTACACAGGAAATAGATAGTTACACAAGAAATAGCTAGTTACACAGGAAATAGCTAGTTACACAAGAAATAGCTAGTTTAACAGGAAATAGATAGTTTCACAAGAAATAGCTAGTTACACAGGAAATAGCTAGTTACACAAGAAATAGCTAGTTTCACAAGAAATAGCTAGTTACACAGGAAATAGATAGTTACACAAGAAATAGATAGTTACACAAGAAAAAGCTAGTTACACAGGAAATAGCTAGTTACACAAGAAATAGCTAATTACACAAGAAATAGCTAGTTACACAGGAAATAGATAGTTACACAAGAAATAGCTAGTTTCACAAGAAATAGCTAGTTACACAGGAAATAGCTAGTTACACAAGAAATAGCTAGTTACACAGGAAATAGATAGTTACACAAGAAATAGATAGTTACACAAGAAATAGCTAGTTACACAGGAAATAGATAGTTACACAAGAAATAGCTAGTTACACAGGAAATAGCTAGTTACACAGAAAATAGATAGTTACACAAGAAATAGCTAGTTACACAGGAAATAGATAATTACACAAGAAATAGCTAGTTTCACAAGAAATAGCTAGTTACACAGGAAATAGCTAGTTACACAAGAAATAGCTAGTTACACAGGAAATAGATAGTTACACAAGAAATAGATAGTTACACAAGAAATAGCTAGTTACACAGGAAATAGATAGTTACACAAGAAATAGCTAGTTACACAGGAAATAGCTAGTTACACAGAAAATAGATAGTTACACAAGAAATAGCTAGTTACACAGGAAATAGATAGTTACACAAGAAATAGCTAGTTACACAGGAAATAGCTAGTTACACAAGAAATAGCTAGTTACACAAGAAGTAGCTAGTTACACAAGAAATAGCTAGTTACACAGAAAATAGATAGTTACACAAGAAATAGCTAGTTACACAGGAAATAGATAGTTACACAGGAAACAGATAGTTACACAAGAAATAGCTAGTTACACAAGAAATAGCTAGTTACACAAGAAATAGCTAGTTACACAGGAAATAGCTAGTTACACAAGAAATAGCTAGTTACACAAGAAATAGCTAGTTACACAGGAAATAGCTAGTTACACAAGAAATAGCTAGTTACACAAGAAATAGCTAGTTACACAGGAAATAGCTAGTTTCACAAGAAATAGCTAGTTACACAGGAAATAGATAGTTACACAAGAAATAGCTAGTTTCACAAGACATAGCTAGTTACACAGGAAATAGATAGTTACACAAGAAATAGCTAGTTTCACAAGAAATAGCTAGTTTCACAAGAAATAGCTAGTTACACAGGAAATAGATAGTTACACAAGAAATAGCTAGTGTCACAAGAAATAGCTAGTTACACAAGAAATAGCTAGTTACACAGGAAATAGCTAGTTACACAAGAAATAGCTAGTTACACAGGAAATAGATAGTTACACAGGAAACAGATAGTTACACAAGAAATAGCTAGTTACACAAGAAATAGCTAGTTACACAAGAAATAGCTAGTTTCACAAGAAATAGCTAGTTACACAGGAAATAGATAGTTACACAAGAAATAGCTAGTGTCACAAGAAATAGCTAGTTACACAAGAAATAGCTAGTTACACAGGAAATAGCTAGTTACACAAGAAATAGCTAGTTACACAGGAAATAGATAGTTACACAGGAAACAGATAGTTACACAAGAAATAGCTAGTTACACAAGAAATAGCTAGTTACACAAGAAATAGCTAGTTACACAGGAAATAGCTAGTTACACAAGAAATAGCTAGTTACACAAGAAATAGCTAGTTACACAGGAAATAGCTAGTTTCACAAGAAATAGCTAGTTACACAGGAAATAGCTAGTTACACAAGAAATAGCTAGTTACACAAGAAATAGCTAGTTACACAGGAAATAGCTAGTTTCACAAGAAATAGCTAGTTACACAGGAAATAGATAGTTACACAAGAAATAGCTAGTTACACAGGAAATAGATAGTTACACAGGAAATAGATAGTTACACAAGAAATAGCTAGTTACACAGGAAATAGCTAGTTACACAAGAAATAGCTAGTTTCACAAGAAATAGCTAGTTACACAGGAAATAGATAGTTACACAGGAAATAGCTAGTTACACAAGAAATAGCTAGTTACACAGGAAATAGATAGTTACACAGGAAATAGCTAGTTACACAGGAAATAGCTAGTTACACAGGAAATAGATAGTTACACAAGAAATAGCTAGTTTCACATGAAATAGCTAGTTTCACAAGAAATAGCTAGTTACACAGGAAATAGATAGTTACACAAGAAATAGCTAGTTTCACAAGAAATAGCTAGTTACACAAGAAATAGCTAGTTACACAGGAAATAGATAGTTACACAGGAAACAGATAGTTACACAAGAAATAGCTAGTTACACAAGAAATAGCTAGTTACACAAGAAATAGCTAGTTACACAGGAAATAGCTAGTTACACAAGAAATAGCTAGTTACACAAGAAATAGCTAGTTACACAGGAAATAGCTAGTTTCACAAGAAATAGCTAGTTACACAGGAAATAGATAGTTACACAAGAAATAGCTAGTTACACAGGAAATAGATAGTTACACAGGAAATAGATAGTTACACAAGAAATAGCTAGTTTCACAAGACATAGCTAGTTACACAGGAAATAGATAGTTACACAAGAAATAGCTAGTTTCACAAGAAATAGCTAGTTTCACAAGAAATAGCTAGTTACACAGGAAATAGATAGTTACACAAGAAATAGCTAGTGTCACAAGAAATAGCTAGTTACACAAGAAATAGCTAGTTACACAGGAAATAGCTAGTTACACAAGAAATAGCTAGTTACACAGGAAATAGATAGTTACACAGGAAACAGATAGTTACACAAGAAATAGCTAGTTACACAAGAAATAGCTAGTTACACAAGAAATAGCTAGTTTCACAAGAAATAGCTAGTTACACAGGAAATAGATAGTTACACAAGAAATAGCTAGTGTCACAAGAAATAGCTAGTTACACAAGAAATAGCTAGTTACACAGGAAATAGCTAGTTACACAAGAAATAGCTAGTTACACAGGAAATAGATAGTTACACAGGAAACAGATAGTTACACAAGAAATAGCTAGTTACACAAGAAATAGCTAGTTACACAAGAAATAGCTAGTTACACAGGAAATAGCTAGTTACACAAGAAATAGCTAGTTACACAAGAAATAGCTAGTTACACAGGAAATAGCTAGTTTCACAAGAAATAGCTAGTTACACAGGAAATAGCTAGTTACACAAGAAATAGCTAGTTACACAAGAAATAGCTAGTTACACAGGAAATAGCTAGTTTCACAAGAAATAGCTAGTTACACAGGAAATAGATAGTTACACAAGAAATAGCTAGTTACACAGGAAATAGATAGTTACACAGGAAATAGATAGTTACACAAGAAATAGCTAGTTTCACAAGACATAGCTAGTTACACAGGAAATAGATAGTTACACAAGAAATAGCTAGTTTCACAAGAAATAGCTAGTTTCACAAGAAATAGCTAGTTACACAGGAAATAGATAGTTACACAAGAAATAGCTAGTGTCACAAGAAATAGCTAGTTACACAAGAAATAGCTAGTTACACAGGAAATAGCTAGTTACACAAGAAATAGCTAGTTACACAGGAAATAGATAGTTACACAGGAAACAGATAGTTACACAAGAAATAGCTAGTTACACAAGAAATAGCTAGTTACACAAGAAATAGCTAGTTACACAGGAAATAGCTAGTTACACAAGAAATAGCTAGTTACACAAGAAATAGCTAGTTACACAGGAAATAGCTAGTTTCACAATAAATAGCTAGTTACACAGGAAATAGATAGTTACACAAGAAATAGCTAGTTACACAGGAAATAGCTAGTTACACAAGAAATAGCTAGTTTCACAAGAAATAGCTAGTTACACAGGAAATAGATAGTTACACAGGAAATAGCTAGTTACACAAGAAATAGCTAGTTACACAGGAAATAGATAGTTACACAGGAAATAGCTAGTTACACAGGAAATAGCTAGTTACACAGGAAATAGATAGTTACACAAGAAATAGCTAGTTTCACATGAAATAGCTAGTTTCACAAGAAATAGCTAGTTACACAGGAAATAGATAGTTACACAAGAAATAGCTAGTTTCACAAGAAATAGCTAGTTACACAAGAAATAGCTAGTTACACAGGAAATAGCTAGTTACACAGTAATTAGCTAGTTGTCTTTACTCTGCACCTAGTTCATTGTAATGTTACAATTTAAGGACTGAATGTTCCATTTATTTTTGAAACATGCGTGGGGGGTTAATAGAAGCTTAACCTCAAGCTTGTTGGGTCGCCGCGCTTGGCCCCCTGGCCAAGGCCATCTTGAAAAAATAGGTCAATTTAAAAAGGTCCAAAAAAATGAGGAGCAAACAAGAAAGTTATTAAATTTTAAAGTTAGATAAATATATCTCTGTAAGCGTAACAATTTGCTACAAATTATGACTGTATAATTTGTTTTGTAAGACGAGACACGTGTCCATAAAATTAAATTGCGTTTTTGAAAAATGCAAATGTGGCTTTGCAGCTGTGCCTCTGGAATGAAAGCAGACAATACATATCCGAGTATGGTCTCCTGCGCTCGCACAGTCTGTTGAAGGAGTGTAATTTGGAGGCGGTGAAAAATGTGTATGTCGGTAATTTGGATGAATACTACCGTGCTCAGTTGTGCTGGGCGATTGCTATGCTCCTGGAGCCGAGAGTAGGTGGCATGTCGAATATAATACGAATTTAACTAAGACTTTTAAATCGATTTTTTGCTTGCAGATTGTTATAATACCGAATTTTACGGGGAACGCTAATTATATAGCCGTCATTAAGGATAAAATAATGGTGATTTTATTTTTTACTTTTATAAAACTAAGTGGATGATGTATATTTGTTTTTTCATAAATAATGGCTTTGTTTCACAATTTCTTCAATGTTATGGGAAGTTAATTGGGTACCAAAGTGAATGCCTTTTTTATTATAAAGTCGGACTTATTACACATTACACATGCTAGTCTAGGCCATTAACAAAATAAAGATATATAAAATAGACATATACATGTATAACAATTACTTAATTATATGCTATATATACTATTCATACAAATTAGAATGTACCTTAGAGTGTTATCAAAACTTTGAGTTACACTATTGAAAATATCTATCGAGATCTTTAATTGGATTATTTTTTTTCAATTTTCAAGCAATATAAGAAGTACGTCACACTTATAAAGATCAGTTTCTCGAGTGTTTTTTTGGAATACGCAGATCGCGTGTTCATTTTTGACAATAGAACGTTGATTTTTGGTGGTACGCCCGCCTATATGTTCTACAAGTATGGTCAGTATGTTCACATTATTTCTTTACAAATATATCCTTTAGCGATATTATTAATTGAATAGTTTGGTCTTTCATTAAAAAGAAACTTTTCTATTATTGTACAAGCTTTTGCGTTAAGAGTGCATTCTATTTGTTTATGGTACGGAGATAAATGAGTTGACAGTTCACTTAAAGTATAGTCTATGATTTTAAAAATGGAACATACAAGCTGACTTAGTAATTTAATTAGGTCGAGACTACAGAGTAAGAATAACATTCCGAAGTAATAAATACACTGGGGAAAAGTATGAGCTTTTGGAAAAAGCTTTGGAAGCTGGGGCATCGGTAAGAGCGGACCTTGGCACTTTGTTGATATTAAAAGTGCCGACACACCCCACGGCTAACGTTGCTAAATTAATTAAAAATTTACACGACGAGGCGAAGAGTTATGGCATTGTTACGATTAATATTAGTGTGCCGGATTTTGAAGAAGTTTGCAATAGGTACTTAATTCGCTGATTCTTAAATAACATATTTAGATATTAATTTAATATAACAAATTCAGTCAGCATCAAGCCACCCAGTGAGACCCTTGCGGTCTCACTAAACTAAAATATATGATTTTACAAAAATATTTATTAAAAATTTCAGTTTTTCATTATGTTTTCTTACTAGAACCATTTAAGTTACGTAAAATTAAATTTTTTAATATAAATATATTTATTGGTTTTCCTTAAGTTTAGTATATACATGTATTGATCGATTTATTGTATTGCTTATATTTGGTAGAATAGGGAGGCATATGAATTTTATGGTATGGCAGAAAAAGTTTGGGAGACACTGTCCTATTTGAAGCCTTTATTACGTCTGTGGGCTGGCTCAAGGCGCCAAACGTTTTGGGTTTTTCCCGCCAATTCGTAATGTCATGCGATTGACCTACAATAGGCTAACAGATAATATATCTTCTCATTACGTTTTGTACGTCATAAAGTGTATATCATTTGAAAGTGTGTGAATAAACGTTGGGTACTTATATTTTTATCATTGTCCACACCCTTTTTTAGTGAACTTATACGCGTCAATAACACTATGGACTTAATTTTTTTTTAATGTTTTAGAGCAATATTTGAATCGAGAATAGCACACGGCACAGGGCACGACCACGCAGTATCTAGAACGGCTTTGGGCCATATTGAGAGTTGTACGTATGAGATATAATATTATATAGATATATATATATATATATAGTTATATATACCATTTTTTTATGCCTCTATTCTATGGTTAATGTAATAATAATAATTACAAAGTTATTTTTTATGAATGATTTATTTCATTATTAATTAATGTTTGGTCTTGTAACGTCTTCTTGTCTTGAAGTTAAATCTCTTTTTATGACTGCAATGCTTGGATCTCTGATGATTCTTAATATAGTTTAAAATATATTATACCATTCAAGAGCGTCGCCAGCCGATGGCGCAGGGGGGGGGGGGGGGTACAAGTTGATGTTGATGACAATTGTAGGTATTCTGTGACAGTACAGAGTCCAATGTGTAAAGCTACACGAGCACGACCTCTTGACTATGCAATAAAAAACATCTAAATAAGTTATAATAACATTTATTCGAAAAATATAATAAAAAGGAGTTTGAATTTGAATACGTGTACAGCGTATTTTTTTAATTTATCAATCAGATTTTTAATATTATAATGGTCGTTTTTTTGTTTATATTAGGTTAATTAAAATATAATTTTCGGGGATTCATTATATTTGGCCCCTCCCTTGGCGACTCCCTTGATACCATTACTATTATCGTAAGATATACGAATTATTATTATCAGGTGCGTACTTAGACATATGTTTAAAGCGTATCTGTGTAACTTATACCTATATTGTCTTTCAGCCGACGACGACTGGAGACCGACGAAAATTGCAAATTTCGACAATTTTATACATTTATCGTACATTGGTCAAAAATTTACATCGTTCTATGCGCAATATACAACAGTTTTGATATTTACCGTGAGTGCATGAATATATTTAATTTGGGTTTTAGTTTTTTATTTCTTCTATATACCACCAGGTGTAAATAGAACTGACTGACATTGACGTAAGTTTTAAATAAATAGATTTTAGGTGGAGTTCGTTTGCCTTAAATGTAATTTTATTTTTAGTTTTTTTTTTTAATTTAGTTTAGTTCTTAAGTTATTGTTTCGCTAGGTCTGTGACATGATGTGTTTAGGTAAAAAAAATATAAAAAAAAATTAACGATCTTAGATAGAGACTTACGTCTGAAATTTAATTTTCAGCTGATCTCGGCTTTCTTAGCTGGTGTGTTTATTGGATTGTCATTGTCGCAGCTACTCACCGATATTGAGGAGGATCGTGTTGCTAAGATCTTGCATGGCGATGTAAGCTTGTTCTTGTTTTATATTTAATTTTATTCATTCGAAAGAAGATTCATTAGAAGTTTATAGAAGGGGGAGTATAGGAGGAGACCCATAAAGGTCAAGTCGCCGCCCATACACTTACGTGGGAGTGCGTTGCCGGCCCTTTAAGGACTAAGACCCTACGCTTATTGTTATGATTTAATAAGAGAGAGAGACTCCAAACAGTTTATTACTTAAATGGAAGCTTTTACGGGCAGTGACAACACTTGAGCTTTTAGAAAAACACTTTATTTGGTTTGCACTTAAAAGTATGTTAAAACGTATGTGTTTGGAAGTTGGATCAGGATGTGAAAGTGGAAAAGGATGACGTATTTAAAGGATAGATTTAGGGTAGGGGTTGTCTCACGGGAATAAATTGTTGAGTGGGATTGCCATGCTGTTTACTTAGAGTTTCAGCCGAATGGGCAGGCATGGCTGGAGGAATACCACTCTCTCACAGAAAACCGGCGTAAAGTGATACAATTGGACTTGATTGATCTTCCGATGCCCATCCTTTCCCTTCCCCTGTCCTCTTCCCCTACCCCTCCATTTCCTAAGTTTCCTTTAAAGGCCGGCTACGCACTCGCGAGCTACCAGCCGCGTGAGTGTCTATGGGCGGCGACTTCACCTTTATGTTGGGCCTCCTGCTCGTTTGCCCCCTCATCTAAAAAAAAAACAATAAAGACTTATATCTAATTATAATTAGGCTAATATCTATTGTGGGTATGTAACAAGGCACTATCCCGATGTTGTCAAAACAAACTAAAAAGCAATATTTCTTTTTAAATTTTCTATGACGTGGCAAAATTTTCTCGTTTTCTTCATATTATTCAATCGTATTTTCCACTTAAGGTTTTAACAGTTGAGGCGTTGGAACAAAAGACAACGTTACTTGTCCGCGCCGACAACTCGAGTGGCGCGCAATCTATTGCATCGGGGTTTGTATGCTTTATTGTATAGTATTTTTCTTACTATACCAAAAATATGATCATTTTCATTTTGATGTATTTTATGACAGATATGTACTGTCTGAAACGAATTCGACCGAAAGGGAAATTGAAAATATTGTGTACACAGCGCTTATGGATGTGGATGTGAGTTTTAATATCATTTTTAATAAAGGTTAGGTCTAATTTAGAGTTTACTTATGACATTGTTAGCACTTAACGTGCACATAAAAGTACACATCGGCGTCACTATGGAATAAAAATGTTATATACTTGACTTATGATCCTATGTCCCCGCGATGGGGCAAAGGACATCCACAGCAATCCTCCATCGCGCTATATCCGACGCTTTGCAATTAAATTGTTATATACGCTACATTAAAATGATCGTAAGATATGCCGACTTTTATTATTTATTTTAGGGAAAGACAAACAGTTACACACTTACATTTAATATATAAAAAATATAAATAGATAATTCTACTATGTGAAACCCATAGCGTTTTTCACGTATTAAACATAATTAATTCTAAGAACTGCACGCGAGTAAGACATGATAAATAAATGCAATTAAATGAAAATATATCACAATATAGAATACTAAAATAAATATTATACAAACTGTACGCCATTAAGCTTTTCAATTATTTTATTTCTGAACTGGTCAGCTGACATTACGAACAAATCCAAATCTGTGAAGTGATAAATGAAAATTTTGGATCGTAGGTAGTATTGAACGATTGTATTCCTACACACGTAGGTAATGTTAAGCGAGTTTTGTTGAACTGTGCGCCAGTTAGGAATTAGGCCTTCAAAGGATAATCTTGCCTACGTCTGATTTATCTATATCTATACTTAAATTAAAACAGTAAAAATAGAATGTCTGTACATTAAATATTTTTCCAAAAAACTGAAAGGAGCCAATTCAAGAAGAGTCATAGAAACCAAAAAAACATTTTTTTGGAATTCTTGTCTGTCTGTCTGTCTGGTACGTTATAACTTCAAGCTAAGATATAAAATATGTGTCTTTTCTCTTAAATATTTTCTATACAAGCATAACATACACTTATTCAAATTTGATTAAGCCCATTTGCTTTATAAATATAGGCTAGAAAGGTGTTAAATCAAATTGTACGTGTTTTCAGAGCGTAACAGAATATCTAGTGACTCGTGCCATTGATTCACCACAGCATTATGTGTACATGTATGCATATGGGCTGGATATTAAATACATCAACGATAAATTAATAGTAAGTTTTGTACGTTTTTAACATGTTTCTTTTCAGTTCAGGGCAAAAATCAAATGAAAAATATCTTTATTATATTACTATAGTACTTAGAAATCGTAAAAAAAACTATTTTTTTTTTGAGTCTACATTTACTGCCAGTTCGCAAATCAAAGGCGTAGAGCTGACGAGAGGAACTGGCGAGAAACTGAAAAACTCAGTGAACTCATGTAAACTTAGTTTTAGCGTTCAAAAGTGCTTGTTAACATTCCCAATTGAATAAAGTATATATAACTTTACTCTAGGATTCTCTTATAAAATAGTTTATTATCTATAAACTCATCTGGTTTGTATTAGCTGGATTAAGACTTGATATAGCGAAATCTGTCAAATTGTACTAATTAAGACACCTCGTCTGATAGTCTGTGCACACAATAAATACTCCTTTAAAAAGATACTCGTTAGGATACCAACGAACTATAACAAAAAGTTTTTATTGTGATTTTGACTTTACGCTAGATGCGGGTGCTATACAGTCCGATACATTATGACCATGCAGCAGCGGCCAGGTCGTTGGCCCGTGCCTATATGGCCCTAATAAGACATTATACGAACTCCTTAGATGCTACAATACAAGTCACAGACGATCCACTAGGCTTGGATTTGACGCCTGTAAGTTTTAATGAAATTTGAAGCGGGTTAAACACTAGATAGGAGTTGGTTAGAGCCTGCCCAGGTAAGGCAAGGCGTTTAGGGGTCGATATAATTTAATTTTTATTATATTATAATTTTTATAATTAAATTTAAATTTTGTTTTTTTTTTTATTTCATTCGTTTTTGTGTACTGATAAGATGGAATTGGAGAGAGTGTTCTCGAAACACAATAATTTTTTTACTGGTGTCTGGTATTTTTGAAACCAAACCAATAGGCAATAAATAAATAAATATATACAGTACACAAAAATCAATGAAATTAAAAAAAAAACAAAATACAATATGGTATTTCTCATTTTCATACATACATTGCATTAAATGTTCGTCCATTTGATATTTTATTTATTTTATTGTGCAAATTATTTTTGCATGGTCAACCTCTACAAAATAACAGCAGCTTATATTATAATTCGAATATTGTATTGAACAATTTCAATATAAATATATTGTTATATACTCGGAAAATATTTGTTATAACTATTTATGTTATAGTGGATGGTATACGCAGAGACACCGCCGATTTTAACTGAATTCTTGCTTATACTTGCAATCTCTCATATAATATTGATCCCATCGAAGGAGAGTGGTTTCATAAGGCACACACAGGTACATAGTTGCACAATTTCAGCTAAATTTAATTTGGGTATTTGTGAAGGTAGGTGCGTATTTCCTTAAGGCGAAGTAGGGCCCTTGGCCAATACAAAACTACTGAGTAGGTAACGCCTCAGTTGCGACGTCTTAAGTCAATAGAAGCTTTATAGAATAAATCGTAGTTACCATGGCAACGGACAAGTTATTTCTTCGCCACATATCTAGAGCAGAACTTCTCTCGTACACCCGAAGCCAATACTTTTATAGAGTAGCGTAATAGGATTATTATTATTTAGTATAAGCAAATGCGGGCGTGTGTGAATATTTAGAAATTATTCTGTTTTAAATGAGTTTATAGAGGATGCTCTTGCTTATATTTTCAGTGTTATACAATGAATTTCTCGCCATTGCGCTACTGGTTCTCAATGTTTGTATGTGACCTTATCTTGTATTGGATGCTAGTGGCAGTTATGTCTGGAGCCATGGTCCTGGTCATGGTCTTGGTAGCTCCATACTACTTTGGTATAACGGACTTTTGTGAGTTATTTTTGGAAGTAAACTCAAACTCAAAATATCTTTATTCAAGTAGGTCTTTATAAAGACACTTTTGAATCGTCAATTTTTACACTACCACCGGTTCGAAAGGTAGTCATGTACCGAGAAGAACCGGCAAGAAACTCGATAGCTGCTCTTTTAAAATAAACAATTAATACTCACAATTAAAATAACAAAGCATTGTAAGGCTACTCAAGAATTGAACTGTCCCGATGCTGAGCCAATTGCCGACACATTAAAGGGATCTTTGTCCTCTAAATATTCGTTTACGGTATAGTATGCCTTTTCAACCAAAATACCCTTTACGCGCGTTTTAAATTTGTTGGAAGTCAATTTGGTTATAAGGGATGGACTTTGTTATAAAAACGTATGCTCATACCTACAAACGATTTATGAACTTGAGTAGTAATAATAGTCTGTGGCCTTAACATTTTTACGATAGTGTTCAAGTACCAAATACTATATAAGTTCAGTCTAATATAAGTCTTATTCATGACATTTATTTAGATAAAGCATCGACAAACTTAAAAAAATCTGTGTGAGGTACTTAGTTTTTCAGGCATTGTTTTGCAAATAATATGAATTGTATTATATATATGTATCGCATTGTTTTTCAGTAATTATTTCGTTGGTATTGGCCGTGTATGGGATCGGGTGTATACCACAAGCCTACCTCTTTAGCCTGGGCCCATATGCAACTTTGAATTGTATGATTTTCGTTATGGTCAACATTGTTTTCGGTAAGGCATGTAACGTTTTAAATCTAGTTCTATAGTCTGACGATTTAATGACCGAATTATGTATTTATAAGAGGACGCAATTTTATTTTTGGGAAATTTTGGGGGTCAAAACATTTGGAAAAGTATAAGATGTATAAAAAAATTATCTTACTTTTTAGCATGTAACTTCTTTAATTTTTATTTTAGGGCAAAAAGTTAAATAAACATATTTGTAGGCAAGACAATTGGCTACAAAATATGATATTTTTTTTGTAAGAAACACAGTTTCTGAAATATCGCGAAAAAAGTGTTTTCACCCCTTTTACCAAGATGGCGGCCGGCGTGGCGTCCCCACAAACTTGAAGTTAAGCTTCTATTGACCCCCCACGCATGTCCCGAAAATAACAAAAAAATAATAAATATGTAAATGAAATGTAATATTTCAATGGACTATCATATAATATGTTGATAAGATTGAGTTTAATAAAGTAATAATATATTTATTTATACCATAGTAACACTCTACGATCGCTAGAAATGTGTACTAGTCCACTGCATAACTGTTTCTACCTTGCTAATTCGTACGAATTTGACATAGACATACACAGTACTGTGTACCGCTGTATGTCTATGGAATTGTATTCTCTCATTAATATCTTCTTTAAGTGATCACTATATATTATCGAATATTAACTGAATGGAAGTCAAAATCTCTATCAGTAAAGTACATAGGATAATTTTGATGCGTATTTAAGCTATATGACTATGCCTGTTTATACGCTACCAGGCTGAGAAGAAGCAGGCAAGAAACTCAGCTTGGTTGAATTTTTTATTTTGTTAACAAAACCCTGTTTAGTTTAGTAACATTAATTTTGTTCATTTTATTATCATGTTTAGTTGTCACACTTGCTATTTATCTCTGGATGAGATCGCTGAAAGTGATAAGGCCGCCTGTAGCTCTCCTAATTTTGGGTGTATTTGAATAGAATGAAGTGTTAAGAAATAAATAGTTTTCTCTTAACGTTTTCAGGTGAGACAACGGTACTTGCAAAGCTTTTTTATGGTGATGCTTTGAACTATGCGTTGAATTTCTTAAGTTTCTCGCCTCAATTTAACATTGCTTACGCGTTTGTGAAAATTAAAAAGATTTTCCTTTATAACAGCGAATGTTATATATTCAAACGGAAAAATCTTTGTTCATCAAAAATTCTTCATAAATGCTGTGGTGAGTGTTTTTTTAAGGAGTGTTTTGATTTTAGTATAAAATGTTTTTACGAACGCTAACTTAAACACATACACACAATAGTTGAATGGCACTCGTTTTGATTTTGTTTCTCTTTGTGGTTTTTGTATATGTATTTTGTAGCAAAATATATATTTTATATTTTACACCCGTACAGCAACCAATATAATACAAATAAAACTTTAAGATAATACAGTTTAAAATTTAATTAAACCGGATTAAAAAGTGTTTAATGTGTTACTGTCAAATTTTATTTCTTACACCCATACAGCATATCAAAAAAGTTTACACAATAAAGAATAATTAAAAAACAAAGGCAAAATAAACATAGAACCAGAAGTTAAATCTAAGATTAGAAACAACAATAATAAAAAAAAATTATATATACATATGAACAAGTGGAGTATAACAAGTGGAGTATATCAAGTGAGCATTTAAGTGTGTGTGTGTATTAGTGTGTGCAATGGTGTTGCTGTGTGAGTGAGTGTGTGAGGTTGAATCTTAGTTTTTCTTCTTAGACCAAATATATCCAAGGACAGATAGGACACCCAACTATCGGTTTACATAGTCAGTCTAGTGAAGGATAGATGGCGTCGATACCAACTGCAATCAGTTGCGAAATATGTGCATCGGCGCTTCGACATATTATTAATTCCTTCACACATGTCACCATAACAACATTTACAACATTTACAACATTTTGCAACATTTGCAACATTTGCAACATTTGCAACATTTGCAACATTTGCAACATTTACAAAATTTACAACATTTACAGTATTTTACAACATTTACAACTTTTACAACATTTAAATAACATTTATTGCGCTCCCGGCAAGACTGCCAATTATATGTACAAATTGGTTTCAATATATAATTGTAATCTAAGACTTTATTAAAAAATAAATATTAAAAAAATATTCAATTCGTGTGCTGTCAGTTTGACCTAGGTAAAAAATGATATAAAAACCAATTTAAGTAGTAACGTAAATATCAATTTAACTTACCTTGGTATAAAATATCTTCCAGACAAATGCGGAGTCCTACAAAAGTGTTTCTCAAGACAGTACTACATCCTGAAGCCTCCGGGCGTGAGAATGGAAATATATGCCATGTTCTCCATTGCCGCTATATTTACCACTCTTCTCCTGATTTGGGAGTACAAGTACATACACAGGATATGCTCCTTCATCTTCAAATGGTTTTACATTGAGCAGAAGGACACGGAGGAGGAGGCAGAAGGTGTTAAGCAGGAGAAGGCGGATGTGCTCAGTAAGAGAAAGGAGATGATGTCGACAACTCGTAAGTGTTTATGGACATTGTCCTTTTATTTAATTGTCCCATTTTTCAATATACAGTGTAACCTTTATGTAACGATACTGAAGGGACTGTGCATTTGGCGTTATAGAGAGTAGTCGTTAAATGGATAAAGGAAAAATTATTGAAATGCAAGCTAAACCAACTGAAGCCAATTGATTTCGACGCTTTAGAGAGTTTATCGTTAAATTTATTGAGCTTACATAAAGTTTACAATGAGTTACGAGTATCTTATAGACAAATTGAGATAATTAATAAATACCTTTTTTTTTATTGTAAACTAAATAAAATGTCTGAACTTATACTTTAACCCCAAGTTAACAAGTTAGTTAATCTATATGTAGTAAATACAGTCATACAAAGATGACCTAACGAGAATCAAATCTAGGTTGTGCAGCATAGTTTTATTAAGGCAAACTAGCAGAAGGCATACCATAAAGGCGAAGTGCCCGCCCATAGACACTCGTGAGTGCGTTGCCGGTCTTTTCTTGAAGCACCCAAAGTCGTAATGGTTCGTAATACAGTGACTGGCAGCTGGTTTCATAACATGGTGGTGCGTGATGAGAAATGTCTCACGCGCGGTGGTGTCACGTACCTTGAGGTGATTGCATCAAACTAAAGGCCGGTAGCTGATGAATGATGAATGTAGTAACGTCTGCCGCGCACCACCCCTTTAAACCAACTGCCAGAGTAGGTATTCCCGAACCAACTTGAGGGCTTTCAAGAAAAGAGCGTACCTTTCTCTTAAAGGCCGGCAACTCACTTGTAAGCCTCCTGGCGTTGCATGTGTCCATGGCAGCGGTTAGCACTTCACTGGAAGTGACCCTGCTCGTTACATAGAGAGAAAAAAAGACGTACCCATAAAGGCCGGCACTTTTAAGCCTCCTGACGATGCAGATGATCCATTCTCTTAATGGACTTTTTGCCTCAATTGTAGCTGTGAAAGGCGACACGTTTGGTGAATGCCTCCTAGCGATGGACTTAACCAGAAGGGTCCGTGGTGTGTATGTCATTCGTCATGTTTACTTTGGACTCGGGAGGGGGCAGGCGTTGGCGCTCTCTGGCCTACTGAAACACGGAAGGCTAAAACTGTGCGAAGTTCTAGCGGGTAACACATAGTTGCACTTTTGTGTATATTGAACTAGAACTTTTTGAACTTTTGAACTGAACTTTTTGAACTTTATAAAAAGTAGCCAATGTCTGTAATGTTTAGTCTATCATCATACGAAATTTCATCGAAATCGGTTCAGTAGTTTAAGCGTGAAAGCGTAACATACGCGCATCATATTGTATGGATTTATACTTGGCATAACTTTTATACTTTGTTTAGCGTCCTTTACTATATAGGAGTGTTTTTGGATAGATAATATATTAGGACATGTTCATTGTATGTTTTTTTTATATTGTGTACCTACTTGTGTGCCAAAAGCCACAAAGCAAAACTGGAAAAAAGCCAAAAATATACACAATAGTATATTTTTGGCTTTTTTTGCTGTGAATAAATTATAACTAAATTATTTACATGTTCAATGTTGATAACTAGAGTTACGATTTCATTGTATTTATGTAAAAAAATATATTTTTTCAGGGTATAGATTACCCAGTGAGGGACGGCTTTGGAGTGCCTCCAAGTGGAGTTTGAACAGAAATCCTTACTTGGTTAATACTTAATATTTTTAATACCCTCATATCATTCTATCAACCTTCTTGGTTCAATCAATTTAAATTATAAAAATTAAAATTAAAAATATCACCCAATAAAATACTTAATTTCATCTAGGCTTTTTTAAACAATGTTATGTCTGTCTATAAGGCAATTTTTAGTTGAGTTGACTTTTTTGTGGTAAGTACATTTTTTGAAGCCACCTTTTCATCATCAAAATATTCAGATAATTTATAAAACGCTTTCTAAAAGCAACTAATTGTTAGGGATTTTGTAAGACAGGCGTACCCATTGCCCTTTAAATTAACTAAAACTTCTGGACGCTATGATATTCCTATTAGACAATTGAAATGTTAGACACAAAAACATACTTTTTTAGAGTAAAATTATAATAAACGTTTTTTTTATATATATAAGAGGGGGGCAAACGAGCAGGCGGCCCACCATAAAGGTGAAATCGCCGCCCATAGACACTCACGCGGCTGGTAGCTCGTGAGTGCGTTGCCGGCCTTTAAAGGAAAGGGGAGAGGGACGAGGGAAGGGGAAAAGGATGGGCACCGGAAGATCTCACTCACCCAATGAAACGCGAGTACATAATGAACAAAGTCCAATTGCATCACTTTACGCCGGTATTCTGTGAGAGAGTGGTATTTCTCCGGCCGTGCCTGCCCATTCGGCTGAAACTCTAAGTAAACAGCATGGCACTCCCACTCAAAAACATATTTCCTCTCTCCACAAACTTGAAGTTTTCTATTGACCCCCCAAGCATCTCAAAGAATCTCAATACTTAATTCGGTCCTTGTAACAATGGACTAAATATTAATAGATGTTTGCCGACAAATGTATCAGAGTGATGTTTTAACTATTACAGTACAGCCGTAATGTAAGTCTAAGTTGCCATCATAAGACACTACCAGAGTGGATGACCGTGTATCACGCTTTGGCCCTAATCGGTGTGCTGAGAGGCATTCCTAAGAACCGGGTTAAAGAGGAAGTTAACAATTACATCGACGCTTTGGGTATTTATGACTATTTAAGTGTTAGTCTCTTATCTTGGCTTATGTACGCATGCACTTGGTAACTTATGGAAAGGATACTGGTGTCATGCCTGTTAGGGGGTTACCAGAACAATGTCAGTATCGCTGACATAATTTTTCGCATATACAGTTTGTATTATGCGAAATATTCTGAGAAGTCATATGTAAGGGACTATTTAAACTCGAACTCAAAATATCTTTATTCAAGTAGGTTCTTTATAAAGACACTTTTGAATCGTCAATTTTTACACTACCTCCGGTTCGGAAGGCAGTCATCTACCGAGAAGAACCGGCAAGAAACTCGATAGCTGCTCTTTTAAAATAAACAATTAATACTCACAATTAAAATAACAAAGCATTGTAAGGCTACTCAAGAATTGAACTGTCCCGATGCTGAGCCAATTGCCGACACATTAAAGGGATCTTTGTTCTCTAAATATTCGTTTACGGTATAGTATGCCTTTTCAACCAAAATAAAGTTTGGGGGTTAAATCGGGTTAAATGCTATTTAGTTAAATATTATAGATTTACCCAGTTGAGTTTAATATAAATAGAAAACTATTATCGATTGTTGACGATCACACAATATATCGCGTTTAAGTAAAGGAAATAAAATAAGGTAACCCAGCGAAGTTCGTATTGTCTTTTCCATACACAAAGAAACTTCTTTAACGGTTATTAAGTCGAGTTTATTACATAAATCAACAATATACTTTATGTAACAGAAGACAAAACACACAGGTCACTTCGAGTGAACGCCGCCCATGGACACCTTCAACGCCAGGGGCTTAGCTACAAGTGTGTTGCCGGCCTTTAAGTGAGATGAACGCTGTTTTCTGGAAGCCCCCAAGTCGTAGTCTATATGAGTATGTTTAAGTCTCTAGCGTCTAGTTATAAATTGCTTTTTTGTACCAAATGTAGACTTTTATATATCATAATATTGTTTACAGAGCTTCACGACTATGCCTGTACAATAATTAGCGACCTGGAGCCAAAAGAAGTTACTCGCGTACAATTCCTTGCGGCTGTGGTCGGCGCTCCGCCCGTGATCATTCTGGATGAATACACTGCGTACCAAAAATATTCTGTGCGAC
This sequence comes from Leptophobia aripa, assembly GCA_951799465.1. Lineage (NCBI taxonomy): Eukaryota > Metazoa > Arthropoda > Insecta > Lepidoptera > Pieridae > Leptophobia > Leptophobia aripa. Next base: position 5,526,415 of record OX637280.1, read on the forward strand.
GGGCGATGTACACAATCATACATAACTTGAGAAGTCGTGGACACGCCATATTGGTGTCATCTAGCTAGTAAAGTTTTTATTTTATTTACACAAATAAATGGTGAAAAAAATCTTGAATTAGGAGAGCAGCTCGTGCCTTTATCTCACAAGCATCATTAAGGCTTAATAAGTTACATAAATAATGTTTTTTTCTTGAACCTCTGACCATGATTGCTGAAAAGCTATCAAACTATACTAATGACTAAATGAAAAATGTTTCTATCCCAGCGATTTTTATTCACCCCATTTTACGGTAGTGAATCCCCTTTTGTGATGCCGCTAGACGTTACTCAAAGTTCTCGGACAATTTTGGCGCGGGAAAATTAAAATGGAATCACGTGACCCGATTTGTCTCTGGTTACGAAACATTGGACCATCATCTGTGGTAAAAATATTTGATTTTAGTGTCGAGAGCCACATGCCAGTGACGAACAGACTCGCAATACTCTTCGATGGTACCATCTACGACATAGACAATATAGACAAACTCATTACACGATATAGCGAACCCGGGTACACGGTTGTTGTGCATTTCAAGAACGAAGTCGACGTTGAAAGGATGTTCTCGTATTATTTTCAGAACTTCATCATTAATGATGTTACTGAGGTATTGTTAAAAACGTTCTAATTAGTATGTAGTTTCATTATTGCTGTAAGGTCTCAGTAATTATGTATGTACTAAAATGTATGCATTTTTTAGTTCACCGTCTCATATTTCATACCTTACCTTTAGTACAGGCTCTAGATTTATTTGTGTGGTAAAAGTCATTTATACAGGGCCAGTTTCCGTGAGAATTATTTAGTGGGTAGTCAAAGCCGAAAAATATATTTGGCGTGATCGAACAATTATACATTTTGCATAAATATATAATTTTTTTTGCATAAAGCTATTTGGGCTCTCCCAACCCAAATAGCTTATACGATACGAATACGAATACGAAATGTTAATCCTAACCCGTATAGATTTTAGTAGAAATGAATATTTTCAAACAAATATTACAGGTCCTGGCTAACGTTCAAATATTAGACTCCAATCTGAACTGGTCAAAAATTTTCCAACGAATGGAAATCCTTCATACCGAGAATCACCATGTCGTATACTCATACGTCATCTCTGCTGTACCAATAGATTATATATATAACAGCATATTAAATATGGACGAGGGCAAAAGTGTTGTAGCAACATCTATATTTACAAAGTATTGTTTGAAAAAAACCATAAGACCCACTGCGGCTACATTAGCGAAATTGCAACGATTCGAAAAGAGGTATTATATCACGAAACTTACTGACCTGCCATGGTCTGTTATATTCCAGAGATAATAGCAACCATAACCAATACCTCTATACGGCACACACTTCAAGTTTTTCTGGTTTGAATGTTAATTAAGCAACATAGCAGTATTAATAGCCACCAGTGCAAAAGGGTATGAAGAAAAAAGGTGATTAGTTTTGTTTTTCTTTTTTAATTTGAATAAGCGTGATTATAAGCAATTTATGTTATTAAAGCTAATATGTATAGTGCTGTTGTTAATTTTAATATGAACAAAGACTAACTTTTAATTAAATGTAATGACTAGAGATGGGATAGTTAAAAATTAGTCTTCATGAGTCCTGATTAAGCATTTGCTGCGAAGCCACACAGTGGAGTTGACACCTTTGAGATTACAATTCAGAAACTCTAGACTAGACGCATTTGTTATTACAAATATTAAATTTTTCTAAATAAAATTGACTTTGTCATGCAGTTTGACAAATGCAAGTGTTAAAAGTTGTACTAAGTCTTCTATGGAAGGTCAAATGGATTTTTTTTTAATTTTTATAAAACTTCATAGATATTGGCTAATACTTAATGCAAAGTTGTGTGGGATCTATGTAACTCATTACTGGATCCCCTGGCATGTGCCATAATATTTTCAATTCTATTTGTGGTTTCGCGGACCATAGAGAAGTCTGAAAGATCTGGCAAGTCGAGAACAATGTGAGCAGAGAGACGTTTATACACAGAATTTGTATCTTTTTTATTTCTTCTAGCTTCCTCATATTTCAATTGTTGTTTTAAAAATATCGCTTGTTTTAACATTTCTTGGATGTTTTGGAAACTTGTTACAGCGGCATCCATTGATTTCACGGCACTGAAATAGTGGAAATTGCATTGTTATAATTCCCTTGAAAAAATACCAAACATAATTTACTTATTTACTGTGGTAAATTACATTAGAAAGTATTTCCAAAATAATAAAGAGTCATATCATAAGTGGCTCAAAATATTGTTTTTTTACTATCCAACACACAATATTAATTACAATCTAAGCTAATACACATATCAATCAAAAATATATTTATTTATGTAGGTAAGTTTCTTATGAATCACCAATTATACAAAAATTACTCTACAATTACATTTAATGCCAGTTTCCAAACCAAGAGCATAGACCGGACAAGAACTGGCAAGAAGACGAAACTAAATCGCCAAATACATTGTTAAAGAAATATTAAATAAAAATATAAACATATGGTCAAGACTATGACGTACACAGAAAATATCAGTATTCTATCAAATAATAAATATTACCTCAGTGCATACTCGACGTCATAACACCGTCCTTGTAGTTCATGCTGCAGCTTTGTGACATCCACTCGTCGTTCTACCATCGGAGGTAAAGCTTTTCTAACATGTTCTTGTAGACGATATAAGGCTAGTGAAGGCTCATTTGCGACAATGTGCATATTCTCAGAAATACGCTCAGCCGCTGAAATACAGTTTAATTATTGTCGAGCAAACAGTTCTACATTGGTAATATGTAATCAATGCATACCTTTTTTAGCTTTAGCTTCTAAATCAGCATCGCCTTGATATACAAAAGCCATGTCTTCTTTGTTCTAAAAATTCTCAAAAGAAAATCAAAACACTGAATACAATTTACAAAACCTGTAAGCGATAAATCATAAACAGACCTGAAGAAACTTGGTTGTCAGTGTCAAAGTTAGTATGATACTTGATACCTGATAATGGGAGCTGTCAGTCGCGTAATAGATTATAAAAGACAGACTGAAGGGAATAACAAAATTTGAAAAAATATAGTGACTTAATGTTATACTCTTGAGTCACAGCTTTTTACCTAAGATTTTTCTCACAGGAAGTTTTTAAATGTTTCTTACTTACTTTCTACAGTGCAGAAAACTTTTCAATTATATATCTGGTGCTCTTGACCAGTAACCGATAGTCAGTCATGATTTTGCCAGTTATTATTAATATATTTCGTTAACTATTATCATTCTATAATAATTTTAATATCTACCTTCAAAATTCAAATAAGTGAGTACGTTTATATAACTAATTAGTTTTTTATCAGAACTTATCAGTATCAACTTTTGTTCAGTGCCTTTATAATTCTAATTATTATCCTAAAACGTTGTATTTATCTTATCGCACAAAGCATTGCACTTGACATGTAAGATCCGCTTTGATTCAATAAAATTCGTTAATACGTTAATAAATTTTATTTATGTATATATATACATATATATAGATTAAACTAATATTTTCGATTATTTGGTGACTAACAGATATTTGTAATTGACTAATCAGCTAAAATTCTTAAATATGGTAAGTTACAGATATTATTAATTAAATTTAAGTTCTTAATAAATTGGAGAGTTGCAGACAAATATAATTATTACAGTATGTTCTTATTGAATTTTACTACCTTCAATGTTGATATTTTTCTCATATATTTTTTTTAAATCATTCCATCTCAAATTTTAGTACTTATATCTAAAGTGATTAAGTATTTTCTTACAGTCACCAGAACATAAAAGCTTAGTAAGAAAAATCTTGAACCCAATGCTGCCATTCCAAATGTTGCTGCGTTTGTATTCACTATGTGTCCTTATGGTCGACATTATATTTGTCTACATAAATACAATTATCTCAATAATTGAATCTGTGTATAAATTTTTTGTACCACCACCTATGAAGTCTTTACAAAATGAAACAGCTTTGGTAAGTCCAGAAATATTTAATATTGAATTAGTTTTGTAGTTTTAACAGATACACAAACAAGTTACTAACAAGCCAGAGTGCTACAATAATTAATTTTTTTTTATGTTAAGTAAAGAAATGTTAATACTTATGATACATTTTTAAAAAAATATTTAGTACATATTAAGCAATGGAAAACCTTATTGCTTATAAGGCCATTGGTTACAGGAAAATTAAAAGAGAAATAATAAATTCTATTAGGTTACGAAGAGAAGCAAGAGGTGCGGTTTTTTATATATAGTCTGTAACTTATCAAATCTATTGCTCCAGATTGTTGGTGCCGGTAGAGGTATTGGCCAATCACTAGCCATACAACTATCTGAATTGGGCGCTACAGTTATTTGCGTAGACAGCAATGAAGCGAATAATGAAAAGACTGTAGAATATATAAAAGATATGGGAAACAATGATGTCCATAGCTACTGCTGCGACATTACCAAGCAGAGGAATATTATGGCTCTAGCCAGTTACATTGAAAAGGATGTTGGTATTGTCACAATGCTATTCCACTGCTGTGGCATACCAAGTCCTAGGTCTTTAATAACTCAGCCACCACAAGACATACATGTTACAATGGATTTGACTTTGACTTCATATATTTGGGTAATACATTATTATCCTTAAGTTTTATAATACTTATTTCTACTGTTAGATAAGGTTTAATTTTAATATTTCTATTTATAGTTGATAGACCAATTCATGCCCCAGATGAAAGTTAAAAATCATGGTCACATAATTGCTCTAACATCTGTGGCTGGGTTGAGCTATAACAAAGACTTGATGCCATTAAGTGTGGCACAGTTTGCAGTTCAGGGTCTTGCCAAGTCCTTAATGGAGGATCTCAGGGTTAATAGACTAGATGGAGTGCATATTACACTATCGCATATTTATCCGTTCATTGTGGAGGAGAATTCCGATATGGAAGCTAAGTATGTATTAGGCAATATATCATATATACAAAATATAATTTATGTACAGATTGAGTTACTTTCGCAAGTACTATTTTATAGTGCTGTAATAATTTCTCTCATTTTAAACTGTAAATACTTTTTTAAAGGCATTTGTCAGTTTTGACATGTATTATAACTTATGAAAAAGTTTATATATATGTCGCTATTTAAGAAGTCAGGGGTTCCCAATCTTTTACACCCGGTGGCGCATTTACAAGTTTAGTTTTTGCCGCGGCACCTTACCTCAACCTTTTCATCATTTACAGTTGAAATAAATACGTACCTACAGTAATAGTAGTAATAATACTTTAATTTCAGTCAAATATAAATAAATTAGAATTTATCGTAATTGGTAATATTTGGTTCTTATAACAGGTATTGTTTCGTATAACAGAGATAGAAGATCGGATCTCTTTCTTTGTAGTTGTTAAACTGAATATGTCCCCTTTCAGAATTCCAAGCTACTTTGGGACTATAACGCCTGAGCGCGCTGCTTCAGCTGTATTGGACAGCGTCCGTCGCAACTTCGCCGAGGCCTCGGTTCCCAAACACATGCTTTACTTGGGTAATGTCCTACGCGTATTGCCACGTAAAGCCACTATCATGATTCGGGATTTGTTGGATACGGGAGTTGATTTCGCCTAATATTAACACCAAGCAACAACTAAAGTACTAGAATCATTTTAAGGAAAAAATTTGCAAGAATGTTTAACTATAAATTTATATGGGCGGCGACTGCACCTTATAGTGGGTCTCCTGCTAGTACCCCCTTCTATAAAAAAAAACTAAGTAACTAACTAACAAAGCAAATTGATTTCGACGCTTTAAAGTATGTCGTTAAATCGAGTGAAGTAACATGGAGTATACACTGTACATTGCATGTAACGTCACTCGATACAAATTAGATCTTTTCTGAAATAACATATTCATACTTGACAAAGCTTATAAGTGATTTAATTATGATTATCTATCTTTGTGAAGGTTATCAATATTATCTAATTATTGAAATGATTAAGAAATAACTTATAAGTGATTTATGTATGCGTAATGTGATCTCATACAATATTTTAAGTCTATTTCGTAAAAAAAAGTGTTCCTGACAGGTTTAGCAAGCTTAATACTAATTAAATCATTCAAATATTGTGCATTCCTTGCTCTGTGATATTAGGCTTAATTCTTAAACATGTTTAGCATCTCTGTCATGTTAAATATACCAAGTTAAATTATTAACATTGTGCCAATTTTTTTAAACATTATAACTTAAGCATAACTCTTTCTTGCTTGGTTTATAAAGATCTAAGGAAATCCGACATAGTACATAGAAAATAATTGCTTTTGAGTTTTTTATAAACTTTGACATGAGTTATTAAATAAAAAAGGAAAATTTATAACAATTTTTTTTTGCTATGCCTGTTTATATAAAAAATATATAGAACAAATTCAGTGTTCTAAAATCTTATTATTAGTGAATATTGTATTGTTTTAAATTAAAGTTACACACCAAAATACAGTTCTTGTATGTTAACCATTATATGCATTTCTGATTTTTTAACTGCAAAAATATAAGGGATGTGGATAATCTTTTTGCAGTAAAAAAAGCATGGGTCTGAGTGCACAGACTTTAATAAGGTGTTTGGATTTGGTGATTAGTTGTGCTTTTTCTACAAATCAAAAGTGTGAGTTAAAAAAAATGACTTTCAGTGATTACCTAATAAATTAGCAATATGTAACTTAGTCAGTTTTTCAAATAATTGAAGAATATCTGAAACATCTACAAGGAATATAAAAACTCTTGTTAATGTGCGCATTTATTAAAATGTATCAAGGGTAGACAGACATACAAAACAAATAAAAATAAATTGGCTTAATAATATATTTCAATATGAATATTGACTCACAATTCATTCAATTAGCAACAGCTGTCTTAGCTTTATTTTGAATTGGGAGGAATAGTTTGAACTCAGCTGGAAGTTCATCTTCAGAATAAAGTCTATCAGAGAAGTAAACCCTTCGGATCCTACAGTTTGCATGTATTTGTACTCTCAATGTTTCTACATAGTTAGTTCCATATGCCCGCCTAGTAAAATCTGCTAAATTGAATTGTATTTGATTCCAGCCTTCATCTAACCTCATTGGCATAGTGCAAATGAATGGTTTAACTCTAGTTGTTGACTGATAATTACTAGCACGGAACCTTCTTCTTACATTTTTGTCATCAAGTACCTATTGAGAAGTTTTAATTATAATTAAAATAGTTTGGAAGTTTTTGTTTTTTCGTTTGTTTACTTACCTGTACTTCGAAGGTGAAATACTTCTTTAGATTTTTGATTATCATAACCAAAAAGGGAAGCTTGATGCCGAGGGTTTTCTTCGGATCAGCTGGGCAAGTTATGTACGTCGTTGATACATTGGTACCAACGATTTCTAACACCAGACTTTGTATATCATTGTCAGTAATACGTTTTATGTGCCCATTTCGTACTTTTTTGTCCCAAATTTGCAAAGGCTTACTGCCTATACTGTAAAGAATTGAAAGAAAACCAGACTGAAACGTATTCTTGAACATTGCGAACGCACTATGGTCACGATACCTTATCCATGTATTTGTGAATTGCTAGAAAACTATTGTTAAATCGATAAATTGTAAGTTTTCGCGGCGATGATAAATTGACAATGTGACAACAAACACAAAAATTTTGAAACTCCGCCAATGGCCATTGGTTGCCTTGTATCATGGGAGGTTACCATAGCAACGGTATACACAATAAAGATATTATTTTAACGCAGCATATACATCATGTATTTATCATATATTATTACGCTGTGCTGTGCTATTAAATATCAATTTTTAATTCCAACCCTTGGTTAAATATTGTCGTAGACATACTCTTTATTTAAATATGGTGAGCAGCTTTGTCTATGTCCTAGAATATCCATAGTCATATCATTGAATAGTTTTAACTTCGATATTGACAACTCTTGTCATACGTCAGTATTGACAATTCATTTAAATTTGACAGTCAAGCTAAAATCGTGCGATGCGTTGCACACTGCTGTAAAGTAAAATTCATTGAATTTCATTAAATTTATTTTGTTATTGATGTAAATATAAAAAAAATTGTATCTTCAAGTTATAGGATCTATAAAATGAACTAATACTTATTACTTGTGAAATTCAGTATAATGTGCTTTTGTTTGCTATTTTTTGTTTAATGTGATACATTGAAGATGACCGAAAACCCATCATCGAAGAGGTAAGTGGATTTGTTATTTTGTTTAGCATAATCTAATACAACTTACAACTCTCAGAATTTCCAGATATTCATAGAAGTCTTGATGTACGCCTACCGTCTTTTGGTTATCGTGTATATCTGGTAGATTACTTTTAAAGTAAAAAGCCTTGTATAAAAATAAACAAATATTATAAAATATAAAATAAATGCGACACACTCGTTATAAAAAATTGACAGAAATTATTTGTCAAATTTGCCTTAGAGCTATAAATTATATAAGCTATGGTAAAATTTATAAATAATAATAGACAATATTAAATACTTAATAATTCAATTGTTATATACCTTTATTAATATAAGTAAAAAACACATTTATAGTATTTTATTGATACCTAAATTATTATAAGTGAGGTAATTTTACACAACTACCTACCAATATTATCAAATGCAATAATTATAAAAATATAAAAAAACAAAGTTTGATTATTATACATACAATAATTTAAATGTATAAGTAGAAATAACTATTAAATATTGATTCTAATTTAATTTACTGCTTTTATTAGTCAAAAGGTCTAATTGAATAAGATGAATTCAGAAATTCAAAAGTACCTCATTGTTAAATATTTAAAAAAAATAGAATTAAATGTTAAATTTATTTTTCAGTTTAAACATGAAAAAGACAACTTATATTTTGGTCTGAAAATAATTTAGCACCAATTATTGATGTGTTTTTTTTCTATAAGCAACTTACAATTGTTTTTATGATGTAAGCATATTCGCCTCTTGTGAAAATTTACAGGTCTACCCAATGTCAATAACAGAGTGCTGCTTATTACACTACTTCTTATTACAATACCCAAAAAAAACTATCATATAAATTAATATTTTAGTCCAACACTGGATTATAATTAATTACTGTTCTTATAGATTTTTTTACTTCTTGACTTTAATTACCCAAAATAAAAAGGAACTAGGATTATAAATACCAAAAGCCAAAGAGCTGCAGGCACTTTAATCACAGAACAATTGTAGCATCCTATGAGAATTCATGTTACGCTACAATGGATAGATATTCTCTTTTTTTAATAAAATAAAAACTTCATTGTTTTCGCTCCAACCATAGTTTAATGAGTCTATGAGCTCGCGTGTGAATCTGTGGTATTCCTATGCACAACTCATTAACTTTTAAGGTTAGTTTCCGATTGTTTGTATTTTTGTCAAGACTATATATTATGTAAAGTAATTCGTAAAAAACAAATATAACGTTATCAACATTCCAAATAGAAGGTGTTAGGATACGTGCCCTGTAGACACGGGCTGTTTACGGTGGGCTATTGTTTATTTTCTATGGCGAGGCAACGACGCTGATCGTAGCCTACTTGCAGTCTATTGTTCTAAATCAACTCGTTATACCGCTGACCTGGCAAGAAGCGATTGATAGTTATTGTATTGTAAAAAGATTTTTTTTAAAAATACAGTTTCGTTGTAAAGTTTTGATAGAAAATGTTCTTTGAGAAATTTTTTTAACATAGTTTATTAGTACTACTGTTTAGGTGACTAGCGTACTTATAAAATTTATAAAAGCGTATTAAAAAAATGTTCTTAGCTCTAAGAACGTAGTAGTCTTGTTTCCAGGTAAATCTTACTTCAAGAAAATAGTCTTTCCGCGTGGGACTATCGGATATATATATTATGCATATTCTAGGTCGTCGATCTAAGATGACCTGTCTGTTTAGCCAGCTTTCGTTCAGCTTTAAATAGAATTGTAATATGGGAGGCAAACATTTTGTAGCTCTTGCTCGTAGCGCAGTAATAAAAAATGTTCACCTCCAACACTGAAGCGTATACAATAGTTTATATAAATTACATTTACAAAGAGTCAAGACTTAGTATTGGTGAATATGTATGAATTTATTAAGCTATGACTTTATGTTTGATTTTCCAATAACCGCAACGCAGGACTAAAGATATACCAGGAATCTGGACTGCCGACCTTCACTTGGCGCGGCACTTTTAGAAGATGAATGGATTTTCATGATCATTATGGTGTCAGAAGTATGCCAACATGTAGAAATTTGAAAATAATAGGTTTGACGAATTTGAATTATGGGTGGACTGTGGAGATAATAAATTCTATTCCAGGTTTATTGAGATTGTTAAAATGCTTTCAAGAAAAAGCTAATTGTGTGAGAATTGAAGTCAATTGTACTAATTTGCGTTACGATAATATTCCTGTACAAAAAAGTTAATGCGAAAGCTTAAAGCTAGCCGAAGTTCATTGACCGGGTTAACTGCAAAATGTTGCGAGCGGGAAATACATACGTGAAATTCTAGTGCATTTTCTCGACGCTTTTCCATGAAACATACGACCGCTTATGAGCAATGCTTTGTGGAATGGTTTTTATATGCCATTGGTTAATTAAGAGATTCAATCGCATTAAATAGCAATATTTATTATTTTCTCCGATATTACAAACTAACTTCTATATTTATCATCTCCTATTTGAACAACACTTTATAATATCATTATAAATCGTTCAGTGGTAGGTATAGGCCTAATTAGAAGATTTGATTTAATTGCTTTCCTCGCTCAGCGTATAGGCATCGCTATACAGAGAGGAAATGCCGCCAGAATTGTGGGTACCTACACTGCCACAGGGACCAAACTTTTTAAATTTGTTTGAGTTTTGTATTTTGTTTTATTTAAAGTTACTTATATTTGTTAGGTTTATATTAAGAATATTTTGTGTTTATTTAATATATTTTCATTTATGTTCCGTAATGGTTGAAAAGTGATTATGACTTACAACAATTTGAATGTCATTAGAAGATTTACATACGTTAAATAGTTAGTTAGTTAGTAGTAATTCAACGCAAAATTATAATAAGTGAGTAATTAATATATTCCTATAATTTTTATGTTTTCACTGATTAAATCTTTGTATTTATGATCAGGATAATTTGTGTAACACATATTCTTTCAGTACATTTAGAAGTAGTACAGAAGCCATTGTCATATCCCTTTTCTTAAGTAGGTTAATCCCGGAGCTAACACATCCTATATTGTATTAGAAAGGTCACCCTGTTTATTATTAGATCTACGCGTTGTTCATTTTTTTGTTAACAAGTGATATTTATATGGGATTATATTGTTTATTGACGATTGAAAAGTGTCTTTATATAGACCTACTTTATTAAAGATAGTTTAAATTAACATGTGTTACATGCCCACATTAGATATAAGCATAATTATAATTATATATAAGTCTTTTTTGTTTATTCCACACAGACAACCCCTACCACAAATTCTATCCTTTAAATACGTTATCCTTTCCACTCCACAGGCATTTCCTGATCCAACTTCCAAAGACATACATTGTAAATACTATTAAGAACAGACCTAATAAAGTGTTTTTGTAAAAGCTCTCAAGTGTTGTCACTGGCCGTAACACATGCATTGTCCTATACTTTGACATCTTTGATCTTAAAATGTTTTGCAATATTGTTGTAAACTCAAACACAAAATATCTTTATTCAAGTAGGTATTTGTAAAGACACTTTTGAATCGTCAATTTTTACAATACCACCGGTTCGGAAGGTAGTTATCTACCGAGAAGAGCCGGTAAGAAACTCGATAGCCCCTCTTTTAGAATAAACATTTATGTATAATATGTATTAATGTAATTGACACTTTGGTCAATTAAATCAAGTCCTTACTCCTTATGACTTTATTTAAACATACACAGTCATAATGGGGAGACTATAGTGTGAGTGTAAGAAGTTGATAATTTAAAATATATGTTTCATTATACTTTTTCGATATTTCGTGAATCCTTTTTGTGTACATGTCCCATAAATAACTGTCAAGCTTCAGGGTGATTGATTGATGGACCGATAGATCCTAGCTACCTCGTAAAAATGTTGAAAAAAAATTGTTGCATTTTTTAAAGATTTGTTGCCAAAGGGTTAATGAATTGTATGACAACAATTTTTTTCCCCATTAACTCATACCTATATTCACAAAAGCGGATGCTAATATTCGATAGGTGCTAGAAGTTTCTGTACACATTTTTGTCAATCGGGAAGCCAATGGACAAAGACTACACATTGTATACGGCAGTTATATAAAAAAAATTGCCCTGTCCAATTGATTATAAGAAATACGGTGGATTTACAGTACATTTCCTCTATTCTTTATGATTCAGCAACGACTATTTCTATAAAACGAAAAAAAAAATGATTAGTCATTAAACATACAAAATATTCTGATTAGTGTTTCAAATTTCACAAATATCGAATGGAATTTGATCTTTTCGAGATTTTATTTGCAATTAAGGTCGGATGTGAGTCACATTTTAATTCGTTTTTTAATTAACCTTGACCTTAAACGAGTGACAAAGCCATTGTAGACTTTTATGTATCAGATAGAGAGAAAAAAAAGTTTTTTTTTTATAAAATCGATATGCTACCGTCAATTTAAAATCAGAAGGACCCGCTTTCTAAAAAAATAAAGCACTGTTCTCATAATCACATATGTGTTAGTGTTTCCTTATGTGGTCAAGTAAATGTTATTCAACTATCATATAGTGCGTTTATTGGAACGTTAATTCGAACACTGATATTCATGATGTTATTTGCTAGAATAATGTCCTTGCACAGTCATATTCTTTATTACATAGCAATTTGAATTCCTTATGAAGGCATTCAAATTGCATATAATTTAATACATAAATATGTGTATTGTTTGTTTGTGGTTAATTTGGTTTTAATTATTACGTAATTGTTAGTATTTTTATTATATTTTTTTTAAGTTGTGGTGGGGTATGTAATAGTAGGGTTTTTGTATATTAAATGAGTTATGCTTAGTTATGATTGGGACTGGATCGTATTTATGTATTTTTGAAGGACATTGTTCTCAATGAGAGTAGCAAAAAATAACTTTGGCTCCATTAAGGTGTTGAAGGGTAGTATTTCTTCAAGTCCCTTTTGATACAATAATATCCTACTGGTATCCTAGCTAGTTTTAGATACGAAACTTTTTGCACTTAGTGAAGTTTAAATAAATAATTGTTATTACTTAATGTATCGACTTCATACATGCGGTCGTAATGGAACAGGATAATATCATTTGTATTTTAGTATGATATTTTCCCGCTGAAATATAATATGTATCTTTATATGTACCTCAAAGTTAAACTCTAAAGTTTATTGTCTGTGTATTAATGCCACGTGTTTATTGAATTTGACGATATGAAAGCAGATTATACGAACAGTTAATGACAGTCGATAGGTATTTGTTCTTTACTTGTAAAAGACTAGACACATTTTATGCAAATGTATACTCAAACTCAAACTCAAAATACCTTATTCAAGTAGGTCTTTATAAAGACACCTTTGAATCGTCAATTTTTACACTACTGTCTGTAGAAGGGTTGAATAGAAAGGTATACTTAGGATTTTTATTGGTTTAGTTTTGTATATATTGTACAACTGAAGCAGTTGGTTCAATGGTTACCACTGCCGAACAGAGGATCAGGTTCGATCCTGTGCGGTCACGAATGATGATGGAAAACCTATTTTTGTGTAAACTATTCTAATTTCGTTTTTTTTTGCTTTTGTCATTTGTTATTTGTAACTTTCTGTTGTTATAATTTTTCTCAGGTCATGCAATAATCAGATATATAATTGATGTAACAATTAAATATATAAAACAAATTAAAAATTATTTAAAGTATCTGTTAGGAACCAAATCACAAGGCGTTCACACCGTGTACGAAATGAGTCCTGATATTATTTATCAAAAACTTCATAAATGTACCGTACATAATTGAGCTTTGCGCGAGTTTTTTTTTGGGTTTATGAGAATCCCTGTTTAGCTTAGCGCACATAGATTTTGTACTGCAATGCGGGTACAGCATGTACGTAATGCATATTCAGAGATTTCCCATTTAAAGTGTTATGCTTTAATTGATTTGGTTTTAATGAGTATGGTGAGATTTCGCGAGTAAAAATTATATATGAGAATATTTTCTTCCTCACAATCGCGTTTTGTTTCAACATGCTTTATGTTGTATGTTAATTATTATAAATAGTGGGTAGATATAAAAAAAAAATATAAAAGCTTATTCAGCATATATAATTCACACATTATCTCTGTGATTTAGTTCGATTGAATTGAAATAGATATAAGCAACGTAACTACCAAATTCATAGACAATTTTAATATACTACCCTCAATATTCCGTCAATGTAAAAATCGCTACTATAGAATGTGAATGTGAATAAAAAAAGTATTCTTGGCCACAACTAAGCAATCCTATTTATCTCCCGCTTACAATCTCAGGAATGTATCTTGTATGTCTATATAAAGAAAAACATTCCACGGACACAGATGTGTGTCGCACGTGTTACGAGTTATTTTAAATGCAAGCTCTATTGTTATTTGAAATTGTTTTTTTATAATTTAATATAAAATACAGTGTAAACTATATATAACGACACTGAAGGGACTGTGCACTTTATGGCGTTAAACGGACAGTAGAAAAATCATTGTATGAATTGTAAGCTAAACCAACCAAAGCCAATTGATTTCGACGCTTTAGAGATTTTGACGTTATGTGGACTATACAGTGTGTCAATTGAGCGTTATTAAATACAAAAGTGACGTTCGTTAATTTTAGGCTTTTATTGTAAATTCTGACGTCAATCGCAGCTCGTGTGCAGCCCAAAAGTAGGACAACTGGTGCTGAATTTCTTTAGGATACACTATATGTAACATGCTGTGTAAAATAAACAATTGAAGAGGAAGAAGAGAAATATAAGGCAAAGGCCTATGTCGAACACCTAAGACGTATTAAGTCTTCGTCTCTTCGTTGTTGCGTATTGATAGTTTGTAGTGTTATTATACTGATAAAGTTACTATGAATAAGATGATTGGTCCTATTAAATAATGTATTGATAATTTTCTGTTTGAAAACTGCCTTTGCGGTCCGAACGTCGCGTCGTCCTATGTCAAACACTTTTACAAACGCGGAATAGAGTGCCGTGGTCGTTGCCATGGTAACATTGTTTTCCATTTCATACAACTCGGTCGCCATGGCAACATATATACTACTTAGACCTTGTTGCCACCATTTTTTAACATCACAGTGTGATTTTTTTATAATTTTTATGACTTTGATAACTTTACACAATTTCTGATGATATAAGGAGGATAAACCTCGGCAAAAGATTGTAGATAATACAGTTTTCATGATTCCGGACGTATTAAACTGTCGACGACCTCATAAACCTGCTTCTTAACCGATATTCAGGCTTAAATTAGATATCCGCGCATATAGTACTACCATTGCGATGGTTTTTTTTTGAAGAAATATTGTAAGGTATTTATGCGGCTTGACTTAATTTTTAATAAGAAATATACACGTAGGTAATCTAGCTATCTTTATGTAAATAAAAATCTTTAAGATAAAAATACATTTATTGATTATATATTAGCAATAGATACAAAATAACGTTCTACACTTATTTTAAAACGTAATATAAGCAATAATACAGCGTAAACTTCATGTAACGTCACTGTATTTGACGACAAATTCTCTTAAGCGTCGAAATCAATTGGCTTTAGTTTAGCTTTTAGTCCATTCTGATTTTCATTCTCCTCTCTATTAATTGACCCCTATAATGCCATAAAACTCACAGTCCCTACACGGACGTTATATAGAGATTAAACAGTATTTTTTATATAATACACCAACATGGTTTTGTTAGTTTTTTGAGCTACTGTAAAAAATAATCGAAGCATAATTAAATTAATTCATCATAAAAGTTAATTCATTTTATTATTTTTTCTTGGAAACTTATATCTGATATGTAATTATCATTCTTGTCGTATTTTATATTTTAAAATTGCCTTTTTAGTGCGTAGATCTTTTAAATCTGTGGCGAGCTTAATTTAATAGCGTTCGTAGCGTGTTGTTACACTTTTAATTTTAGTTTTAATTCCATTTGATTACTCGTTCGCATGCAAACCTACTTTAAATAGTAGGAAGCTTTGTAATTAGCGAATTAATAACAGGAGTTTTCTTTGTGAGGGAAACTAGTAGTCGTATAAATAAACGCATTTTTGTAATATTATTGAGTCATACTTAGCTACTTAAGTTATAGACTTGAAAAACTATTTCGTTTATTAGATATAAATGTTGTGATGATATTTGCCCTTATTGTCTCTGCTTGGTGTAAAAGCGAACATATTAATCTGTGACGTAATATTTGTGTAAAACGGAATGTCAGGCGGATGAATCCACCGAGAAATCGCTTAGATCTAGAGTTAAACATCTGGGGGTGTTATGTAGTGGTGGTTTTTGTGGCCCAACACGTATCTAAATAACGAGAGATTTGAGTGTACATCAAGTCTGGTATTTAAAGTATGTCCATGGAAATAGCGGGGAATAATAAGAAAACGAATGGATTCGTAATGTATAGTGCCGACCGAACTAGGTCATGCTCAGCAATCAAATATACAAGAAACAATCTATGACACAACTAAGTTGATTTTCAATATTCAAACTAAAAATCCAAGCCTGGCATAGCAACGCCCAAAACAATGTCAATGGAATGATTCACCGGTCATTGACCCATACCATGTGGTAAATATACCCCATAGCTGCAGCCGATAGCCGACAATCAAAACGCCCTTTAACCTGAAACATCAGATTTGTTCTATTTTTAAATATTTACGTTGTTGAAGGAGGTTTCAATTCGACGAGTTTTACGAAACCTCTGTCTCCCGAGCATTTGTCTATGGTCTATGGCTGCTCGTTCAAAGGAAGGTGAATTGATTCACTTTTGCTGATTGTGTTTTTTTTTTGTAATATTATTATTTATATTTCATCAATGACAATGAACTCTTATAGATTGGTTATTGTTGACAAGCTGAGTTTGTTGTGGGTATCTTCTCGGACCGGTTTTGGTAACCCTCGTAGCTATAATGTGACGTACACAAAGTGATCGCTGATACGATTCTATGAGGAAAAGATAAAAATATAAATTTATCAATGTGAAACTAAGAAATACACATTACAGTACTTGATAGGTATTTTGTGACCGATATTTTTTATGTAAAATTATTAAGGAAGCTTGTGCTTCCCCATGAAAATATACACACTTAAGAGCTGTTGGAATAAATTAATCTTACCGAATAAGAAAATTTGAACTTCGAACGATGGCATAGGAATAAAAACTTGTCAAGAACTAAAAAATATAACTTTGTATGATAATTTTATTGAATGAGTCGTTTTTAATAACCGATGTTATCATTACAATTTTAAAGATTGCTGGTATTAATAACAGTTCAAAAGCAGATCGTTTTTAATTGAATTACATACAATTCTTTTGCTTTTCTCACGCGCCTGTTCGGATTACAGAAAATTCACATGAACCCGGCTATATTACAGTTATCGGTAAATATTTCAATGTATGCGTCATCAGAAATATAAATTCCATATGCTTATAAGGCTGGATCAACGGTAAGGTACTTTTTAACTCACGACCGACGCTAAATAACGTTATAAAGTAATTTCTGTTTTCTGTTTATTCTGGTAGGTAAACCGATTAAAAACTAATAACTCCATATAGTATATTGATATGGTTAACTGTAAGTAGTGGAGACTGTGTCAGGCTTAAATTTGACTCGCCACAAGCACTTTTGTTAGTCAGACTGGATCGCCAGTCTGAACTCTAATGGTACAGCCATGACACAGAGAGAGACGATGACACAGCACGAGACATGCAGCCGCTCGATGCTCGTTTGTAGCGACAAATCTGGTCACGCGAGTGTACCTTAAGTGCTTGTTATGAGTTTGCTACAGTTTCGTCCTTTATAAACGATCTATCTATAAGCTGTGAATACTAAAGGATGAAAGCTAGACCTGTAGATGACCGGAACCGGTCCCAGTAGGCGTTGAATTAGTACCTTGGAAGTTCGCGTCATGCAGTCTAGTTGTATCGTGGCGGAAAGAGAGATAAATGTTTATTATCATATCCTGCTTGTAACGACCGCAGAGCGTTAGAATTTGTTAAACGATTTACGATGAAAGTAAGAAATAGCAAACTTAATCTACATTCAATTTATTTATGTACTACCTACTATAGATATTTATTGCAAACATAACATTGGTTCAGGCGCTGCGTAAATGTCCAGACTAAATGTGTCTGTTTCTCTAATAAGTCCACTGAGGAATCCCCGTGCAGGTGTTCGGAAGATATAACCTGCAATTGGTTTAAATAATGGAAGCTCTGTTAATTAAATGTGTCAACTGTCAATGGACAAATAACATATGGTTAGAGGTTGTATCTCTAACATATTAAAAAACTTAAGAGCATCTCGTGTTCCTCGAATGTGTGCGTGTAAGGCATGAATAAATGTTTTTTTTTCTTGCGGGGTAGAGACTTTTAGACCATGGAGTGCAAGTGCACAGGCTCTTATTAAAGAATTAAGTAGGCGCCTGGTAGTCAGTACCGGTAATCCAAGAGCTGGTGCTTTCCTCGCTCAGCATATAAGCATCGCGATACAGCGAGGAAATGCCGCCAGCATTGTGGTTTTAGATTTGTGTTTTTCTTTTATTTTAAGTTACTTATATCAGTTAGGTTAATATTAAGAATATTTTGTGTTTATTCAATAATTAATTTTGTTTCTTTAATACACTATGATTAAGGTCATAGGTGTATAAATAAATGAAATCAAATGTCAGTAATTGTTCAGAAGAGATGCAAAATGGATGGTATTTAAATAAAGTTGTCGGGTTCTTGTATAGTTTCAAATTTGTTACGGGCAGTGACAACACTTGAGAGTTTTTACAAAAACACTTTATTATGTCTGTTCTTAATAGTATTTACAATGTATGTATTTGGAAGTTGGATCAGGAATGCTTGTGGAGTGGAAAGGATAACGTATTTAAAGGATAGAATTTGTGGTAGGGGTTGTCTATGGGGAATAAACAATAAAGACTTATATCTAATTATAATTATGCTTATATATAATGTGGGCATGTAAAACTTGTTATTTATATAAGTACACTTGGGCAATTTTGGCAATGTTTACATACAAAATATTGATAGCAAACGTATTAGTAGGTAGGGGTATCAGGAAAGGCGTTCTAACGCTACGGTACAATAAAGTGTTATAAATATATACAGCATGTTCAGACAAATACATTGCGATGTTTAATTTAGTTTTCTTTCAATTTTTCAGTGAGTTAAAAAAGCTTTCGGAGGAGAGTCTCACTCGACAGCCAGAAGAAGTATTCGATATTATTTGTAAGCTGGGAGAAGGATCCTATGGCAGCGTTTACAAGGTTAGAATTTACTTGTTTCATCACATGCTTTTACCACGGTTTTTGCCACTAATAAGCGATGTATTCCAAGCAACCCCACAAAACTAAAAGAATTACATATAATACAATTATTTTGGGGTAGTCAATTTTAACAATGTGCCAGGTACCTGTTCCCAAATAGCCAATACTAGGCGCTAATCCTTAAATCTTTGATATGTAAACACTGCAACAAAAAGGTATGCATTTACCGATGTTTGGTTTAATAGAATCCCTTCCGAGAACTTCGGATAACCGGTTCCGCGTTCTCCTTTACAACTATTTATGATTCGGGTTGGATTTCAACTCTGTTTTATGCCTTTTATGAATTGACGATCGGAAATGTTAATAAGAATGTGCATGTATGTGTGACGAGTTTATTTATTCGAACAACACATCACATATATAAAAGGTATTAAATATACAGTGTGAATTCTATATAGCGACACAGAAGGACTGTGCATTTTATGCCACTATAGAGAGTGGTCGTTAAATGTAGAAATTAATAATCAAAGTAGAATACAAGCTATACCAACCAAAGCCAATTAATTTTGACGCTTTAGATAGTTTCTCGTTAATTCGAGTGACGTTACACGGAGTTCACACTGTATATGCATCCTAAAACATAAGATTTTATACAGTCACAAATACAATCAACAATCAAAGGGAATAACAAAATATTAACAAATTATATTAAATGATTTTAGTTTTGATACCAAATCACACTTGAATTTAACAAAGGGATACGCTAATATGTCAAAGAAGTTAAAAAAAATGAGTTTTACACCTACGTTTGTAGCCTTAATTTTTTGCGCCTTTGTTTCCAGTCTTCAACGATACGATATTTTAAGTTTTCGACATCTTAATTATCGATTTTTTCCCCCATTCAGTCATAAAAGATATTTAGTTTGGTTACCTTAATGTTTTTTATCGGTTTCTGTCTATCGTATTGGTTTGGTAAGGTTGAATAAATAAATGACTAGTTCTTACAAAAGACTGATTCTAAGTTATTAGTCATTAGATTATCTTTAATGTTATATTTACGTTATGGATTAGGGCTTCAGACATCTGAGACGATGCGCTAATCCCTACCTTAGTGATGCGCTGGTATGCACGTGCAAATCATCCCATAGACAATCCCAGCCGCATCAAACGATATCACTAATATTTAGAAAATTGACGGTAGATGCAAAAATGACAATTGTCTGCCTTGATTTGAAATTTACAAATCTTCTGGCACAGTTTTTTTTTTATCGAATAACGAATCCAAAGGAACTCGCAATATCTTTATTCGTATAGTATTTACTTTATTTATATAGTATATATTTTTAGACACTTTTAAATCGTGGAATAGTGATCTAACGAGAAGAACCGGCAATAAACTTAAAAACAATAAAATTCATTTCATGCCCAGGCATTGCACAAGGAGAGCGAGCAGGTGTTGGCTATTAAGCAGGTGCCGGTGGACACGGACCTGCAGGAGATCATCAAGGAGATATCTATTATGCAGCAGTGCGACAGCCCCTACGTAGTCAAGTATTATGGCAGTTACTTTAAGAACACAGATTTGTGGGTAGGTGTTTTATTGATCTGTACATTTTATACCCGTCTTCATAATAATACCATGACTAAAACACACTATTTTATCCAGATAAATGGTATTTCTTATTTATATATTAATAATTTATGTAAATATATACCATTTTGGTTTTTTTTAAAATATATTTCACTGCTTAGAAACTTGAGATAATTTTATTCTCCCTTAAGGAATATCTATTTTTTATTTGTCTTAGCTTTGTGTCTGGTGACGCTGAATATCCAGTGAGCTTTATAAGTTTTTCTATGATTCCAGATCGTTATGGAATACTGTGGCGCCGGCTCTGTGTCAGACATTATGAGGTTACGGAAGAAGACCCTCTCGGAGGACGAGATTGCTACGATTTTGTGTGACACGTTGAAAGGTCTGGAGTACCTTCACCGACGGAGAAAGATCCATCGCGACATCAAGGCGGGGAACATTCTGCTGAACATGGAGGGTCACGCTAAATTGGCCGACTTTGGTGTGGCCGGACAGTTGACGGTTAGGGTTTTATTAGGCATTTCTTAACAGTAGCTCGACTTGCGTGGTTGTTCCTTCCTCTGTTAATTATAGCGTAAAAGGTTAATGTATTTTATCAATGAATGTCTAGATCAGGCTTTAATTTACTTTCGATAGATTTTTATATGTTTCATCCTTTTTGTATGTGGTATCCTTTTAACATACAAAGGCTTGATATAAGACTCAACCTCGCACACTTACTCACACAGAAACACCACTGCACACACTAATACACACACACACACACACTTAAATGCTCGTTCTTTACATAATATACTGCACTTGTTCATATGTATATATATATATATTTATTTTTTTCTGTTCTTGTTTTTTTTTGTTGTATTATTTTTTTCTGATCTTGGATGCTATTTTTGATCTATTTTTGTTGTGTAAGCTTTTTGTGATAAGCTGTATAGGTTTAAGAAATAAAATAAAACAAATCATTTAATCAAACACTTATAAATCGTCAATTTTTTTTCAAATTATTTCCAATTCTTTGTTCATCCATCACTTGCGTCAATATAATTTGCAAATTGGATTTTCAAGGACACCATGGCGAAACGGAACACCGTGATTGGCACACCATTTTGGATGGCACCGGAGGTGATACAAGAGATCGGATACGACTGCGTGGCCGATATCTGGTCTCTGGGGATCACCGCTCTGGAAATGGCTGAAGGCAAACCGCCGTATGGCGACATACATCCGATGAGAGCTATATTCATGATACCAACTAAACCGGCGCCATCTTTCAGGTTTTTTTATTATTATAATTATCGAAGCCGGATGGCTAATTAATAGATAGATATATTTGTGTCAGGTTTATTATAAGGAACAACGATACCAAACGCTCCGCTTAGAACAGACACGTCCGCTCGGCACGTGCGCTCGATACCGACTGTTGGTCGTTCGTTTTTTTTTTTTGGAGGGGGATCTCGCTGTTGGCCAGGAGGCCTTTACAGCTCAGCTCGGGCTGGTTGGCCAGCTTAGCTCAGCCGTGATAAAATTGGTTTGCCGTGACTTGCGCAAGGGCGTCTCCTGTGAGACTCGGACCTCGGCTTGAGGTTGCTCGTTCGAAACGAGCTCCAGTATTTATTGGCTCCGCCCCCACCGGCCGTGTCCAGGCGTGACGTCATCACTGTCTCACTTGCGTTCCTCCTCCGACATATTTATTTTTATATAGGAATGTATGAAAAATATGTTTGCAGAGAGCCGGACCAGTGGTCACCGGAGTTTATCGATTTTGTCAGTCAGTGCCTTGTCAAGAACCCCGAAGAGAGGGCCACGGCGGAGTACCTCCTGACGCATGAGTTTATAGGTAGGAACCGCGGACATACAAATGTCTGACTCAACTGTCTGTTTGTTGTGAAATCTTTGATGTGTAGTAATTGTGTGATGAATATTTTTTTGTATGTTTTAAAAAAAAAAATACCCGGATGGTCATAAGCAAAGAAATACTTGTGTTTGGAGTATATACTCTCTCAGTCCGTCTTATAAATATACAAAAAATCATGTAATATACAAAAGAAAAACAAAATACAATTTACGTACGGCCTAAGCCAAAAACAATATGGTTTTAACACAAAATTATCACTTAAACCTAACAGTATACAAAAATAGAGACATGTGTGACTTATCATTGACATACTTTGGTTCCAGGCAACGCCAAACAGCCCCACATCCTGAGCCAGATGATCGCGGAGGCGAACGAGATCCGCGAGAGCCAGGCCTACAGGAACGCCATGAACGCGTCCAACGCCAAGACCTTCGCTGCTGTGAGTGCTCCATATTCTGTCTCTGTCCCTCGTATCGGTTTGATCCTACGGGGGAAAGAGACGGGAGTCATTTGTGTAACGTCGGGCGATTTAACGACTAAAAAGTCTTAATCGACTGGTCAAGGTCTGGTTCAACTACTCTATAACGCCATAATGCAGTCCCTCCAGTGGCGTTATATAGGGTTTACACTATTTTGTGTGTATTTTTATCTGATTCTTGCATTTTTTTTAGATAAATATATATTTGTTTTGCAGAGCGGCTGCGCAGGCGGCGATTCATACAACTCGGACACGATGAAGCAGGCGAGTGGGACATTGGTACCCGCGAGGGATGGCACCACCGAGCTGGCGGCCGGCCTGGCCACCATGGTCATCAATGAGCAGGACCTGGCCACCATGAAGCGTGGGTTCATTTTGCTTTTGTTGTGTATGGTATATATGAAAGTATTAAAGTCTTATGCTTGCCTGGAAGTGATCGCTGGGAGCTGTAAGTCTCTTCTAATTTAGTTCCTTTGGAATTATCTGGTATTCATTGGAAGACATTGGTGGTTTTTTTCAGATGTTTTTTTTACATATTATAATAATTACGTGTGTATTATGTGTGCGTTAAGTCTTTTTTAAACTAATTTAATATTAATGTTTTTATTTAAAAGAAAAACAAATACGTAAGTGTATACTCTGTATAGAGACTGGCCGTTAAATGGAATGAAGAATTTCGACGCTTTCGAGTCTTTAAATCAGATGACATAACATGAAGTTACTGTAATGAAGATATTTGGTTTTTTTATTCAACAGGCCACGACACAGATCCAATGGATACGAATAAGCCGAAATATCGGCCCCTGTTTCTCGAACACTTTGACAAGAAGGAAGTCAACCATCTCAACATGGCGGCACCCAACGGCACCCTCACCTCCCACGTGCGTTTGCCGGACGCCGGTAACATCAGGTAGTTTGTTCTATTCATTTAATTATTCTCTACTTCCTAAAACATATTTCGTTAGTATCCTTATTTTATTGACCAATCAGAGCGCTTCGAATGACGTCTGGGCGCCATCTTGTTGTCACAATGCGTTTTTATAATATCAGTCTTTGGACTATTGTCAAAAGTCAAAGTCAAAATTGTTTATGCCAATTGGGATCGTTAAGAACCATTTTGGTTTGTCACTAAAACTAAATTTGTATGGGTGCGTGCTGAGTATAACTCGTTAGAAACTCTTGTTGGGTCATGGACGTCTTATCCTTCGGTGCCTGGAACTTGCTCATCACAATTGTGCAATTGATTATTGTAAATGCCTTATTGTTCTGCGCGTTCTCATATAACACTGATTATAAATAATAAAAAAGCAATATACCTTACAACACATTGTTATTAGTACTTTAATTCATTTCGTAAATGTCAGTTTTAGCATTTCAGCCCTATTGTATGAAAGCCTCCCCCATCCTCCGTTCTTTGGCCTAGTCGTACCAGTATTTTCTTGCCATGACGTCATCAGCCCACCGGCCGTTAGGCTCCCACTAAGCCTCTAGAATTATGCACCAATACTACATTGTGTGTTAGAATAATAAAATAAAATGGTTGGCACCTTTCAGCACTCAAGTGGCGGAGGTGTGCGGTGCGGCTAGTGTCGGCGCATTGATTGAGTCCGGCAACTTTGAATTCGTAAGTCAACTCCACGTGGTCACACTCTTGCCACTGCGCGCGCCCCGTGAGTTAACGCACACGTTATTTTCATGCATTGTCTTATAACACATTCAACTCACAGAACACATACAATCCCATTCGATGTTTGCACAGATTAAGTACAAGTTCATCACACAATGCATTCAATGTCGTTTTGACGTTTGCACAGTACAAGTACAAAATGAATTTGACAGCTGTCATTTTATTGGGGCTTGTTAATAGTTTTGTATCAATCGGTGTTTTGTAATTAATATGGATTTTGAATTTAGTTTTTTTTCATTATTAAAACTAATTAACTAGACTGATTAAATAATGGTTCTCGATTTAATATATGAAGTTTAATTAACATGTGTGTGTAACATTCATGTATATGTGTGTATAACACAGCACGGGGCGTGCGTAATTGTTCCCATATAACATGAACTATCAGCAAAGTGTTTCACATTTGTCAATATTATCCATTCGACCTCTATGGACAGTTCGTGCATGTATGTAATATTTCCTTTTTATTAATATAAAACTGACAAAATGTTGTTTGTCTCTGACATCGCAATGTTAATACGACACGATGGAAAGAGATGAATATATGTGTTTCATTCTGTTAATAGTTGGTTAATTTGAGTTTGGAATGGAAATATTGGAATGTTAGGATCCTTTGTGTATCCCCTTTAAATCTTCAGCGGGTACAAACACGGTTTATATTAAATATCCTCTTGTGGCAGTCACGTGACTCGTCGACGTGTGATAAACGATAGAAGCGCGTTTTAATCCGTTGAAGATTTACTTGAATTTTTTTCACATAAGAAAGTATTACTCAATAACTGATGTTATGGTTGTTTTGCTAATACCTTCATACATAAAACTCACCTTAATTTATCATCACAAATCAATGTTCGCGATCAACTATCACTTGGTGTTGATAAATGTTTGCCATGAATCATCATCACCAATCTGCACAAGCATCAGCACTACTGCTGATCAATTTTTACCATCATCAATATTGTTATATATTGTATCATCAATTAATGTTGGCCATTTCCTTGGTGGTGGTGATCAAAGTTCATCATCAATCAATGTTCACCATTCGTAAAACAATCTGTCTTACTGTTTGTGGCCAGTCAATCGGTGTTGCCATTTACCCATTACGATAGTATTAATGTGTTGGTGTCATGTAGTTGTCGTATCTATCGGAGGGCGAATTGGAGACGCTCCAGACCCGTCTGGACGTGGAGATGGAAGGTGAAATCGAGCGGCTTCACGCCCTCTACGATCGCAAACGTCGACCGATTTTAGACGCGATAACACTCAAACGCAAACGGCAACAGAACTTTTAGCGATAAATTTATCACGACATCATTGAATGAAGATAGACCCCCGTAGATTATATCTACGTATGGAACACCTGACGCGATTTTACATTTAGTGTTTGTCGTATATACAGTTTTTTTTATCTTTGTCCTTTTTCATTGATGTGAAAGAGACGACAATAGTCGATAATTCGACCATAAATAGTAGGCTGAATGTAAAGTCTGTGAAGTGTTCGAAAGTGTCATTCGGTGGCGTCAATTGTCAAACTGAAATCTATCGAGTGAAGATCCCTACATGTCATGAAAGGAAATCTCTGAAAAGATCTTTAATCCGTAGATTTTGGACGGTCGGTACGTTAATGATTATTAATTCACTTCCGATTGGAAGTTTAATGATTTTATTAATGCGTTTTATTGTTGTAAAACCATTGTTTTGATAATTGATGATTTTCATGGTCTAAATTGGTGCTTTTTTGTGTGAAAGTGCCAAACGCGAGATAATCGTTCCTCAAACCTTTCAAAAATGATGCCCACAAGTATTCCGGCAAATGATACTTTTGTTTTGTAGGTATCCCTTTTAATGTAGGCTAAGCTGTTAGTAGATTTTAACGCCAAAACATATCCTCGTAGTGTCAACCTTTGTCCGCTAGATGGCTCTGAAAACATGGAAAATGCTAGTTTCATACATTTTATTAAGGTGCTAGAACACATTATCCAATATTAAAAGCGCTGTACATTTTCTATTTCTAGTTTGAAGAGTCGTCATGCGGGAGAAAGGAAAATATACGATTCTGTAGTATATTATAGATACATGACAATATTGTAGATAATTTTGCGAATATTTTGATTCCTATGTCTCCTTATTTTTCAAAATATTTAGCTTGGCCTATCTGGAAAGTGTGCATACTTTGATGCTATATAACAGTTATGTAAGGAGACCTTATCTTTGGCCTATAAATAAGTATTTGTATTTTTTATACACATAGGAATCTATAAATAATGCTTTGCAAGTATCTTTTAGTTATTAGTTCCTTTTGTTTGGATCTCAACGTCTCACACGGTTAACATTCAAAACTGTTTCTGGTTTGAAGTTATCCTGTGAGATATTATATGAGTAGTGGGTTGTGAGATTCAGAATTTATTGTGAAATTTATTGCAGTTAACAGTTAGTGTTTGTAACAATTGTACAGAGAACTTTTTATCTTAAATAATTTTGAAAGCCTGGACTGCATATATTTTCCATCAGCCCTTTACAAAGCCTTCAAGATTAGGATAATTATAAGTGCCATTAAAGTGTAAATTCATAGTATTTTCGTACTTTGAGTGATAGAAATAGCTGAAGTTTTGTGCCATGTGCTCTTTCCGTTTTGGAGATTATTTTGATAGGAACGTACAAATATTGGCCTACGGTGAGAATATTTTCTATAAACATTTACAGGGTAGAATAAAATTTTCATTCCTTTGTACGTTTGCATAGCAATGAATTGTCAAACTGAAATCATTTAAAAAGTTATTGTGGATGTGTCATTAGTTAAAACTATTGTGACTTGTGCTCCGGAAACAAATTTTTCAGATGTATTTTAAAAAGTCAGTCAAAATTCTGTTTGTTGGCAGGTCACATTGGTATAATTGTCAAGGCATATCGTTACAGAACTGTACGAGACAATTTCTAACATAATTAAATGTATTCAATAACAATACTTTAACAAATGAAGTAGCTTTTTTAGTTTTAATTGTTTGTCATGTTTTAGTTGTCTCGTGTCTGCAACTTAAACTTTGTAATTTCTGAAATCCACCCAAGTAGATATAGCAAAGTTCAACTATGTTACTGCTGTATATTTTTGGATGATCGACTCACTGAATAAATATTATAAATTTAGAGTATTTTTATTTTAACCTTTGCTTAAACTGAGCCTCTCAGATTTGCTGGTCGTATTGGCTATACGGGTAAACATTCAATTTATTTAAGGCGCACAATGTTGAGAAACAGTAACTCTCGTCAACTGTCAAGCATCAGAATATGTCAATGTTAGTTGTTTTTTATCTGCAACTGTCACTTTTGTCATTTGTTAATCTGTGATACAGTCTTGGGATTTAGTTGATTTGTCTGTATTTGATGTTTTGTTTCAATTAAAAATTAATTTAAAACCTAACTTTTTATTAGACAATAGTTTTTAAATTACCGAGAATATGCAATATTATAATATGGAGATGTTTCGGACTGAGAATAAGTTGACTTAAATATTTTGGAACAGAGAGTAAGAAACTCATAACTTGTATAGTTATTGAGCACCTTTAAAAGAGTTCATAAAGATCGTAAAAACAAATAATTCTAAGATAAATTTCTTTAATTATAAATAAATCGATTTTTTAAAATGCTGCCAGAACCGAGTCATTTCATATCACTACCAAATTTTGCAAATAAAAGAAAATAGCCTCATTATTATTCTTTATTTATACATATCACTTGATATAAGTTATTATTATAAAACATTAGAACGGGCACTTCACAGGCCACTTTTAATCCATTAATAAAAATAATTAAATATAAGCATCTCACACAATTATAATCACAATAAATTATAATTTAAAGACTTAACAATTTTTTAAACAGGTACTGCGTACATAGATCTAAACATTTACAGAATTATCGGGTAAAATTAGTTAAATTTGGATAAAGTTTGTTCATTAATAAAAATATAGAATTCGTTACACAATTACAAATAAACAATACGATGGCAACAAAAATACAACTTTAAACTTCAAAAAAAATATTCAATAACTCTATGTGATGTCTTAAAAATAAACTTTGAAAGTGTCTAACACTTATTATCACTTTAAACAATACTTATTTGAAATATTACTAGAGATCATTAATTACAGTCTCACATAGGAATGTCTATAAAATGGACAGAGCCGGGGCAATATTTGTGAATTTTTTTGACTAACAGGCAACAAGATAGTTTTAGAGATAATTCTATCTAAGTCAACTGTTTCATTAACATACAAATTTAGCATAATAAATAAAATCATGCGTTTTTATTTGGAATTAAATATCTAGTCACTAGCTCTGTCCAACAAAATTAACAAATAACAATGCAAAATAAAAATATCGCCTAATATTAGTGTCTTAATATCATTTGGCAGTAGAGAAAGCTGTCCAGCACTGAAATTTTAAATTAAATTAGCTACTTTTTTGACAAAGCACAATAAATTGTAAGATTACATTGAAATAAAACATGTAATAAAAATATTTCATTAACTACAACGTCTACAGATATATACTTACGGTATTGTACGATACAAATCAACAATTCATAAAATTGTAATGGTCCCTTTCCCTTCAGCATGATTTCACATAGAAACACGTACACAACACGAGAGGTCTCAAACAGTGAATCAAGCAACAGCCATATTGTTATATTCCTTCCTGTATTCTGAGAGCTACTGCGGTTCATCACTATAAGGCTATTTAAAAAGCCAATAGCACTCGCTATTATCATTAGACCGCTGACAAAATAATGTATAGCTGTAATAGTATAATTGAACAAATATTAGAATTACAAGCACAATAGAAGAGTCGAGTGAAGTCTTCAAATCTACAAGTGATAATTGGTTATGAAGAAAAGTGAACATTAGCAATGTCATGTCAAGGTATTGTTATAAAGTATATTTCCCAAATATATGGGATTTAATTAAATGTTTTATGTGTTTAATGTTTCATTGACTATGTATTAGACAAGGGAAGGTCGAAAGTTGTCCTCATCAGAAATTTACAAGTGTTCATAAATTTGGCTAATACCAATTAAAACTCATTGCTCGTGATAGAATGAAGGTTGCAATGTAATGTTATTAAAAAAAAACAAATGATATTTTCAAAAGTCATACTCCTGTAATCCATATCTTTGTTGTGCCCGATCTGCACATAATTAAAGGTGCTCCCTGTCGTAATTAATTAGAAAATACATTTATTAAATTATTTTTTCTATATTAAATATTATACATTTGAGTATGGCTTACCAATATCCCTGTTGTTTAATACATCTAAATAATACAACGACGGATTTAAAAGCCGCAACAAAGCCATAACGAAGGCTGTCGCTGATGATACCTGTAATGAAAAAAATATATGTAAGTACCTACACAGTGGGTGCAGTAATGAAAGGTTTTTAGTTAAGTAAAAGAGCAATAAGGATGATGAAAAACATTAATATTTCCTTCGTTAAGATTAATATTTAAACGATGAAGACTTCTTGTATTAACATATATTGTATTATAACTGTGTCAACAATAATAGTAAACTATATTAGTTTTCGATAAGATATATTTAACGACGAGATTTAATAAAATTGTTGTTTTGAAATTGAAACTTACCGAAAATACTGCAGCGACGACGCGTATGTACACTTTGAGATCAATTATCGGCATTGTTTTGGATTGTGTAGACATGGATATCAATATAATGTAAAGGCCTCGAATCCCCAATAGTATTTGTCTTTTAATTACTTTATAATACTTAGGAAATATAAATACAGAATTATTATTTACACTAAATGTAGATCAATAAAAAATCGTATTTCTCTTACACGTTGAAGTTTAAATTTTATAGAATGAAATTTGAATCGATTCACCATTCACAGCTCACTGTTATAACTGACAGATTTAGATAAATCGTACAGACTATCTCAATATTGCGTCGTTATTTTGAGTGTATAGTAAATTATAATTATTTCACTTCTAGATTTAAATTTGTTTTAAACTTATATAAATAAAAGAAAGATATAAAATTAAAATTTTATTTCGTGGACATAAACATATTTCTATTTCAAGAAGCTATTCATTGTATGCACATTAAAACATAGATGGCGCAATACGAATAGAACCATCATATTTGTCCCAATACTCATTTAAACGTTATTAAATGATACTAGATTAGAGCAAATTTTTGAAATCTTATATAAAAATAAATAGTTTGACCTAATTGTCCCAATATTATGGATAAGGAAACGTTAAACTAAGCCGCTACTTCCTAAATAATTTGGATAGGATCGGCTTCCACCATAACTTCCAATTAATTGTTATTTCACCAGTTTGGGCGGTATTCCATGTGGTTTGTCCTTATAATTGAACTTTCCACCGTAGTGTTAATTAGCACTCCCCTCTCGCAACATAGAGATTGCGATCTGTTTTCGCTGTGTTACTTCTGCGTCACAACAAGTATTAAAAATGGCTAATAAAAAAACAAAGAAAAGTCGAAAATATTCATTTGCACATTTTTTAAAAGAATATGTATACATAAATCACAAACCAAGAAGTTTTATATCTATTCGAAGTATAACAATAAAACAGCAAATACATAAACCCTTATTATTTTATTTCAATGTAGCGCCTATAACAAACGACTAATTACTATGGTCGACATTCAAATTTAAAATATTCAATTTGTTCCGGCCGTCCGCGGTTCGTCACTTGTTTGTCAAATGAATTTAAATTACTGTGACTATTAAAATCTATTTGTATTCGAACTCATGCTTGTCAACAATCAAATCATATACAGTATACAATTATTAATAATTATAATGATAATATTATTTAAATGTTTTAACAAAACAAGTAGATTATTACTTAAATGTAGGCAATATCCTGGTATTGTCAAAACGACCAAAAAGGCAATAAACATATATATTTTTTTAAAAAACACACGCACGGCAAAATACAACACATTACGCAAAAAACCTTAACCTAACTTACAGTTAACTTAAATAATACTGAGAAGAACAAACTTTTTGCTCAAAAGACCGAACAATAATTGTTCGGTGTGAGAAATACGGCATGAGAAATGATGTCATGTTTCTAATGACAGCTACCACAGGTCTACTAAAACTGACTAAATTCTCAAAGTGCATTTTCATCCCCACGAGATTTCTAATTGTCCCCAACTTAAAATTAAATTATAAGCGCTATTGCCAAACGCAATCATCCCTATTTCCTTTTGCAATCGAATTGAACTAATTTAATTAGTAATGTTGCCCGTTGTAAATTTCACGCAATTGTCCCGAATTATTGGCAATTTTTAATTTATTATTTGGTTACATCTGTGATATTTATTACTACAGTTATGTATATTTCATTATGCACGTTGACAATTCAATAAATGACATATGAGTTGGGGGGATATAGTTTTCAAGGCAAAGATCTAATTTTGTATGTAATACAAGCATTTTGACTTTATTACTATAGATACATATTTAGATTTGCATTAAAAGCTTAATTCTATTGTTTCTGACAGTTCTAATACAAGCAAGTTATGTTTAAGACGACGTGGTATTCCCTACGGAATCTTAACGATGGCTGGTTGTGGTGACTATAGAACATACTTAAGATTTAAAGATGTAGTGGAGAGTTTCTTGCCTGTTCTTCTCGAACGTTTTATACCCTCGATTTGGGAACTGGCAGTAAATGTATTTGTGGTTTTTTGTAATTAATTATTTCAGATTGATTTGATCGGCAATGTTTTGTTAATTACATCTCAGAAGCATACAAAATATTTTCATTCCTATTAGCGTAATCATATTAAAATAGTATTATTAATAGTATAAGGTTTCTAATATTCCAAATGTCATTTATACGTATGCATATAAATGTTGTCTTATCATTTGAAAACAATACAAAATGTTTTGTTAACGAAAGTGCTTGGGAATTAAATAATTGCATAATGCACCTGTCAATATTTTCTTTGAACATTCGCCACTGGTCAGTTCATTAAATGTATACACGATAATAAACTTTATGCGATGTAAATAAGGATTTGTGTGAGGGGTATTAATTGTATGGCCATAAAACGGTATGGTCAGTTGAGAGCTTTCATGAAATTGTATTGTTACGTTAATCGTTATGTAGTGGGGACGATAGTTTTAATACTTTTATATGAGACGAAGTATTTCTGTTGTATGTGAAAATTTAAACATGTTTTTGAGATCCAACAATAAATGGCCTTTTAAATTATATTAATAAACACAACTGTGGGTTGCCCGGAAGAGATCGTTTATTAGCGATAAGTTCATCTATTAACATTATCTAATTCTACTGTTTTAGTGCAACAAAGTGTGAATAAATAAATAAATTATAGGGTTTAGTTGTATATTGTTTTTTTTTCTATTTTACTTTTTATATACTTTCTATTTTTCCATCTTTTGATTCTTAGGGAATTCTTCTATAATTAATATATTTAATAGTACTTGGGAAACATTTTACAGACAGGTTGGTTAGTCCCAAGGTATATTAATAGCTAGTATTGTAAGTGCTGTAATTACAATCTTAGAGAGACTATATTTACATATATACTTAAAATATATTATATTATAATATGTAATATATTATATTACATATTATACCACCCAGACCACAATAACAAATATATTCATCACACGTGAATGGAACCCGGGACTTTTCCAACTGAATCCTTGAAGCGTAATAAAAGCGACGATATATTTTAAAAACGACTTTAATCCCTTCTAACGAACCCAAATCAAAGACGTCTCTTAGAAAAATGAAGCAAGTGCCAAACTCGTTCGTCACACTACACTAGACATTTCGGGACTTACAATAATATCAAAATAATTAACATATCACATTCAAAATGTTTGCGCACATAACTCAAACATGCTCAATGGTGCGACACAGCCCTAATTCAATAATCATAGCTTCTACGGAATCAGTATTTTGATACGAGATTATAGTTGAGGTTGAAATAGATGTTTAATCTTATAAGAAGTTTGTATTATTATTTTTAAATTGATTTTTTTATTTTGATAGAGCAGCTATACAGCGTCTTAAAACCTTGAATATACTTAGTTTTAACTGTGTACGATTAAAATTGATAAAAGTTAATAAACGCAGCAAACTAATGTTGTTAAAATTGTGTGTGGGGTGAAAACCATATTATAATAACAATATTTGCCAATTACAACTCTTCCTGCTTGATTGGCGATCATCGATTCGTATGATCGATTGTAGCTGTCATTCCCATAACCTAATCAATTTAAAATTTGTCGCATCTGTTAATGGTGAAATTACTATTTTATCTATCCAAATCAAATCTTATTTATTGTTAAAATCTTGGTAAATAAACATTTGGTACCAATTGGCCTGCAAAGCATGGGTCTAATAAGTTATATAAGACCCATGTCTACGTTTGTGGGAAAGTATGCCAAAAAATGTAATAAAAATGTCAACTTAATAACGTACGATGAGCTTCTTATTAAATTTGATAGTACGTTTCCTTTTTTATATAATAAGATGCAAACGAGCAGGCCACTTCGTCTACCACGCTGCCCATAGACACCTGGAAAGCCAGAAGGCTTACAAGTGGGTTTCCGGCCTTTAAGAGAGAGTAAGAACTTTTCTTGAAGGATCCCAAGTACGAGAATACTCCTCAAAGGCTGGCAACGCACTCTCAAGCTCCCAGCCGCATGAGTGTCTATGGACGGTGACTACAGCTGTATGGTATAAAGCCGCCTAGTTGTAAGAACGAGTTGGCAAAAATAGTTGTTACACGAATGTTAACATTCGTACACATTTTTACATGGCACATACAGTTATGAAGGTTAAAAAGGTAAAAACACAATATATATACATAAATGATTATATAAACGCACACCAGAACAATATACTTGTCCATAATCGTCCATGTCCACGGTTCGCGAGCGAGTCAGCTTTTAAAGAATTTTGACACTCTTCTGGAAGAACTTTATTAAATTTTAGTATTGATTCCATACCCTATTGCTGCGTTGTAAGAAGTTAATTATTTACAAAGAATCATTCATTTCAAAATTAAATGTTTGTTACCTAGGACTGGCATCGCCAGCTCAGTCGCCATAATCTAACATTTTGATAGAGCTCTAATAAGGTTATAATTGGTACAGACGTGTCAGTGATATTTTTTTTAAAATATGGTAGCGTAATTACAGCAACGCTATGTTATTAATGGTACAAATCTAAATATTTACTTTTCTATATTAGAAACAACATTAAACCTTATTTTAAATTTATATATAAAGGTAAAATAAATTCAAAAGTTTGGTCCTTGTGACAGATTAACCATAAAGCTGGCGGCATTTCGTCGCTGTATCGCGATATACGCTGAGCGAGAAAAGCACCAGCTCTTGAATCACATGTACTGACTTACCAGGACCTTACTTAATTCCCTAATAAGCGCCTATGCACTTGTAACCCAAGATCCGAAAGTCTCTACTCCAAAGAAAATAAAATCAAAATTGGAAATAAAAGTATGTATTATTTACTACAATCACTATAATGGAACAACAAACCTTTGTGAGGTGTGGCGTTATCGTATTACTGTGGGCTTTAGGTGGGATTTTGTTTGCATAATTAGATAAAAGAACAAGCGAAACCCCTTTTATTTATTGTATTTATATTCTGTCTGTTAATTACTAGTAAGATTAAAATCTTAGAAGATTAGAATTATGAATTCATTAATTATTAAGTCAGATTAATGATTAGAAAAAATAAAAAAATAAATAAATAAATTACATCGAGGTCGGAATATGGGTGGAATTTCGTATTTTGCCTATATGTCCGAAGATATTAATACAATCCACATTAATTTTTATTTGTAATAAAGATTTGAAAGAAATTCTTTACTTAATTGGAGACACCATCCTGGTTTTTTTGTTTATATCGCATAAGGCTTCCGAGGATGAGTGAAAAATTTCCACGTAAAAAAGTGTTACGTATACGATGTGCACAGATCATAATGCGGTTAAAAAGTGGATTTCCCTTTATGTTATCACTAAAATTAACAAACGTACTTAACCACAATTCATTAAATTGGAACAAACATTCGTACTATGGGAAATACTACGTAGCTCCTTCCCACGCGTGGCACGTGCCCTGGGGACACCCCAATCGTAATATTACACGCAAAAAACAACCCTTATACAATCAAAATAGGGGTGGAAATTCCTAATTGATTTTCTACGTCGATTGAAATCTTTATCAAACGTAATAATAAATACTTTTGACTATGTAGCGGTAACATCACCACACCGTGTTTCAAATAATGATTTATACAATCTTGTAAAAGTGTGTAAAAATGTGTTTGCTGTGGAGACGTTGACGGGGCAGCTGTTATTTTGTTTTATTGCATTCAGACGTGGCCCTATTATGTAAGCGAATGATTTCCTTAAAGTAAATAAATAAATAAATATTTTATGCGGAATGAGTCTGCAAATATGTTGTCTTGTGCACGTCCACTCAAAGTCAAAGGTCAAAGTCACAAGTCAGTTGTTCCTGTCACTGTCACCAGTCAGGTATCGTGAAATTTGTCATATTGAGCATATAGTATTTGAACGCTTAATCATAATTTTCTTGTTTAACATTAAATTTCAAGCTTCCAACAAAAGCCTTTGTTTAAAAACCTGTATTTTAAAACTTATATTTAAAAGTATTGTTAACCCGCTTATTTGAGATTTTTAAAACATTTTAAGCACTCCGCATTTATTTAACGAGCACTACGCAAGATTAGTTTACAGCCCGCACAATAAGCAATTAAATATTTTTCTCATTATAAAAAAGTATAAAAGCGCGCGTGCGAGTCACGTGCCGCAGAAAGCTTTCAAAGAAATTTGTTCCTGACAATATTTGCGAATTACTGCTACGCGGGAGGATTAAATATTCAATGTATACATTTTTTTTTATCTATATGCAGTTATATTTAAAGCCTTTGCACAATTATGTATAAACATGGGCAACACACACAGTACATATAATTATTGCTTAAGATATTTACATCTTTATATTCTTCCACCATTCTAATCCTGTCAAAAATATGTCACATTCTGGTGCAGAGTTAAGAAAATGATTAATTGTCTAACTCATATAAGTCTCTCTATTTTTAATTTAACAATTTGTAGCAAATAAACAAAAAACTATTGGACCGATATCAAATACAAACCAACTCAGCGACAAGCTAGAGCACGGTACGATTTTTGAGTATCGTTAAAATGTTACAGGACGGTCTGAATTAACGCGGATTGAATTGACAACCTGCTAGTATTTTAAGGTTCTCAAGACTTTAATTATAATAAATTTGTTCCAAGTATGTGTGAAAACTGTAAATACATCAATAGTTTTTAAATTGATACACGAACACAAGAGAAAATACATTGTTCTAGCGTCATTGACAAACACCCAAGTACTTTATAATTTTGTATGACTATGCTATGATGTATGACTCGGAAATTTTCTTATAAGTAGATGTAGTAAAGCTCTTTGAAAATTTTTTAGATAGTTTTTCTTTTATTCATATTGCCAGTAATATTTAGTAAAAGCGATCTATTACGTACTAATGTTTAATTGTTGTTTTTTGGTACAGATGCTTTACTGTTAGTACAATAACAGTTGATCTATAGTCTATTTAGAATGTAATTTATTAAAATGTGTAATCAAAATTAAGGTTCCACCGAGACTTGAACTCGGATCGCTGGATTCAGAGTCCAGAGTGCTAACCATTACACCATGGAACCGCTCGTTACGAATGTTGAAAAGTCCGATTAGCCTACCTGAAATTTAAAGACAAAATATATTTTTAACCACAAGATCAATACTAAAATATAATGCAGATGTTAAGACGTGTATTTTTTATGCTTGGTGTCGTCCGTATTAGTCAGAGAGTTCTTTATAAATGTGCAATTATATAGATCATAAAAGAGGAAGGTATTGTTTAGACGAAATTGACTAGCATATGAAAGACACCAGAAATAATAGACTTGAACATAATAGTATAGTTTTGAGGTTTTTCATTTTTGTACGACATATGATATACGATATATATCATCGATATATATCATATGATATATAGCATCGATATATATCATATGATATATAGCATGTTTTACACAAAAACCGTGAGTTAACTGAAATTGAATTTAACTCAGACCGGGTCGAACTTTTTTTTAATACGACTGAACTGCTTTTTTGCCTCATCAAATTCGGCACTTCATTCAATTTATTAACGTATCTGATTCTATACGACAAATATTTAACAGAAGATACCATTATTGGTAGTACATTAAAGGTACGTATTTATATACGTACCGTTTATTAAATTCTTCGGGTGAAAAACTCGAGGGGGTTGCTCTGCTGATATATAAATGTAATTTATTCGTTTATATAATAAGGAGACACACAACATAAGTATATAGAAATTTGGTTATCGAATGTTAAGCAATATATTTAATTTATTACGTCCTTGACTTACAGTGGCATTTGCTCCAGATTCCTGAAGCCATAATTAATAGAGCTATTACATTTGAAATTCATTGCAGAGTCGTGGCTAAATGGAAATATCTGGAAATAGGTTTTCGACTGTATTAAATTGAAACGTTTCTGTACGGCAAATTGTGCTGTCAAAGAATGACATTTATTTTTTATTGGAGCTCCAACAGCTACTTCTACATTGATGTAGTTTTGATAATTAAAGGATACCCTTTTTGGTTGGCTTTGACTTTGAAAATGTTTGGGACTGAATTGCCTCCAGCTTATCTTTTCTTTAAAAAATTGTACTGGGATCATAACTAAAAAAAAAAGTTTTTCGCCTGCTTGTTCTCAGCTTAGTCGAATAGGCGTAGAATTATTTAATTGTACCTTACTGACTGACTTTTATTTTACAAATATTATTTTTATATCCTACGTAATTTTTTTATTATATATATATTTTAAGATTTATATACATTCTTATTTTACCGGATTTTGGTAAAACCCAACTCTAACGCTGCAAACGTTGATTACAATATTTTCCTCTTTAAATATAGTTAGGATTGTATCAGCTTTACTGAATTTTATGAGATCTGCGATTTTTAACATTTAGTATTATTTTTAAAGTTAGACTTACGTTTTATAAATATTCTATATACAAGCTGTATATAATGTAATAATGAATGTGAATTTGAAATAAAAGTTTTTATGTTCTCAAAAATAACTTTATTCATACTATGATATTCACTCATGAATCGTCAAAAAAACAAGAAATTAAAAAAAATTGAATCTACATTTACTGCCAGTTCCCAAATCAAGGGCGCAGAGCGGACGAGAAGAACTGGAGAAGACGAGAAGACACTCTCCGCCAGTCCTTTACATCCCCAAGTATGTTCTACAGCACGCTTCTAAAGAGCTGCAACCATTACACCATGCACCATGCTTCAACATCTATATTATAAAAAAACAATAAAAAATAACCTTTACTATAATTGGTGGGCATATCGTAATAGGAGCACACATTTACGTTATAGTAAGAACAACCTGGAAACACACAGTATGAGACTAATCCAGGAAAAAAATATTAGCTTAACAACACGAATTCAAGTCCAACCACAAGTAGCACCCGTTCACGAGCACGACAATATTGTATATTGTTATTATTGTATAAAATATAGTTTTGTTTTCTGTTTAAATATCATTGTTTATCAATTTTCATACCGACTGATATTAAGCACAGTATTTCTTTTAGAATGTATTATTGTGTCTTTTACCTTATTTTTGTTATGGCGTCGATTAGTTTCAAGTTACCTAACCTGACAGATTACAAGTCAAATTGACAACCAAGTGTCTACGAAGACAAATCGAAGTGTCTGTACACTCATCACTCTATGTAAAGCACGTGCAAGCCGGCGTGACAGGTCAAACGGGTTTTTGTCTAAAATCTAGTTGCAATTTTTCGCAAATTCGTTTGTCATTTGTTTATTATATATCCTTGTCACAGTGGCTCAAAGTAGGGGCCTGTTAAAATCTATACGCGTTAAAGAATTAACTACGTGTGTACTGTATAATATTGGTTATGAATATTAAAGTTATATATAAAATGGTTAAATCTCAATGAAGTGTTTATATATTAGTCTTCTAACAATCATATAAAATATCGAATAATTTATGAATCTAATCATTTCGTCAGCACAATTGACCAGAAAGGGACAATAGATTACTCCATAAACTATAAAAAGCCACAACTAATAACTTATGTTATATTCTGCATGGTTGGATATTCGTATGATATAAAAAAATATTTTATAAATTACCTCGATTTAACCACCGGCCTGGAAGAGATTATTAGCAATAATATTAAAACAACAAAAAGTCTTGCGAATGATTCGCACATTTGTATAGTTATAGTTAGATGTGTTTATTTTGTATTAACCTAAGCCTGTAGCCTAAGATATAAGAGAATTATAGATCGCTGATACGATTTTATGTAGAACAAAATATTAGGTAATAACCCCTAAAAAGCATAAAAAACTAGTATGGCTTGGGATATCTTATATACAATTGTACTTGATTATATTCTGATGTTTATATATTATAGACAACAATAATTTAAACATATATTGCTCACTCAACGTCTCACTGAGTACAGTTGGAAGAGAAGTATGTTCATCCTATTTTTATGTAAGGAGGCAAACGAGCAGGTCACTTTTAGTGAAGTGCTAACCGCCTATGGATACCAGGAGGCTTACAAGACCATCAATGAATCCAGGTATTCTCTATACGACTCTACTCTGTGAGAATAACACGTGGAGAATTCCGTGACACTGCGAGGTAAGTGCTTAGGAACAGGGGACATCAATTCAATGGCCACTTTAAGATGTCACTCCCAAGTCGAGTTGAGTTTAATATTAAATAGCTTTAATATGTGATAGTTACACGAAGTTATTTTTGTAATATTTTGACTTGTACGGTCACAAATCAATCCCATTTACCTTATTTAGAAAGGTTTGATTGGTTAAAAAAAATGTTTTTATAGTGATAATATTTCTAGTATATGCATATAATATAATAATCATTCTGTTACATTAAATGCTACATATACAAGTTTTTTTCATACTATGAATAAATTCAGAGATGGGCAAGCTATACTAGGGCGAGATTGATTTTTTTAATCTTATGACGTTCCTGGGCTGAGTTGCAATCTCTTGCCTAATAGCACCCTCTGTCTCTTACACACACAGGCATAAACAAACTCACACACATAAAAATTTATGTCGGGTTCAGAATCACATTCGTCCGCTCGACAAACACCGATAAAAAATCATCTAAACTTGTAAACTATATTAAATATTAAGTATTACTATTTAAACTTCATTCTATCAAACATCTATCCTCCTCAAAATATTTTCCTGTGGCATACTTCTACCTTTAGTCATACAGGATATTCTGTGAAAAATAAATCAATAGTTCTGAGATCCTATTCCTCATAGCCGTGATAGAACGCACGTTCTTAGAGCTTAGTTAGCTACATATGAGCGTACATAGCTTACCTATTTCAAGCGTATGGAGAGTTTTAAAAATTGCATTATCTTCATACCCACTTTGAGCAATGCAATCACATGCGATTCGGTTCTCTTTATCACCACACTCCATTTTAATA
Organism: Leptophobia aripa; assembly: GCA_951799465.1. NCBI lineage: Eukaryota > Metazoa > Arthropoda > Insecta > Lepidoptera > Pieridae > Leptophobia > Leptophobia aripa. The sequence continues at coordinate 5,568,357 of OX637280.1, forward strand.
TCGTAAAATATTGTATTCTATGTATTGGCGCCAAAAGTAGAAAACACAATGAACAATTATATGAAAATGACAGATTCGAAATTCAAATGTAAGATTTTTTTATTTTTAAGTTTAACTGTATTTATGGCCAGAATATGTATAGTTCGCTTTACGATTTCTATCAAACCTCTTTCAGTCTTAGACTACTTGGGCGTCAAGACAGTTTAAATTTCTACACATACAACTAATAAGCTATTTATAACATGACATTACTGTATAAAAAATAAAGTAACGGAATGGTTTTATTAAAAACTAGAAAAGGGAAAACAGAATAAAATTTCACTATTATTTTATTTATGTGGTGTATAGATAATGTGGTATTTCACATTTGAAGAAATTGATGTAAATGATTGTATATTTCATAGATTAACTATCCTTGTGTATATAAAATTTAAGGAAAATATTTTTACCAAACTATATTGAACCAAATATGTGTTTTACAAGCTTGAAATAAATGATTGGCCATGTTTCTTATGCAATGTTTGTTAGTATTATGAAACGACATTAAGGTGCATTAGTGAAAATCTAATTAACTCGAAAATTATTAATGAAAAAAACATCTAGAAGCTACCTCTATCAGTATTCTTGAAGGACCCTCTTTTGGTTCTATTGGTTCGGTAAGCCGTGTTACAATGGGGGGTATTATTATATTATCGTATTATAATATCGTTTTATAAATCACATTTGAACAAACTATTAAACGCATAAATGCAATAATGTTAAGCTCATGTTTCTGTTAACCTGTGGTATGTTTTACAATACGAATTATACTGTGTGTGTGAGTTGTCTGGAAGAGATTGCTTGTTAGCGATAAGGCCGCCGGTTGCTCTTATATGTACTAACATCTATTAACATCATTTACTCCTACTATTATTGTTAAACTAGTAGAAATAAAACGAATAAAAGCTCGCGAACAGTTAGTACCAGAGCTACCATATTAAATGTAACATTATGTTTTACGTGTATAATGATATATTTAACTCAGACAAAATAGTTCATACATGTTAGTAATAAATTCTTACAAGCTATATTAGTATTATAAAACAGATGTCAACTTGCCTATGGCCACACGAGTAGACATCAAATAAAATATTTTTATTCAGTAACATAGGATCATATTGAATAAATGACTACGCCTACACTACTTCGTACGCGACCAAGCTGAGAAGCGGGAAATTCAGCTTGGTTGCTTAGTTTGAAGCTGATGCAATATCCTCGGAACAATGAGATTTTTACCTTGCGAGAATAAAGTGCAAACAAACCAAAGATTTAGTTTATAAACAATTTTTTTAAATATTTTCTCATCTCAAAATTCCGATTCAGATCAACAAAAATGATGTTTCATAGTATTTATAACTCCAAACCGTAGACGATAACTATTGTAAAGTATCATTTTAATTATGTAAGAACTTACGTCCCTGAATAAAGGAAAATTTTAAGGAAAGAGAAACCCTTTGTACATAATGTTGTTTTATTGCGTAATATTAAAACGTGCTGACCTAAACGTTTCTTATAGGATAAACAGAAGAATGACAATTCAAACCTCTTTCTTCTCGGAACATCGACCGATGTGTTCATGGTAATTTATTTATGTGTACGGAAAAGGTTTTATACACACAAATACATGACTAACAGGCAAATATTATAAATACAGATCTATTAACTGTTGAATCGCGAAGGATAGATCTTAATTTAAATCGTAGACATTAGATCATACAGAATTTATTTCATAGATACATAACATTTTTGTAATTTTACGTAAATGTTTTACGTTACGTTTTTCATAGACAAATGATAAAGGAAGTTCGGGGGATCGTATTGAGTTCGGCCAAAGACAATTAATACATCTATATAAAACGTCATGATTCTGTTGGCTTTTAGCTACAGAACATTTTATGACATATATTTATTTTGTGACGGACTGTTTTTTCTTTCTAATAATATGTATCAGTCTTTGTAATGTCCTTACAAAGGCATATGCTAGATAGATCGCACGTGTCAGTCGTCATCTTATTGTTTACGGTTGTATTTTGCAACTCAGTATGCGCAGTGACATCTCAGTGGCGCCCAGCCGACGGCATAACACCTGCATAAGTATAATCGGCAATGCGCGGTGTGGAAGACCAATTGGGTGGTCTACACCCCAAGGACAGCTCAGTTCAGATTAATATAAACCAGTGAAACACACATTGGATTATATTTTCAAGCAGCAGACTCATATGCAGCAGTTAATAAGTATAAATATACTTGACATGGGGCAACAAAAATATAGGTTACAAAACTCATCGTAAAAGACAACAGAAGTTAATCTTATTTAATAGACAATATTCTCTTTTCGAGTTTACATTAATACTTCTTTTGAGTGCTCTTTAAACATGACATAACGATTTCTGTAAAGCAATCGACACGTGTTGGGTAAATAGTTAAATAATATCGTAGCATACGTATTTATGAGTTTGTGTGTGTTGTAGTATGCTTGTGTTAAATTTAACGTAGAAAATTAAAAAAATATTAGATTAAAAAAAAGAAAAGTGCGCAGTGTTAATTAGGCCTCGCTCAGTACACAGCACGGATATCTAAATATATTTTGTAATCATTAACATAATAATAATTTTGAAATAAAGTATTATTAATTTATAAATAACTAAGCTGTCAAGATTATTAATACAATCATTTAAGCTTCGCTTTGACGTACGACCCCTTGTAAGACGTCATGGCGCCCTTTGTGTCTACGTGATGAACCACAGACCGTGATGAACCACAGACCCAGTTATTCTCGCTATATTTGCGTTTCCGTGTTAAGAGCATTTGTTTTGTTACAAAATGTTAATGTTTTTTTAACAAGATAATTGTATATTTTTGCAATTATTTAATGTTTGTAATGAAGTCGATTAAAGGGTTTTATACTAAATAGTTGTTAGTTTTTTTTAGGGGGGCAAATAGAGACGTTACCAAGGGCTCGCGAATGAGTGAGGAGACATTTTTCAAGTGTGGATAAGCTCTTTAATTTGATGACTTAGATTTCTAACCATTATATTATCCTTGGGATTCAAGTCCCAATATAAAAAATACACTACAGAGAGCATTTGTATTGTGTGTGGTTAGCTCATAACAGACTAAAAATAAAATGAATAAGGTTAAAAACATGACAACGTAGAATTCAAAAAGAGAACACATAACCTATAAATACATTCGCATATTATCTTGATGTTATCTAGTGCGGGTCATGGTTGTGCGCACAGTAACGCAGTATCCTTATATACATTGTACGAAACACTTATATAATCAAATATGCAAAACTCCGTTAGTTATCGTACAGTCGTCACGAAATTTCCCACGCCGGTAGCGCGTACTACGTAGAACTTGAAAGCTTAGCGGTCCGTGTCCCCCTACATATTACCCAGCGGTTGGACGTGGGGGCGACTCACTCCCTCGCGAGATCTCTAGCTGGACGGACGTGTGTTAACTACAGTGATGGTGTTTACCGACTTTTTGACCGAAACGAGAAGGAAGTGGTTGCAGGTGTGTATTTTTTCTTATGAATTATGTGTACAATTTAATTTTTTGTTATCAATGGTATTTGCCTTATTTAACGAATCCTAATTATGAACAAATTGTGATAAGATAACATTATTTTATATGTTAAGTATACGTATAGTAACGCTGTTTGCACCAATGTATAAATTCACGGTCGTTTAATCCTGCATTTATGTTTTTAGGTCTTTCTACAATTTAATTGTCATAAATATTATTTCACTACGGTCTTTTATTATTTGTGAATTTTGTAGGACGAGCCTACTTTATAACCTTTAGTTTTTTCTGTATTCTTCTTGTGGTGTGTTGTTATGTAGCAAGTTCCTTAAACTGATTGATTAAAAAGTATAGTTCAATTGTTATTAAATATTTATTTTTTTCAAAAAACAAACTTGAAAGTAACGAATAAGGCGGACCCGACACTAGGATATTTTCAGTGATTGTCCAGTCTCTTCAGGGTATGTGCGTGTTCTAATGTGTGTATGTGTGCGTGTATAAGATGTGTTACATAAAATTCGACTCGTTATTATCGGGTTTTAAATTGAAATTAATAGCCGTATGTAAATACTCAACCCCATGTACATTATCATAATCAAACATCGCTTGCAAATAATTTTTATCTTATGCAAACATTTATTGTATCACAAATATAACTATATATTATATATATTTATATATATATATATTCAAGAATAAAGCGTACCAATCCCTAAAAGGCCGGCAACGCACTCACAAGCTCCCAGCCGTGAGTGACTACGGGCGGCGATTTCACCTTTATGGTGGGCCTCCTGCTCGTTTGCCCCCTCTTCTAAAAAAAATTTTTTATAAACAATTTTAAAGCATGGTATTGTCTCGTACTAGTTACCAAACAGACATTACCATCAAAATATTAGATTCGAGTGTATTTCTGGGTACAGGAACTCTTAAATCACCTTCAATACGTTGAGTATTAAAATGTGCCAAAGGCCAACTTTTTACAGTGGCTTAAGAGTTTTATCTCTAACAGGAAGTGCAAAGTACACAAATCTATATAAATTAGGATGCAAATTGCTAAAATGAGAATATCATTAACATAATATATGTAATGTTATTTAACGTAGTAAAAAGTAGTGTTTTGGATTCACAATCAATCTTACCAAGTCACACAAACTCAGACTAAGACTCAATATATCTTTATTCAAGTAGGTAAAAAAGACACTATTGAATCGTCAACTTTTGCACAATATCTCTAAAGTCTATTTTTCTAAATTAAAACCAATAATAAGAGTTTGTCTTGCACCCAAGAATGGCGCATGGTTAGGCAAAGAATTACCATCATCAAAAATGGATAAAATATGATCTAACATAAAATCCGTGGATTATTTATTATTGCAATATTTCTTTCTTTTTCATTGGGGTCATTATGTTCAACCCATCAATAGCCATTTGTTACGTAATAAAATAGTTATTATATAACATTTGAATATCAAAACTATTTGTGGTTAGAGAAAGTTGATTAATTTAATAGTTTAACCCGTGACACACGGTGACATACAGATATTACTTGATTAAATTCCCATTACAACATTTGTAAAGTTAGCAGACAACAGTCTGTTTTAACACCAATAAAACAAGCTATAAATAACTGGTAAATTATTTTAAGTGGAGGAGGTATTCTAATAGATTAATAGCTAGCTTAGCTCTCTGTCAAATTCGATCTGACAATGCATCTAGAAAGAACAATTTTAAAAATACATTATCATGCGTGAAATATCGTGAATTTAAGCGTTGTAAAAATGCCCGACCTTATTCAGAGGCACAGATTATATGAAGAAATTAATGGCAGTGGAATAATTATCTTTTTCGTTACATTGAAAACATCTTTTCTTTATACAATATATTTGTTATGTTATAGTTTTATTTATTTATATAAAATGTACACAGTATGCGCGTGCTAAAAAATATAATCTACGTATAATAAGATAAGACTTACATATTCATCTTCTTTTTAAAAATATAGAACAAAAACCAATTAAAAAACAAGAATAAAATAACAATAAAACTTTAAAAACTCTGTAATCGCATATAACATTTGTGGTTTTTAAATCTAAAAAAAAAATTGAATAGTCGAATAAATTTGTACCGCTCCTATGATGTCTATGGTAATACAGACTGATGGATTTGATATCTGACATAATTTTATTATTAACTTGATTTGTTATCAGAACTCGGTTAACAGGTCACAAAATATTATTTAACATTACCTATATAATAGCAACTTTTTTGAATTTATATCCAAATTAAGGAATGCCTATTAGGTGTATTTTTATCATGTGCGAGATTATGTAATCTGTGGGCAATTAGGCGCGCAATATTCATGACATATGCAAAAATATGAAATTTCGAATATATGTTTCAATAATTATTTTGTATATTAATTGCTGTATACTTATCTATACTTCGAATAGGGCGTTTTTTTACAAAAAATATTGTCTCTGGAGTTTCGGTGGAACATTTAGTGCGTTAATTCCATGAACCGTCAAGCTAAACATCCAATTTGAATATCTATGGAATTAAGTATTACGAAGGTCGTTAACCTCGAAATATTGACGTTAAATTCATCTGCACCTTCTTCAAATTGGGTATAATAATTAACTTTTATACTCGTTGATAAGGCCGTGTTTACATGAAGCTCAAAGAGTGATACGTAGTTCGAATTAAACAAAAATGATAAAAAAATATTTTTATTGGTTCTGTATGTATATATAACACAAACGTTAATTAAACATTTTTAAAGATATTGAAGCCTATGAAATTTAAACAGGCTCAGTATTTTTTGTTTTACAATATCAATTGATTCTTTATTTGTTTACATACAAATTTAACGCGGTTTTCCCGCATTTTAATTATGCAAAACATTAGAGAGATGAAACCTATGAAAATAAGTATTAAAAGTCACATAACATTTTGCTTATATGACTATTTTAACAAATCTTCCGGTTATAATATTTTTATGGTTTTTAAATAAAATTATAACCTTCAAAATCTTCGCCAAGGCTGTACATCTGCTTCTAACCGCATTACAAAATTAAAGAGTCACTATTTAATATCTTCTTACAATTTAGTACGAGTCGATTCTAGGTAACGTCAGCATATTTGTAGCAATCAATTTCTGCGATAAATTAGATTAGAGATAATAGTAATTACACGTAAATAATAAAAAAATACAGTAAATAAAACAGTTTACATAATAAAGAAAATATAAAAAAAACAAAGCCAAAACAGGGTTAAAACATAGAACATGAAAGTAAATCTAAGATCAAATGTTTGCGAAGTTGACTCTTTGATTACACAAAAAAAAAAATGTTTTTTTTTTAAAGAATTTCTGTTTAGAAAAAATATGCCCAAGGACAGATCGGACTCTTTATAAGTTCTGGCTGCGCGACACAATACTGAGTTTACAAACAATTTAGAAACATACCAGGCTAATAATACTTTACGTAAAATATATATTTACAACGCGTTTATCATGATTAACTAATTGGCTTAATGTTTACAAGAGCGCGATAAAATTTCAACATCTCTCCAATTCTATTTCCATTTAATTAGAGCAGAATAGATCTAAATTTAAGCTGACCCAATTCCGCCATTGTTTAAAAAACATGACCCACTCCTTTAAGTGATATTTAGTGGTTTCCACCGTCTGGTGGAAACCACTAAATATTGAGGAGGTTTATTTTTAAAAACTACGTAATAACACTTTCTTTTTTTTTATAGTTTTATTATACCAAACTATAATATACATGTAATTTGTATTTAATTTGAAATATCTTATCGATTATCGTCAATTTTAAATCCATATTGTGTTAGATATTTAATTATACGGTAGTGTCTTATAATGATTGTATATGCCTAAGGAAACCTAAAATAAATAGAACAAAAAACTTTTAAGACAGTTTAATACGTATTTGTTATAAGCTCGCATTTCTTGTCTACAATATTATTATTTATAATTCTAGATTTAAATTAGCATATTTTTTGGGTTTTCTTATTTTAATGTATGTTGTGTTTTGTTTCTGTATTATTATTATTATTATTATTTGTATACTTCGCACCCTTTGCACCTGTCTTATTATATTTTAAGTATTCTTTTATCGTGTGGGTTATCTGGAAGAGATCGCTTATTAGCAATAAGGCCGCCCTTTGCTCTTATATGTGCTAACACCTGTTAATGTCATTTGCTTCGAGTGCTTAAGTGCAATAAAGTGTAAAATAAATAAATAATAAAATAACTACAACTACAACATATAACTATATAATTATATAACGAATTACATAACATATATAATCTACATATAACTATATAACCTTACTTTAGCAAATCATTTTTAATCAAGTACCAGGACAACATAATAAAGAAGAATTATTAAATTGCAAACTATTAAAAACTCATTGGTGAGATTAAACCGTAATCAAACATAACAGACGGCATTTCAATGTGATAATATTTCTACTACTGATATGGCCTGGCATTATTCATAACTACGGAGTATACAATGGACTAGAGGACTAGCGGGGCTTAAATATAAACTAGTCGTTTTGTTTTTGTTGAAAACGTATTGTGGTGACAGAGAAGAGAGACGGAACGACTTCACCGCCTATTGTATTAAGTATTAATATAGAAGGAAGGCAGTATTTATATATAGTTTATGACTAAATAGAGTCACAGAGTCACTGAAGTCGTATACATTAGTCGTGTATTATTATGTTAATTTCCGACAAAGCCGAGATAACTATCAACATGTAACATATAAGGAAAACCGAATGACACGAAGAAACACTAGCAAATATTGTTGTGTAATTTTTTAATCCCATAAGGCAATTTCTGTACAGTTTTCTGTTAAATGTTATTATGATATGCCCTCGCTTAATTGCATCACAATAATGTTAATAAATATATTTTTAAATTTATATCATAACTATAAAACTTGAAGTGACGTCGTTAATTTTAAAAGCTGAGTGACTCTAATTACATTTGACATCACTCCCTCGAGTTTTGTCCTTGATGGTCTGGCCATAGAGAAACCATTTTGTAGGTAATGAACGCTTGTGATTTCTAGTCGCTTGATAGTACGCTCGCGTGTCCACGTCGTGACGTCATCACGATCCATGAATTAAAGCGTATCTAATTCTGGATCATTAATAAAATTTGTTTTGTCATTTTGGGGAAGGACGGGGCGATGACGTAGGTACTAGAAGATAGCATTGCAGGTCGAAGAACATACGTAGGATATGGAAAATACAAATTTTAATACAAATGGAAAATACGCTTATATAAAGTTGTATATATATATATATATTACTTTAAAAAAATTATTCAAACTGCAGAGCGTTTGCGATGCGGCTTGAGCATAAGAAAATCATTATAATAGTGTAGCGACATCTTTGATCAGCAGCAACAATCAACACGTTGACGTCATTGATTCTGAAACTTATTGACCTTAAGCACTACGGTCTTCGGTTCAGTCAGTGATGTTGACTGGTCGAGGTCTTTCTTACTTCCACAACAGATAATTATAATATTTATATAAAAAAAACTTCTGAACGTTAAAATATTAGTACGTAACTGTTCTCGTTATAATTGCTAATAAATATTGAATTATATGTTTACAATATCATCAATTAATGCCAATTAGTGTGTCCTCACTCCTGATAATTAACGATTAGTAATGTCCGATAATATGAAAGTCCTTCAATAATAAATACTGATGTAATCACAAATTATACATTACATGTTATGTCCGATTTATGATAGAATCGTCATAATTTATATTTATAGACAACACAGATTCAAGAAAAAAAATTCAGTCTATGGTAGATATAGGATCACAGCTTAAAAAACGCGCGCGCGTTTCGCGCTATTTTTTAGACTATGGTATGTCATAGATTTAAAAAAGGCGCGAAATTTTCCATTTTTAACTGTGGTCGTGCTACTGAGTTGTGATTAGATAAAAATAAACCATTCGCGACTATTTAAACGTTTGTATAAATTATGTAATGAAAACTACAAATAAGATAGTGTAAGTATTTTTCACTAATTAATTAACAACGACATTTCTCAGATAGCAGTAAATCAAAGGAAATCAAAACGCGTGGTTCGTTCAACTTTGGTCGCTGAGATAATTTCCGTTGATATATTGTATATCATAAATATATAATTTAAATTACTTTAACATATATTAGAGTTTTAGTGCTTTTTTAAAATATGGACATTTTACACTGTCGACATTCACTTTATACTATTACGCCCAGGCTACAGCCAACAAATAAGCTCATAACGTAAAAACATCGTGGATCGAACTCGGGACTACACAACACTTACGTCAACTGAGCCAAAACAAAAATACAATTAATAATTAAGCAGAATTTAATAAAAATAATATACTAATTCATTGATGTCATACATATTTACTTAATTGTAAATGTTCTAAATATATAAGGAAAATCGTCGCGTCATTAAAACGAAAAAAGTTTGAATTAACTTTAAAGGTCAGAGCACACCTCACGCAACTCTGACGTCATTGTTTGAGGCTTTACCCTCGAGCTTTTGAATTGCCAAGTTTCCTTAACGTGGTTATTTCTGTTAAAGTTTGTTTGTAAATTAACGAATCCTTACAACGACCTGAGAATTCGAGTTAAGGTAACTTTCTGATACTAATAGTCGAATAATTATAAAAAAAATGACTTAAATTAAACTGCCAGTTACCAAATCAAAGCGGATAAGATTGGGCAAGAAACTCCTTTAAATATACTACAGAACGGTTGTAAAGGGCTAGATCCATTACAAAATACTTCAGCAAATGTATCAATATCTCTATATAGATAGGAGCACACATTTACATTTTAGTAAGAACAACCCACAAACACACAGTAGGTACAACGAGATGAATCAAAAAAAAATAGTACTACAACAAAAATTTGAGTCTGACAAATTTGAGACACCACAAGTAGCACCCATTCACGGATTACCCTTAGGTAATTACTTATAATTAAGAAGACATTGGGCAATTACTTTTATAAAATTTATCTGTTGAGGTTAACTTCAGGTCGCTGACGTAAACCACTTGAAATTAAAATATCCTTAGTTTCACATTGTTTCGAGAGAATTTATCATCTCAAAATAAATCACCGTAAATATATCTATTTTTTAATACATTCATTTTTGCTTATGATTTATTTCATTTGGATTTATAATGCTGTGATAACACTTCCGATAATAATCATGATTATTCAATGTGAATTTATTTCGATTCTAATATATTACATATTAGATTCTTTTAAGTTTTTTGATATAGAGAGCTCGTTCAAACGTGGTGATATTATCTAGGTTTATAGGCGAACACTAGATAGCCTCAATAATTGTTTACACATCTTACAAATTATATTCCAATTATAATTTACTAGGAGAATGCCATACTAACCTCAAATATTAATAATTCAAAAGTCGAGTACATATTTGTAAGATAATGTTACATACAGGATTGTAGTATTCAAATGCTTTGGAGTCGGCGACCGGCTGCCATATTAAATAGAAAAGACATATCTGGTTAATTGTTTGCGTCTCTTTTTTCCAACGATCTTTATATGTACCAGTCAATTCATAGAAGTCCAATTTTAAAGACTGCCTGATGTTTCTGATACTTGTTACCAATAAAACAATTTGTTACAGGCCTTCAAAATATTCAAGAGCAAAAACAAGAAGAACAGCAATCGCGTTTCACCAGATCCAACCAGATCGAAGACTGTTGAGCATGATTCCAACATATGCGCGTGCCGTAAAAGCCTTACACCAGTTATATCTGAATTATCAGAGACAACGTCTGAGTATCACAGCAGTTACGCCAGTTTTGGCAGTAATCAGACGAGCCTACGTAGCTACGCCAGATCTGTATCGAATAGCGACTCGGCCTACGATTCCACACGAAGCAGCCCGGCCCAAACAAGACCCACCTACTACACAACAGCTGCATACCTAAATGTTAATGATTCGGAGGACAGTTCAAGCATTCACACAGAGTATACAATGGTTGATTATGACACGGAGGATGAGGACGCACAGAACATGATAAATGAGAGCATAGAGTATGGTGCTTTATGAACGTCTTTGATTTATGGTCTGATTGACTTTGGGCTCTCCTGTACAATTGTTTAACTGGTGATAATGCTAGATGTAATGTTTAATTATATCGCTAACGGTATGGGGAAAATACAACTTTCTATAACAAACAATTTGGTGTTGGTATTTAATACGTATATGCGGTAAGTAATTGTAAATATGTGATAAAAACATATACTATGTAAACAAAAACCCAATTAGTGTATGTGCGATTAAGGAAATGTATTCTATGGGAAACTACAACCAACAAGTATTTTATGGGATATTATTTAAGAGTGTTGTTGGTCAAGTGGTTCAATTGTAACTAAATACATACATAAAGTCGCTAAAAAAGCATAGACTAACCACCTACTTGTCTATAGAAACGGTCATATTAAATTTGTATACTAATACAGTCTATGTAGTACATTGTAGGACAACAATTTTGTATGTCATATACTATATCTGACTGTACCGTCAAATTATATAGAAATTTCCAAAACGATCTTGTATCGTGATCGATAAAGTTATATGATTTTTGGTCCTTCGAGAGCGTACCAATTCTTAAAGCCGGCAACTCACAAACAATACGAGTGTGTATGGGTGATTTGGTTGCCTTCTCTAAAATTTCGTTTGTCGATATTGTAAATACTTATTTATTCTAGTTTATATTAATTTACTTTAAAGTACACCAAAGTAATTGTGATATTAATAAGTACGATAATAGTTTGTAATGTACGATCTCAAATGTAAATAAATAATATATAAATAAAAAATGTTTTTATTTTCCTACACTTAACGTGAGACTTGAAATTAAAGAACACGACGTGAAACGCTTTAATAAAAAAAATATTAAAATTCAAAAAACTATTTCGAATAACTAAATTATTTTTTAGATTGCTAATTTAATTATTTATTGTTTTATTAAAAATGTAATTTGAACAAAACTAAATAAATAAAGGTTTGGGGTTAGTGTCAGAGTAGCCATTTTCGATGTCTTGCGATGTTTATACGCTGAACGAGAAAAGCCAAAAGCTCTTTAGACACCTTGAGGTACCGACTAAGCGCCAACTTCATTGGTTTTAATTAATTTTTTACGTAAGATACTACAATGTAGGAAAACCAACCCAATATATACATATTTAATATAATATTAGTTAGACATAAGTATGTATATACTAAAAAGCTATAATATTACTATGTAGTTTTATGCGGGAGTCTTCTCAGAATGTGATAAGTGGTCCTCTGGTCGCATTATCTTTATTAATTTTAGTAATTAGCACACATTAATTCTTACATTTACTCCCAATTCCCAAATCGAAAGTGGAGTCGACAGGAGCGGCGTAGAAGAACCGGCAAGAAACTCGCTAAATACACACTTTTCAAAACCGAAAAATGTATTTCCTAAAAACATTAAGCCTTTATCTGTGAGCATTGTTAAATAGTACTTACAATAGAGTAAACAAAATACAAAAATCGATGTTATAAGAGGATTATATTTATTATTGTCAATACGCAAAACGAGTTGAACCGGTCTTAAACCGCAGTATTGTTCGTATGACTAATCCATGCATTTTCAACATAATTACATGTTTAAAACAGGTTTTTTTTAAATGAAAACTTTCTCGCTCAACGCCTGCACCAATTTGATGATGTGTGCTTTATTTTATTATTTTACAAAATATAACACTTTTCATGAAAATAATGTTATTTTTTTAAATATCTATATTTATATTTATTATTTACTTATTTATATGCTAATTATTAATAAAGACAAACCTGATCAGATTGTCTTTGGTTCCTCTTTTTTTTCGGTCTCTCGTTGTCCATAGACAGCTGGACCACTGTTTTAAATCGTTCTTAGCATATCCTATAAGAAATTATTGTTAGCTACATTTTAGTAATTGGACTTTATATATATATATATGTATTGCAGTTTTGTCTAATCTATGGAAACAGAAATTATCCATGGATTATATATTCCATTTGTATCACATGGGGGTGTTTAGTTTAGCATTGACTTACATTTTAGTTTCTTATTAGAATCACAAAGAATACTTGTCATTATTCATACGATTCTCTATAAGAAAAATGATTTCTGAATTTTAACCGTTCGTAGCAATATACCATCTATGAACTTGTGTGTTGTTTGAAATGTGCTATCATAGGAAATTGTATTCGTAAGAATTTCCATTTCCCCCACAGCATTGGCTGCTTACCGAAGGGACGAGGGTCTAAATACCCTAATAAGTCATACAATATATTTTGGGATACAAGGATATTGTTGATTTTACTGTTTTGAATAGATTTGATTTACTCAGACGTGGTTAGTAACCGTCGCGTTAATTCTTGCTTGAGTCAGTTGAAGTTGCTTGATTGATTTAGTAAAAGCGAGTTTATTTATTTTATTTAATCTGTCTTTCCAGGCACCGTCAGTGCGGTCATCCATCTCAACCACAACGCAAATATTTAGAAGACTTATGTAAATTAAATTGACTTTAACATGTTCCCTAGTAGTAGGAATATTGAATGAGGTGAATTCGCACGTAAGACTCGCCTCGTTAGCATTCGTCGTTTATGGGTCACAGAGCAGAGTAAACACACGTTTTCAATAGACTGTGTATACTGGTTGAACAGGTTTTTTTATGTATTTAGGGGAATCATTATTACAATATTTCCAATATGATTTTAGTTGTGAGTGAAGGATTTAGTCGAAGACCAAGATTGTTGAACTCGATATGTATTTGAGATTTCTTTTTATAGAAGAGGGGGCAAACGTGCAGAAGGCCCAACATAATGGCGAAGTCGCCGCCCATAGGCAATCACGTGGATGGGAGCTCGTGAATGCGTTGCCGGCCTTCGAGAGAGTGGTACGCTTTTGTCTTGAAATCAAATTATTTTGCTCAAAAGGGCTTCAAATGGGAGAAACAAATGTCAAATGTATGTCAAAAATCATAACACAATGTGTACTTTACTTGATGAGATGATATGACATTATTCACACTTTGTTGCACAAAAGTAGGAACAAGATAATGTTAATAGATAGAACATATAACGGGCAGCCTTACTGATAATAAGCGATCTTCTCCAGGCAACCCGCAACTGATGTTGTTTATAGGTTAAAAATTCCCCAGCAAAGGCAACCAAGCATAGTATGACTTCAAGTTCTATGGCAATGATAGCTTCTGGGATATACAGTTTAATTGCCATGAAATAGCAGTTATGCACAGTGTCTCTACTGGCAAGAACATACATGTATCCTTGTATACAAGTCATACAAGGATAAATAAATTTTAAGAAATACTTAGTCTGGCCATAAATACTGTTACTATTCAAAAAAAGAAAATATTACGTTTGAATTTGGAATCTGTCATTTTTATATGATTGCTTGATGTGTTTTCTTATTTTCGCGCCATTATATTGTTAAATATTTTGTTATATTAAAATGGAGTGGGGTGATAAAGAGAACCGAATCGCTGTGATTGCCTTACATAAAGTAGGTATGGAGAAAAGTGCAATTTTTAAAACCCTCCACCCGCTTGGTATTAGTCAAATGTTTGTTTACCGGGCTATTGATAGGTACAATGATACCTCCTCTGTTTGTGACAGAAAAAGATCTGGCCGTCCACGTACCGTTCGTGTGAAAAAGGTGATTAAAGCAGTTAGGGAAAGAATTCGAAGAAATCCTGTCCGTAAGCAAAAGATTTTATCTCGGGAGATGAAGATAGCTCCTAGAACCATGTCGCGTATATTAAAAGATGACTTAGGACTTGCAGCCTATAAGAGACGTACTGGTCACTTCTTAACTGATAATTTAAAGAAGAATAGGGTGGTAAAATCCAAACAACTACTTAAGCGGTACGCAAAGGGAGGTCACAAAAAAATTTTGTTTACGGATGAGAAAATTTTTACAATTGAGCAGTATTTTAATAAACAAAATGACCGTATTTATGCTGGAAGCTCTAAAGAAGCTTCGCAATTAGTAAACAGAGTACAACGTGGGCATTATCCCACTTCAGTGATGGTTTGGTGGGGTGTTAGCTATGAAGGGGTGACTGAGCCATATTTTTGTGAAAAAGGTATTAAAACGTCGGCACAAGTTTATCAAAATACCATTCTTGAGACGGTAGTTAAGCCTTTAACTAACACCATGTTCAATAACAAAGAATGGTGCTTTCAACAAGACTCGGCACCGGGTCATAGAGCTCGATCCACCCAATCTTGGTTGAAAACTAACGTTCCGGACTTTATCAGCACTGAAAACTGGCCGTCGTCAAGTCCTGACCTAAATCCATTGGATTATGATTTATGGTCAGTTTTAGAGAGTAAGGCTTGCTCTAAACGCCATGATAATTTGGAGTCCCTAAAACGATCCATTCGGTTGGCAGTGAAGAATTTTCCTCTAGAAAGAGTTCGTGCTGCTATTGATAACTGGCCTCAACGTTTAAAAGACTGTATTGCAGCCAATGGAGACCACTTCGAATAAACATTGTATATTTTTAATAGTTATATATTGATGTATTAAACTAACTCACTATGAAAGGAATAAATGTTACGTATAAAAAAAAAATCGTGCTTTTCTTTATAACAATATTTATGGCAAGACTAAGTATATTGGGTACTGTATTCTATATTAGACATCGATTTTGAAGCTTTGCCTTGTCATTAACCTTCACATTATCCCGTCACAAATCCATAGTAGTTTTAGTGATAATATATTTTATACGTAAAATTATGCAACGGCACGCCGCTCAATTGGCACAGGACTCAGGCCATAATAAATTTTGTTTACTTTTGTAATATCTATACATAACGAAGACAAAACTTTGAAAACAGGATCGTATCAAATAGTCCGAATGTACAGCGTCTTTGGTCCGTACGGATACCAAAAAGTCTTTGTTTTATCGTCTTATCCTGGTTAAATTTAAAATATGCATATGCACAGCAAGGTACTCTCAAAATGTCGAATTAAATTGATTAAAAATTGTATTAAAAATATATATTTGTGATAATAATACTTTGAGAGCGCCTTCGAGAGTCCAATAACTTTGTGATTCTACTTTACTCTTTTGTCATCTGATCTCTAGTTTTATCAGTGAAACTTATTTGAGTTAGATATTACTGCTGTTTCTATTATATGTAACTCCTTAATAAATAATTTAGACTAGCTTATGTCAAGGTATGAAAGTTTTGTATGCATCATCCTGCATATTAAGATGTTTTTTTTAATACTTTATTTTTCATATTCTTCTTACCACCAGTAATCTACAAATTCTGATACACAGGTGCTATACTGACCCAGCCAGATGTCCGACACGTCCCGCTTGGGATATTTGTTCCCTCACACTTCTCACACCCGTCCCTTTTACACATACGACAATATGTAGCCATCTCTGTCACCACTTCCGTAGGAACTTGGGGTGCAAAATGTAATAATTTTTTATGCGATCGTGTGTTATGTGTATCCAAGGGTTGAAAGAGACAAATTTTATAAAATAATTTATTTCTCAATCTGTACATATATTTACAGTGGTATAATTTTTTTTTAATAAAAAATATGTGTTATAATAAATTATTTGCTATCTTAAACACTATAAGTGAATCAAATTAATAATTATTATATTACGCAGAATAACTAAGCAAAATTTGAAGGTCCTTATGGCAAAGCCTAAGCCGCAGTTACTAGCTATATCTCGCGGTACCCAAAGATAACTAATAAAGAGTCAGTATTTTGACTTAGTTAAATATAATAATTATTTTATAATAAAATTCACTAACAGTATTTTTATCACAACCAAGTTGAAAGCTTCAAGGGACATTTAAAGCTTATTTTTGGTCCTTACTTATCACACATTGTATTAACAGTCTTAAATTTTGGTATAAACTCTATCTTACACATAAAACGAGGTGAAATTTGAAAGAAAATTTCCGATTTTAATAAACAATATATGATGACAAACTTCTTATAACTTTGTACTGAAGATGTATTAAATAAAATCGTGTATTAACAAATACAGAGTTGAATAGAATTTTGAGTTGTGCATAAAATGTTATTAGAATTCGTGTTCGTTCGATATTTAAAATTTGTTTTTGTAGGTAGTTGAAACCTACGTCAAGTCGGAATTCTCGAAATTCATTAAGACAATGGGTTTTCCATTTTCATGTTTACTAGGAAAATAAGTATTATTTCTATTAAAAAAGTATGAATTCAATTTAACCCTTCATAAATTATTTTACACAAGAACTCTTTAGTGTCAGTTGGTTACAATAGATGGCGCGAATATCACATCTCTTACAAACATTAGTCATAAATTAAAATTGTTTAATTTAAGATATTTATCATAACTCATGAAGAACCTACAGAACAGTGGTAGATTAGACTAGATTTTAAAGCCATGAAATACAATTAGATTTGTATCTACAATAGATTTTGAGTGTTTATATACTAATATGCCAATTCGGCCCCCCAGGGTCTATATGGCTTTGAACTGTTCTGTGAATATTGATGATGTGGTGGATGATGAGGATAGGGTGCGGGGTAATGCGGAGCTGTTGGTGCTGGGTGGGGACCAGGGGGTGCTGGTGGCCCCGGTGGAGCTGGAGGAGCAGGGGGATAGTGGGGGTATGATGGGGCTGCTGATAGTGGGGCTGCGACAGGTGTGGGGGCTATAGACGTGGATGTTGAAGGCTCCTGGCTGAATCCAGTATGCTGGACTGGAGGGTATTGCGGATAACCCCAGTTCGCAGACTTAGCAGCCAACTCCCTTTGTGCAGCAAAGCATTGGAGGTGGCTCATAAGTCGAAGGCGTAAAGGATCCTGTATATCCAAGCCTTCACAACTAACAAGATACCTGGCCACTTCAGCAGCACACTCCCGGAAGCCAATGCTGTGGTAATCCATGGCATATCTCTGAGGGTCGTAAGCGAGTGTATCAAGACCTGGAATTAAAAAAAAATGATAATACAGATTTGGATAGTAACTTAACTTACTATATAATATTGGTATAATTTTTGAAATCCTCGCATGCACTACGGTTTGAATCGGGTAAAAGTGGTCTTTATCACGTCTATAAAAGACAATATTATTATTAGAACATACAAGTCGCGTAACGCAGATGTTGATTCGCGTCATTCATTTATATAAGAAAACAATTCTTCCCATTCAGATTCACCCTTTCGTAGTGCCCTTTCTTATGCAACAAGTAGAGAGAGATAGATGCTTAAACATAATATGTTGAAGAGAGAGGAAATGTAACGGGAACCCTTTCCGGCAATCTTCCGGATAAAGGTAAAAAATAATAAGATCCGCTATACTAAAGGGTTTGTAGAGCAGGGCAGGAGGACAGGATACAACCCCTTGAATAAAATTACATTCATTCAATACTTAAAGTAATACTATCGACTTTAACAGACAAATACTTATTATTAAAGACAAATAGGTTCAAAGACAATTCTAAGTTTAAAATACAGTAGGACTGAAAATTTATTGTTTATTGATTGTCTTTGATTCAGAGTCTATTTTGTGGCGTATATTGCGTCATATGTATTATAAGTCAATACATTTTGTATATATAAAAGAGTATACAAAATATTAAACAAATATAAATAAATTATTATACGAAAGACTTGAATGATCATTAATACACAGGCAAATGGCGCCCAATTTTTTTTTTAAAGTCCTTTGAAAGTAAAGTGCTTCCGTTCGTCATAGATTACAAAAGCCGCGTGATGTAGGTTAGGGGATGTAGATTATAGGACTGTGGTCTCGATAGTTCTGGTTAGCTCATTGATATATTATTTTAATGTCAAATTTAGACAATGTTCCATATTTGAATTTGTGATTATGTTTTTTTTATAGACATTTATTTATTTTGTATTAGTTCTAACACAGAATGTATGCTCAATACACGAAAAAAACAATAACAGACTTCACACACATACACATTAATTACATTAACACATAAAAAGAAAAGTATACCTATATATATATATATATATATATATATTATACTGAAAGACGGAAACTATTTATGTTATGACAAAATATATCGATATTAATAATGTTTACAATAGTTCCAAACTGATAACTCAAAACGAGTTTAAAAAATTAAAATAAAGTGTAAACTCCATGTAACGTCATTCAATTTAACGACATCCACTCTAGCGAAATCAATTAGCTTTGGTTGATTTGATTCTTCTTCTTTACATTTAACGATCCTATATAACGCCATAAAATGTTCAGTGTCGTTATATAGACTATAGAATGAATAAATTCGTAAATGTTTTTTTTATATATGAATGCTAGCGATGCGATTAACTTGCAATTAAGTATGTGTGAGAAAATTCCTTTATTTGCATAATACCATAAGTCGGAGGGTCAGCCCTCTGATCTGGGATTGCTGTAGGGGTACGGTTCCCACGCCAACCCTCTTGCTGGTCCGTTTGATTACTTATCACTTATTGATTTATTATTTGTTCTATAAAGCCGGTTGTTATATGGAGTTTATTATCTTCAAATGCATCAATATTTTTATAGATGTCGCAAATTAGAAGGCAAATTATACTTCATGTTGAATTATATATTTTGTAAGGCGTTAATTGTTTTGCTCACTTAATCTTCAAATCTCTTTTTAATCTCAGTTAAAAATCAATAAACTGTTTGAATATCATTCATAACTTTTCAAATAATATCGTCTTTTACCAGTATAAAACCAGATGGTTTTATACTAAATCGAGTCAAAAATCTACTATCTATATAATATGGCTGCAAAAAGAAATTGTTATTTAAATTAAAATGCTTGTATTAAATCTAATTAAAAACGTACACGTAAAAAGGGCACTTAAAAAAATAAGCCTTCATTTCCTATAGAGACGAAATCTATTAGATCAATATCACTTCCTGTTTGTTTGTATGCCAGGTGTGTGTCCGTTTTCCGTACCCCCGGAACACAGTGACTACCTGCGGTTTGATGGTATATTAATTGACTCTTTAAATGGTCATTTTAATGGTTGTAACTTGATACAGGTTTGGAAAATTAAAGTTTTTTTTTATACCAATTTTTCAATACCAATTGCCAGCTGAGGTTGGTATACTAACTAGTTTCGGTCGTAAACCTGTTCCGCGATTCAAAACCTTAACCTACACTAAAATATGACATTGTAAGGATTAGAAATAAATATATGTGGTTAATAATAATAATAGTATTTTTCTTCATATATTAAAACAAATAAGCAGCACCTAACACAGCTCGGCCTATATTTAAAGAATTGTATGTTTGCAGTTATTACATTTTATTTGTAAAATTAAGTAACGTGATTTCTATTGTTAAATTACGTATATTCGTTCGTTCTGTTCGTGTTCTTTTTGTTATTATTGTTTTTTCTGATCTTAGATTCTATTCCGGTTCTATGTTTTAACCTTATTTTGGCTTTATTTTTAATCCTTTTTTTATTGTGAGACTTTTTGTGATAAGCTGTATAGGTTTAAGAAATAAAAAAATATATTAAATTAAAACGATTACACGTTTGTAACTGAATAATATAATTGTTTAGTAGTTGGAGCGTAAATCCGCGGGTGGGGTTAACCGCAGAGTAGACGCAACGACCTCTTTAATATTAATGACGTGGTAAAGGTCAGCGGATCCGCAACGGAAGGAAATCCAATTTTCTTTTATAATATTGTAAATTCACTTTTTCTACTGATTTTGTCGGGAAGAGCTGAAGTCATAACGGCAATAACATACATCCATATCATATTATTTATTTAATTAAACTTTTTTCTTATTCACAATATATCTTATGCAATATATTGTTCGTACATAAAAATAAACATTTTTTATCACTTAGAAACCACTACACAAGAAATAGAGAAAAATTGATTGTGCGTGATTCTCGCCATACTAAAGTTCATTAATCGTTTGTAGGTATGAGCATACGTTTTTATAACAAAGTCCCAGCACTTATAAACAAATTGACTTTTAACAAATTTAAAACGCGCGTAAAGGGTATTTTTGTTGAAAAGGCATACTATACCGTAAATGAATATTTAGAGGACAAAGATCCCTTTAATGTGTCGGCAATTGGCTCAGCATCGGGACAGTTCAATTCTTGAGTTGCCTTACAATGCTTTGTTATTTTAATTGTCAGTAGCACAATTTTATATTAATTGTTTATTTTAAAAGAGCAGCTATCGAGTTTCTTGCCGGTTCTTCTCGGTAGATGACTACCTTCCGAACCGGTGGTAGTGTAAAAATTGACGATTCAAAAGTGTCTTTATAAAGACCTACTTGAATATAGATATTTTGAGTTTGAGTTTTGAGTTTGAGATTCAAAATATTAAAAAAAAATTTAAGCACTAGTTGGTTGTATTACTCGATTGTCTAACAAGAAAGACAATTATTCCATACAGACACACGAAATTTGGTTTTTTTCAGAGGGCAAAATTGAAATTAATAGTAGAGCTTTATAGCCGTAATAACTTCCAGGCCATGATTAAAATTAAAGATCAGATTTTTTGCATTTTATTATATTTTAATTTGTGCCAACGATCACTATATTAACTCTTCTTCTAATATTTAATTTTTTTATTAAACATATGTATCTTTTTTACATAAGCCTTTACTGATTTTTCTTATTCTAGATACATCATTTTGCCGTAACATAAACACATTTCGTTCAGTATGTACTTGTGTAAGTAACGCGAATTTTCTTGTTTTTTTTTTAAACTATACTATTGCAAAACATTTCCGGTCGCAAGTGGGTCCCGTTGTTTCCTGTATAAAAAGTCGGCACCTGTTGACTGGCGTGGGAAAGTAGCCCCCAATAAATGAAACCGTGGTATGCTAATTCTATATGTATCAATTTTAACTATCATTACGTTATCACACGTTTAAATAAATTTTTTAAGGTAATTTCGTTGTATTGAGTTCTAAAGAACTATTTAAAACAATACCGATAGTTACAAAATAGTTCTTGAAATTCTAATTCGTGATTTTAGATTCAAAGCTAACAATATTTTTTAATGTCATACTCATATTAGAAGATATCGCTGTTATTACACAAAATAAGAATAATTTAGATGAAAAATGATTTTTGACGACTCGATCGGGGTATGCCGAACCCGGGTATCGGGTTTCATACCCGGTACTATCAATTATTATCTAGGTGTTATATATATATATATATAATTATTAATTATACTATATTAATATATATTTATTTTATTTATAATAAATGTTTATTTAATAAATGTTAGTACATATAGGAGCAACGGGCAGCCTTATCGCTTATAAAAGATCTTAAAGTACTTATCTAAGTATATTTATGATCTGTGCTACCTATAACACAGGTTATAAATCGCTTAGCTAACTTAATGCTAGCCAAGTATATGAAATGTGTCTTGATGAAGCAAACATAACATTAAACATGTTTTTAAATGTTAACTATTGTCTAGTCAAAGGAAACGGTATACTTTTGAAAGAGCTTTTTATCGCGAAAGCTTTGTTAATTGCAAGGTAGCGGAAACGTTGAATTTTAACAGGTATATAATTGTCGGATGTAACGGTCCTTTTATATCGTAAATAATACTTTTTAATGTATTCTGTTGTGATATAAGATTAATTATAAATATCGGTAAAAATCGGTAGTATTTAAAATATTAAAAAAAAATTTTAGCCTAAGATTGAGTTATGGGTTATGTGATCACTTGTTCTCTTGAGGAATATACTGTGAGATAAACAGTTGATAGTATATTCATTGAAAGAACTCAATCAAACAGTGTAAACTCCATGTAACGTCACTCGAATGAACGACAAACGGCTCTGGTTTAACTTGTATTCTATTCTTTTCTTATTTCCATTTAACGACCATTGCCTATAACGCCATAAAATGCACACATGCAGTGTCGTTATACAGAGTTTAAAGTTTGTTTTTTACCAAATACTTTTTTGTTAAAATAAATAGCTAAAATAGCTAAATAGTTAAAATAAATACCTTTAGCATGCAGCATCTTCAGATGATCAACTGTGAGTTGTAATATTTCAGCCTTTTCAAGTTTGGCAGAGCCCTGCTTTTCACACGCAGCCGGCACCAGCCTCTTGAGCTCTGTCAACGATGTGTTAATTCTGTCTCGTCTCTTCTTCTCTATAACACCTCGTCTTCGTTTTCGTGTCATAAGCTGACAGGAATCACCACCTGGAGACCTGGATAAAGTACATTTTTAGGGTACATTTACACAGTACATTTTCAACAATAAAATTCTACGCGTATTTTATTATTTATATAGCCATTTAATCTGTTAAGTACACGGCAATCAGGTATTTATCATGTTAAGGTAAAGACTTTTATGTATTAAAATATATAATTTATGATAATGATATATATAAATGATAATAAAATTAAAAAAGCATTCTACTATTTATTAGGCTATAATTGGCTTTGTTTACTTTTCGTTCTACGACGTAGCTCTGTAATGTTAATATATCTGCTATGTGTAGTATAATATATTTATGTGTATTAATAAATTTTATTTATGTTGTGAATACATACGTTGCGTCCTTGCTGCTCTCCTCTGAGAAGGCATCATCTTCGCTTTCCGAGTGTGTCCTTTTGTTCCTCTGAGCAGGCGCAGGAGCTAACGCAGGAGCTGGCGGCGCTGGCGCTGGTGGCCCCCAACCATAATTCCATTGACTCGGTTGATTCTGCTGATGAGTAGCTTCCATATGTCTATGGTACTCCATCGCACTGATAATTATCACTCAACAATGTCTTTATTTTAAGGCTTCTACGCCCTTGAATTAAACGTACAATAAGTTTTAAAAACACACACACACACGTTTCACAAATTAATCAAAGTAACTTCTTGGTTTCAGCAAAGTTCGTAATTGTCACTAGTGCGAGCATGGGACGGCGCACACGTGCGCACGCGTCGAGCGGCGTTTTGGGAGTGTGCCGGACGCCGGCGGCATGCCGCGTGTGTACACCGACCCTTAACCCACAACTGTTGCCAGTCAAATAGCAACTCTATCTTAAACACATAAGAGCTAACCCAAATGCACAATAACTGTGCACTTTTGTGCTATTTACAAATTTAGATAGATAAATAAAATACACGATTATGTATTCTACACGAACGTAATAGAAAAGACTTCAACGCACCAACGATTCTAAAGTGTGACCACCATTCGATATATAATATATATATTTGTGTTATGCGATTGTAGATCGTATTCGATTTAGTTAAGGATTATAATTAAATGTATGGTTGATGGTTTAATGTTTTAGAATGCCGCGTGGCCGGCGCACGGTGGGAAACAGCATCAATTAGGAAACGCAATTTCATTGGGCTAACAATTGCTTTAAGGGGAACATTATGAGAAGCGTGCGACTGAATACAGATTAAGTTAGTATTGGGTGACCTACTTTCTATATACTGAATATTTCTATTGTGCTCATATGTATGTAGGTTTTATTTATATAAACAAAGAATATTTTAGGTAAATCGGCCTGATCTTTGACTCCTTGCTCGCGTTCATAACTACAGTTCTGATGTATGTAGTTCCTGAATTTAGTTTTTAATAATCACAGTAAAGATATATTAATTATAGATTTTAATTTTTGTCTTGAAACTGTAAATATTCATAAAGAAATAAAAGTAGTGGTTGGTATTACTTTTTTTATAGTATAAAGTTATGTAAAAAGCTCAAAAGTGCAAATTTTTGAACTTTCAAGTTGGACCTCAAAAGTTGAAGTCGGTAAAGTATAAATGTTAAGAAACACAATGCCATTCTTAATGTTATAAACGAGAAATACTTGGCTTTATTTTACAATCGTCCCCACCCCGTCAACATAGGATGGGAAATTTGTATTGAATATCCGCAACTTTCGAGCTGAATATTCACTGAAACGACTTCAAGCAAACGTTAAAGGTAGTCGGAGTGAATTAACAAAACCATGCACTCCCACAGCCAGTGGATACAGTTGACCAGAAGCATGATTTATTACTGGTTTTGGCTTGCTACAGCAATAACTGCATGTTTGTACCCAATGCCTTTAATCTTAAAATTGTATCCCCAAATGAAAAGACAGTACAGTAGAAGAAGAAATAGCGTTCTGCTGCGAGATTTTTTCCATATTCTGTACCAAAAAGGAAAACTGTGAATCCCCTGTGAAATTGACGTCAGCGAACGCAAGTATAAAATAAAATTGCATTGAAATTATCAAGTTGGATTATTACGTTTTTTTCTATGTTCATATCAAACATCAAACTTATACAAGAAAGTTTTTATACTTTTTCAAGAGTAACCCGTTTTTTTGTGGGCGTGAGACGGTGGGACTTTTTGACAGGTGCCTCAGATCATTGTTATCGAACTTTTGTCCGCAAAACGAGGCTTTTTGTATCCATTCACATCGAATAGAACAACTCAAGTGCGATTTTAGTCGTAGCTTGAGAAATAATGTTTTTGTTTCAAACAGCTCGAGGGTTTTTTTAATATTTCAATACATTTGAATACTGTGGGAATAGAGTATTATTTCAGAGACTCCATTGTTAATAGACTGCAAACCACAAGACTTGTTTGTTTACTCAACTTTCAATAAGACTTATTGAATCTCTTCTTATATTTCAAAATGTGTGTATTTTTTGTATATTTTAACAAACTTTTATAACATAGTCAAAACAATGCGTACTTAAAATAGGATCAACTCGGTTAACTTTCGAGTTATATCGATGGCAAAAATACAGAGCCACAAGTCAGAAGCGGGGTGCATTGGCGCCGTCTTGTTCAAGAGATGTTGTATAAGAATCAAGATGGCTGCCATTAATGATATTTACCTGAAATTTCATGTGAACTGATATAACCGTGTGTATTTATTTTTACCTTGACGTCTGGCGTCCACAACTGTGCGTTTTTTAAGGCAGTTGGCGCACCACCTATTTGTGTAAGCAACTGGTATTCCCGAGCCGCTACGACTTGGGGATCTTCAAAAAAAGAGCGTTACTCTTCCTTAAAGGCCTGCAACTCCCTTGTAAGCCTCCTGGCGATGCAGGTGTCCATGGGCGGCGGTTGGGACATCACTCGAAGTGACCCACCTGCTCGTTTGCCTCCTCTTACTTAAAAACAAAAGCAACATGATCTATACCTAAGATCTATACCTAGAACCTGGCAACATTTTTAATCCTAAAAAATATAATGCAGCAGAGTGTTATCAACGGATAATAAGATTTTAAAAAGCATATAACACACAATGAGACTTAGATGCGCAAATCGGATCACTAAATGAAACCAGGATAACCAGTAACATGGTTTTATGTTTATAATCGGATTAGTTTTTTTTGATATCCCTTTATCTGACAAAAGCATCCTTAGAATCGTCCGACTTTTTGCACAAACTTCAATAGAAACAAAACTCACACCATGTTTTAAGATGATCGAGAAAAAACTGTCTTGTCTCATACAAAGAAATTTAATGAAAAAATACATCATGTAACTATACAAATATATAATCTTATTTCTAATTTGTGATAAGTTAAGTAAGAGCTTTTGAAAGGGAAAACAATCCTTTTCAAAGGATAAACAGTTAAAAGTCGGAAAAGACTTGTAAATATTAGCCTGAAAAACCAGATAGAAATCTTTTTTGAACAACTTTTATTTTATTGGCAAACTTTATTGGTACTAAACCAGAAAAATCTACAAACAAAAACAATAAAAAAATAATTTAAATGTAATAAGAAAAAGCAGAAAGAAAACAAGGAAAAAAAAGAAATTAAAATAGTTTAAACTTAAAAAGGTTTTATAGTCTTGTGACTAAACATACTCGTATACTAATAGTGTTCATTTTAAAATGCAGTATGAAGCCTCTACGGCCAAATCTGTTTTAAAATTAATAACAATGCCGAACGGTAACGCAAGTATAAGTCAAGTCGCAATAAACATAATAGCTAACACAAAAATAAAATAGCCCTTATTACATACACAATAAGTTACTATCAGTCTGTTCATGGTGTTGAGTTAGTTCCCGTGTGAAAGAGGGTGCTGGGGGTGGATATAATTTCAACTACTGCGTGAGATACATTATTGTTTGCAATCGAGACAATTGTTATGAACCACTGACATTGTGTAAAGGCTTAAAACGTAAAATTTTGTATTTTTTGTGTCGAAAAATACGCATTAAAATCTGTGATTGATACGGACATATTGTGATTTGTGAGGTAAACTTAATCATGCCCGTTAAGTCAGGACAAGACTGATAGGTAAATTAGGTTACCGTTTATAATAACGCTTTGCTGGCTATATTGATGTTTTTGGCTTCGGCCGTAAATAAATAATTAATTTATATATCAAAGAATATGACAAATAGGAATTTTCTTCAAACTGCACAGCGGGAAAATCTATATACTCGCTGATCGCCGAACGATCGATAGCTGAAATGTTCCTGTGACGGACATAGCCTGCAAAAATTATTAATATCCTAGTGAGGAAGAGGACCCTAGTGAGGGTCAACTTTGAAGTCAAAGAAATCAAAATATAAAAAGTCTACCCAGCTTGTAGGTAATTCCAATGAGAGAGAGGTTCTAGAAATATGCCACAAAAATAGATCAAACTCTCAATGAAGACTTAATTCAGTGAACCAGCTACGCAATTCTGGCAAACAAGCCGAGGTTGGGTATATTTAATAACTAAGAAATTGTTATTGTTTTACGATTTTATTGTATTAATTTAGGTATGCCGAAGTAACATGACATGACCGTGACATGAGATTAAAAATTTAACAACTGTATAAATATATATATTATAAATACGTACATTCTACGCCTAATTTGGAATCCACAATGCTTTGTTCATTATTGTTTCCCTACCTAAATGATATTTCTCTTTATTTAAGCATTTCTTTTGAAAACCGGGGTAAATAAATGCAATTTATTTACCCCGGTTTTAGGTCCCGGAAATGTAATAGAAACATCCCCCGAGATAGTCTCTATTACATTATGTTGGATCGTATTCATCGGTTGATTTTGGTTTATTTGTGAATTTCAGCTCAGGTCACGTCTTCCAGCGGTACATTTTCCTTTAATTTTCTAATTAAATTCGGCCCGGCTGCAATAATATATTAACTACTTTGTTCATGTTTTTGCATTTTTTACATCTCGCAGAATGTGATGAATATTTTTTTGCCATACTAAAGATGATTCATATACAGACCATTAGCTATCTGTAAAAAAATCGATACGTCCCCAGTCGCGTGCGGGTCGTGTGACCGGCGCTGCGCACGCGCTCACACGCGCGGCCGACGCGCGCACTTGATTTAACTTAACAGGTGATCCCATATTAATTAATGGGGGGTGGAGTATTGTTAACGATTGACTGAATTTAGCACTATCTTTATTTACAATAAGTCTTTCCATGCGAATTTCATTACTATTATATTCATTTCATTATGTGTAAATTCATTAATAGTTGTATACACTTTTTACACACACACATAAATAATCGAATATTGTTTATTTTGAACTAAATGAAGTACCATAAAAAAAAATATTTTATTAATTCCAATACAGTATGTATGTATGTATGCTCATTACACAACAAAAAACAATAACACACATACACACCAATTACATAGGAACATAAAATTAATGTAACTAATACAAGTAGTTTAAAGTATTCTTTACGTATATAAAAACATATTTTATAATAATTTTCCCTTATGGGAAAAATTTATATTAAATTTTCCAATTCGCAATTAAAAATTAGTAACCGCAATGCGGTCTTGAACAAATGAGCTAAGATAAAAAATATACTCTGAATAAAACTGATTAATGACCTAATATACCATGTATGTATAAATTATAACTAGGTGCACGGAATTCTCGCAAATAGAAATCACAAATTTCGCATTTATGTTTTAGAGATTATAAAATTTTGCGTAAATTTGACATTTAGTACAAAACAATACTTGTTTAGTCATTTATTAATAATATGAAAGTAAAGTTTGAAAAAATTAAAAACAAACCGATTTGACGATTGTATATGCTCTCATCAATTCCTTCATAGTCCTTCATAGTAGTGGTGTTTTTTTTATCAAAACAGCCTTGACTCGCTCTAATTTTGAATTTATTCGCTATTACGTGTGATTTTCGCATAAATTCGCATCTATTTCGTAAATACGAAAATTTCGTATCTCTAATTATAACTTAGTTCCTAAGAGAAATACTCAAACTCAAAGGTAGGTCTTTATAAAGACACTTTTGAATCGTCAATTTTTACACTACCACCGGTTCGGAAGGCAGTCATCTACCGAGAAGAACCGGCAAGAAACTCGATAGCTGCTCTTTAAAAATAAACAATTAATACAAAATTGTGCTACTGACAATTAAAATAACAAAGCAATATAATAACTTAGTTTATCACGTTATAACTTCGAACTTAGAAGCCTGTTTGAAATATTCATGGAACTGTATACACAAAGTTGTTTATTAAGTTAACCACAACTTAAAAATGAACATTCTTTTAACTCCTGCTTAGTTATTTTTCCTAACAATATACTTTTGTTTATACATTTTTAACATTTTATCGTATCACAGTTCACTTGTGTAACAAGTCAACAGTTTTCTTGCCAGTTCCCAAATCATGGACGAAGAGCGAGAACTGGCAAGAAACTCTCCGCCATTTCTTTGTGTATAAATATCTTACATAGTTTTTTTTTTTATATAAGAGAGGGCAAACGAGCAGGATGCCCACCATAAAAGTGAAGTCGGCGCCTTACTTATGTACATATTCTTTATGTCTACTTTATTGTTTTAAATACTCGATTGTTATACTAAAATTAATATTTTTATCATTTCATGCCACTTTGTTTGGTCTCTTTGTCATTAGCGTATTTTAATGCAATCAACCAAACTGTTGTCATTTATGGTATCAGAATCAATATTTATCTATCCAGTCCGTTTTTTTTTAGAAAAATGCTATCTATCTCTAGAGCATTGGTATCACGCGTGTCTATTGAGTCTAAGACAATTTTTTTTTACAATTACAATAATTGTGAACGTAGTAATAATTGAATGATTCAAATGACGTACTGTAAAAACAAGAGGCTCTTAATTATGTTTGATATTTACGTAAAATTTAATAACAGGAGATTTCTATGACCCCTTTGATGTAGTTTATTGATGATAATTGTAATTTGGAAGTTACTGTTGTATGAAAGGGAGATTTATTTTACTTTAAAAAAATACAAACCACCTATAGGATTTTTCGGTGTGCCAGATTTTAATACCGACTTTAGATGTTGACAGATATAAAGTGTTCTATTATGTATGTCGATGCGGATATATCATGTAGCGACATCTATGATCTGGAATCACTACTTTGTCGTTCGCTCGATCTTAGCCAAGTGGCTACTTAAGTAGGTCATAATCTGTTTTCGATGAGTCGAGCATACACCCTTTCGGAGGAAATCCACTTCTTACTCCCTCTTTTAAATTTAATGCGCTTCAAATATATGATACTGTCCTGTCTCCATTTATTTTAATATACTTCGTGAGTAGCATAAAACGAGAAAAAAATCTGGGGTTTTAGGAATCAAATCTTTGTATTTGACAACTATACATACGTATTGTTGAAAAGTACATGAAAAACAAGGTACCCACATATCGCAATTATTTAAGATTTTTCTTAGAGTTAATCGTTAACTAGGCGATTTACTAGTCTTTTAAAACCTCGTAAGGGGTGCCATCTGTTGTGGGTTTTTTGTCTTATGGAGGCGTAGTTCAAAAATTTATGTAAAGATGGCGCTGTGGCAAATCACGTACACGGAAAATATATTTTTTTGTTCGAATTATTATTTTTGTGAATTGTATTTGGGTACTTTACAATCACATTATGGCGGATGCTTTGAATTATATACTTATTAGGCGGTCGTTTTTTTTCTGAGCCTGAAGGCTTATGCATAATCGTATACAGTGTCTCTCAACTCTTTATAACGACACTGAAAGGACTGTGCATTTTATGGTCGTTAAATCGAAAGAAAGAAATATCAGAATGGTATAAAGCTAAAGCAACCATAGCCAATTGATTTCGACGCTTTAGAGTGTACGTCGTTAAATCGAGTGTAGCTACATGGAGATTACCGACATAACCGTTACAAATTTTGAATAATATAAATGAAACGTCAAAATAAAAATAGTTATAAACTTTATTTGTCGTGGCTCGAGCGTGAGTCTGGGTCCGACGTGTCCCGATGCTCCTGAAGCTCCAGCTCGAAGTCATCCACCGCCATCGGGGTGTCTGTAACCAACACATGGACATTTTCTTTTTTTTCCACAAGAATTAAGTAGAAAGAGACAACCTAAAGAATTAAGTTGCCATGGTAACGATGTTATTCGTTACCATGGCAACTTAATTCAAACAAATCGCCATATCACTTCATAAAACGTGGACTTAATATTACATTAACCATGGTAACGCGGTATATTTAAGCCACACTATAAAAACTTTTTCATTCTAAAAATATAATTTATCAAATATGCCTTAATTTTACGCCACAGAAGCCATTATAACATAATACAACAGATAATGACTTCAAAAAATAAATTCTAGAAATATTGAATTAAGTTCATTTAATTCTAGATTGATAAATAAATAGTTGTAATAATATCACAATTTTGAGCATTTGCCAAGATATCTCTTTCATGAGGCCTTCCAAAATCCCCTTCCCCCGAAGCCATCAGAAGCCATAAAACTGCCCATATCTTCAGCCTGCTCGTTTGCCCAACAGTAACGTACCCAGGTGATCCAAAGTGACGCCCATGGCCTTCCTCACTTGAGACAGCGGAGCGAGGCGGGCAGGTGGCACCCGGCGGACCATCGCCCGCAGGCAGGAGGCCGTCAGTCGGGCCAACTCGCGCTCCGGCCCACCGGGCTTGGGGCAAAGCGACAGGTGCCAGGGCGGCGGCGTCGATAGTCTGGAAAATGTATCGTAAAACTTAAAAGACTTTAAGAGAAGGCTTCTGACAAAAGCCTAAATTAGGTTTCGATTGATACAGCAAGTCTTCTTCTCTCTTTGCTTGAAACTTATATATACGGTGTAACGTCCCTCGAATTAACGACGAACTCTCTAAAGCGTCGAAATCAATTGGCTTTGGTCAGTTTAGCTTGTACTCCATTCAATGATTTTTCTTCTATCCAACGACCGATCTCTATAATGCCATAGTATCCACAATCCCTTCAGTGTCGTTATATAGAGTTTACACTGTATAACTGTATAAATATACAATAATTTTTGCCTGTTCCTAATTTTAATTTTACCAGTATGGGAGCTAAGGGTTTACCGATCCTTCTGCTCCTTCTCGAGCTTGGTGATGAGGTCTGCGGTGTGCCTTAGGGCCGACGTGATGCCGTAGTCGTGCTGCGCCGCCGCCACCTCGTCCTCGATCTCCGAGAGGAAGTCCGTGTCCACGCCCACCTCCGACAGTGTTCTCAGCTCCTCTATATCGATCTTCACTTTGGACAGATCCTGTAATCGTTCATCATCATCACCCATCACATCACATATACACGAATTTTATTATAAATTGTTTTTTTTCCATAGAACTGGATCTGGTAATCCACTAATGTGTGACTGTGTGTATGAGTGAAGGACATTTCTTTGTAAGAGTGAGTGTGAGCGTCTTTATATGTGTGAGTGTTTATGAGTATTATGTCTATATACATATTATAATGTCTGCGTCTGTCTATGTGTGTGTTTATGTGTGTTTATGTGTGTGTGTACCAAACTCGTTTAAGATCACTCTCTACGTCAGTATGGTAAGAAGCTAATCGGTGGACCGAACATTGAATCTGACTTTCATGTTATTTTAAAATTACTAATTGGATTATAATTTAATTAATTCACTTACATTATCATCTTTAACGGACGGTTCTGGTTGCGGCTTCTTGCCCGGGAAGAGGGTCTCCATGTCATAGATAAGAGACCACGGTGAGTCGGGAGCGAAGCGAAGCATCTCTTCGTTGCCCTGACCCGTCTCTGCCGCTGGAAATCCATAAAAAAAAACAAATTAGAATCAACTGAAACATTTTTTATTTAAATATGTTTTCTACATAAAAATGGGTTCTAACACAAATATTTAACTTACACGTTTTAAACAAACATAACGGTATTCTATCCCATTCATTTGGTCTTTTTAAATTTGTTTGTTTCAAATGAGATCACTAACAACCACAACCACTTCTGAACATCATTAAAACTGAGATCAGCTCACTCAGTCTCCACAAGAGACGAAGTGGGGTCATTTTATATTGTTTTCACAATTAATCAAAATGGACGAGAACAATTTCTAAATAGTATCCGTGATATTGTCACAGGCTTTTTCAATAAATTTCTTAATGAGAAATAATATATATGTCGGATGGCCAATTGGTCGTAGATGGGCACTCATTAACATACAGCCTCCTCACTATCATCTTACAAATCACTTCTTCGTGAGCATTTCTTGTCTTCAATATAATTATTTATAAATCTAGATTTAAATTAGCATATTTTTCGGTTTTTCTTTATTTTAATGTATGTTGTGTTTTGTTTTTGTATTATTATTATTATTTTTTGTATTCTTCGCACCTTTTGCACTTGTCTTATTATATTTTAAGTATTCTTTTATCGTGTGGGTTGTCTGGAAGAGATCGCTTATTAGCGACTAGCTTTCCGCCCGCGACTTCGCCCACGTGTAATTTGGTTAAGTATATAGCGATTTTTAATGATCTCGAAAGGGCTTTCTTTCACGGGCTAAAATCTTGTTACAATTGGAATTATATATAGCCTGTGTTACTCAGGGATGATGTAGCTTTACAGGATCGAATGATTCGGGGAAATCGAGGGCAACTTTCAAATTAACGTACAGGCAATTAATATTCTGACAATTTTATATTCTGATAGTCATCTTCTTATGTGGATGAGCTGATGATGGAAGGTAAAACTCCTCAGCGGTTAAGAGTTGAAAAAAAATTCTTACGAAGTTATGAGTACGAAATACGTACTTGTGAGGTTATTACTTATTAGCTTGACCAAATAATAAAAGGTAAACCTCATTAACGTTAAGGACGTAGGTAGAAAAATGGATGCGGACAAACGATAAACGTCTCTTCACTCGTTTCCTTTTACTTGTTTGTATAGGTAGTGTTCACTCAAAATAATCATAGGGTAAAACGTTAATGAAAGTTTGAAGTGCATGGTAGTCATTACACAATGGAGCATCTTAATACCGCGATGGATATATTTGGCCTAAGTATAAGTTCTTTAAAAAAAAACTAAGACTCAACCTCGCAGACTCTTTCTCACAGCAAAAGCATTGCACACACTGATACACACTCACACTTAAATGCTCGTACTTCACATAATATACTCCACTTGTTCATGTGTATATATATATATATATTTTTGTTTTCTGTTCGTGTTGTTTTTGTTATTCCTTTTTCTCTCTCGATCTTAGATTCTATTTCCGGTTCTATATTTAAACCTTATTTTGGCTTTATTTTTATTGTGTATACTTACTTGATAAGCTGTGTAGGTTTAAGAAATAAAAAAATAAAACAAATCTAGGTTGATGACGAAATTTATCAACGCCATCTATCGAGCACATTGTTCAACACTTCAACCGCGCCCGCGCGCACTGCGTTATTTGTTATTTTTGTTACCTCTCATAAGTTTTAATATTAAGATTAACTTATATTAGAACATATTTAACAATATATAACTAATCAATCAATATAAGTGTTTAAAAAATTTGAAGCAGTGGTTAAAGTAAATTTTCAATTGACCATAACTTCTTTTTCTCTTAACCGATTTTGACGAAATAAACTTTTGACAACGCTCCCAATTATATGTAATCCAACTGTGAAAACGCGTTCAAATCCGTTCAGTAGTTTTCAAGTTATAACGTACCAGACAGACAGACAGACAAGAATTCCAAAAATTGTTTTTTTGGTTTCTATGACCCTTCTTTAATTGCCTCCTTTCAGTTTTTTGGAAAAATATTTAATGTACAGACCTTAGATTTTTACTGTCTTATTATTAGTATAGATAAGGCCGCCCGTTGCTCTTATATGCTCTAACATCTTTTAACATCATTTGCTTCTAGTGTTTAAGTGCGATAAAGTGTAAAATAAAAAAAAAAATACATTATGCAATGCTCATTTTCATTACGCAAAACCCACTAAAAGTAGGTACAAGTATAATCGGCTCAGAAAAGACACGTCCGCTCGGCACGAGCACCCAATACCGACTGCTGCTCTTTTTTTGGAGTGGGATCTCGCTGTTGGCCAGGAGGCCTTTACAGCTCAGCTCGGGCTGGTTGGCGAGCTGAGCTCAGACGTGATAAATTTGGTTTGCCTTGCGCAAGGGCGTCTCCTGTAAAAATCGGACCTCAGCTTGGGTCGTCACAGGGGGGACTAGCCTGAAGCGCTGGACGGAAGCTCACTGGAGGAGTGAGCGACACTTGAAGTAAGGGACCACGGATTTTAACCCTAGCTCTCTTATCTGGTTTTTTAGCCACACGGCCGGAATTTAGTGTGTCATTGGCTACTGTAATGGGATCGTCCGGATCCATTAAGGATCCTGTCGGGGCCTTTTTTGTCTACTTTTATAATTTGAATTGCGTACCGGGACGCTTCCTTCATCCATTGGGCTATGGTAGGGAGTTCCAGGTCGTAGTGGAAGTCACACGTTTCTCACATACATGGGCGTCTAACGAACCGCATTTGGATTGCTTGCAGTGTGTGGATGTCGCTGGGGGCTCCATGCGCGAAATCTACGCATGCATGGACGGATACATGCTTTATACAGGGTAACCTTGTGTCCGAGTGTCAGCCGCTCGTTCGCTACGACCTCCAGCATTTATAGGCCGCGCCCCACCGGCCGTAGACGGGCCGTGACGTCATCATCCGGATATGTACTCACGTAAGGTATGGTATATGAGATGCGTCTCGTCCTTGGTGAGGGTTGAAAAGGTTCCGTCGTACGAAGGCGCATACGAACTGAAAGGGCCATAGTTCAGTGGCTTCACACACTTCGCCAGGTTACGGCGGTCTTCCCGGGTAGCTGAAAACATGGTTTCAGTTAAAAACAGGGTATTATTTATTTAACACTTTATCGCACTTAAACACTAGAAGCAAATGCCATTAACAGATGTTAGAACATATAAGAGCAACGGGCGGCCTTATCGCTAATAAGCGATCTCTTCCAGACATACCACACGATAAAAGAATACTTAAAATATAATAAGACAGGTGCAACGAGTGCGAAGAATACAAAAAATAATAATAATACAGAAACAAAACACAACATACATTAAAATAAAGAAAAACCGAAAAATATGCTAATTTAAATCTAGAATTACAAATAATTATATTGAAGACAAGAAATGCTTACGAAAAAGTGATTTGTAAGATGATAGTGAGGAGGCTGATCGAACAGGATCGGGAAGTGAGTTCCAAATTTATTTTATTATGGTAAAATAGTCTATTTTAAAAAAAATATATTAATAATGTCGCTCACGGGTCTCATAACTAATACAGCTATTTATTATGGTAATTATATTGACGGGAACGACTGTTTACACCATACTGATATTTAAAAAAACACTCACTATGCAAAGAGCCCGTGCCCTGATTCAACTTGCCAATATATTGGCCGAGGGTGAGCGGCTTGTCCTCGGTGTTGTCCACGGGGTGCGTGACGAGGCACAGCGTCGTTTTGCCATTCAAATCCATACGGGGAAACGCTGAAATTATCAAATGGATATAAATCACATAAAGAATACAAAACCATTTCTATGCAAACTAGAGTTTACTCTATTTATTAACACACAACATATGATACATACATTATTATTAACATACAATGCAAAATACCCCCCCCCCCCCTATATATCAGACAAAAACAATATGATAAATACACTGTTCAAATTGATAAAACATAAGTAGAGACCCAAACTTATAATATCAAAAAATATTAATTAAATTTTTTGTGACAAAACCCCACCTTTCTTCGCCAACCGTCGCCTGTGCTGCTCCCTCGCAGCCTCCATCTGTATCTTCACACTGTCACCAGAGTCCTGCCTCTCCTGCCCATCGGAGACCACATCACACTCGGAGCCGCCACTCTTTATTGGACTGCTCCGCTTAAGCACTTTGTGCTGTTGGCATAAAATATCACTTTCAACCAACACAGAAAGCACTCAAAGCTCACATACGAAAAACTTTAAAGCCCGAAAACAAACACACACACACACACACACGGCCGCATGCAAAAGTTCGCACTATAATTCAAACGAACAGGTCTTAAGCGATTCTAATCACTATCACTATGTGCAAACACTACATTAGATAGGAATAACTGGTGACCGTCAATTCAAATATCAACTGTTGTTCATAAACCTAAAATTTAATTTTGCCAAATGTGAAAAATAATATGAAAAAATGGTTTAAAGCTGGAGCATCGTAGGAAAATAGATCTTAACTGATTAAGGGTTTAATTAAAACTCTGAATTTTATTTATCTTATTAATATTTATAACCGTTCTGTATAACATGCTTGGTTATTTAAAGGTGTAATAGTTTAAGTTAATGACAGTGATTGTAGAGAAAAAATAAATATTTTTTTGATACATGACCGAGAGAGTAAAGTTATTTTTGATTTTGAAAAACATGAAGAATCATTTCTTATGAAATCCCATTGACATTTTTGACATGATTAGAAATGACATTGGGAGGATTTATTTTATAATGTACTACTAGATGATATTAGAAATGGTCTCCAGTTATTCCACACGGCTAGTTAATTATATTGCAAACCTTTCTACCGTACGTCCGGAGCGGCTGCGTGGAACATTACTCTCATAAATCACTTAATCATGTATATTGTCAAACTACAATTGAATCATGCACTTTCATGGCATATGCAGGTGCTTTACTCGGCATATGTGATCTTTGGCTTCATTTTAACAAATCAGAAGGTTTTAGTGAAGGCATAGATCGATGTGCATACAATTTGACAATCTACAAGAGCGTATAAGAAATATATGACTACTCGATGAAAATGTCTCTTACTCTTTAATATACTTATGAAGAAATCAAGGAATGCACTCTTTTGTATTATGTATTATTTTAACTATCAAATTGTGATTGCAGGTTATAAAAAAAAGTTCAATATTCTGTCAAAATTTATGGAAAAAAAAAATAAGATACTGTGTGTGTACATATATTTCATACAGAAATCACTTAAGGTTGTTTGAATATTAAAATAAATATAAATTTCAGTGGGAAGATCTATAATTATTTTACAATACTAGCTGATCCCGACAAACATTGTTTTGCCAAAAAAAAAATGTCTCTAAACATAGATGTCCACCGATTCTCAGTCCTACTCTATATGGCCACAAACATTGTGGCACGAGAATTTTATATATTAGACAGAAAATATATAACTAAAATCAATTACTATTAGTACATTTTAACAGTGTAACACATAAATTTATAATTACCACATCCATTTTTCCAATGTCAAAGCCAAGCTCCTTGATTGGTATCTCATACATGTAGGTGAGTATGTCTCCGAGTGGTCTTAACTTCTGTGGTGTCAGCTGTTTGAGACCAGCGTGTAACAATCGCCTGGCCGCTTTGTGATAAATGGTACCAGCTTTATTATATTTCATTGCATTATTGCACATGAGTTTAAAATCACTCTGAAAGAATAGAAATTCTGGTTAGCAAACTATTGTTTTGGTTATCGGACTATTAACTCTTAAAAATATGAATTGCAGCCGCTAAATGTATGTGATAGTGTTCAGAATTTAAGTTAGATTTGCAACAGAATGAAATGAGCTTACAGTTTTTTTAACAGAAAGAAAATCATAATTCTAATACAAAATATTTCAGTATTTTATCTACTGTAGTTCTTAAGAGATAAGGAAAATAAAAATTCAAGATAATAAAATTTAAATCAGAATTTATACTATGTATAAAACTTGTTTTTATTATTTTGATTTTTCTACAATGAAAATATAACAAAAAATAGCATAATTTAGCTTTTTCCTACAGTACTTACAATAAAACAATTGAGTGACCGGTATTCATTGTCGTCAATTTTCTGTTTGATAGTGGAAAAGTCCATGGGTCTTCTTATTATAGTGGAATATCCTGGTGCAAAATTGTCGTTGACTGGCCAAGCAAAAAACTGATTTGGGTCTCGCTTTTCAAGATTTCGTAGTAACTGTTCTAATAGGCGGGATAAAGGTCGGCGTTTTTGACTTGCCTGAAAAAAATATTAAAGCTATAGCTTATTGCTTTCACATTATAATAAAATATGAATATTGATAAAGCTCTAAGGATCATAACTGTGGTCAAGGTAATGCAGTTTTACAAGAATTTTTCAAAGTAGACAAGTAGATAGTTCAAATATATTCTATTTATGAGTACACAAAATAAACATGTTTTTAAAATCTTACTTGTTTGAAATCCATACTTTTATGCTTGAGCATATTACTCATCAATTAAGTTAAAGCTTTGGACAATTTAGATCAAAGCACCCTATTCTGCACAATGCATCATGACTTTTGCATAATTTGCCACAAATTGGCTGGAGTTACTTAACAAATAAAATCAGTTATTAAAGTACAGATGCTATTTTGTGAGACATTAGCCTCACCTTGAGCACACATGAACGGGGTTCTCTGTGTGAAGCAGGAGAGTTTGGTCCAGGACTATGTCTCCGCAGCAATTTCTTAGTCAGCCCCTCATCATCACTTTCATCATCATCGGACAACTTTATCTGTAAGTTGTCCGATAAATATACTACTAAGTTATTTAGGTTGCTACAACACTGAACTAACTACTAATAAATGTCATGGTATAGATGACCTTTTAACTTAAGAGTACATTACATACAGAAGCACAAACTATGTTGTTACCAACCATATCTATTTCCCGACGTCTTCTTTTGCGATTTTTTTTAGGTTTTTCATGCCGCTCTTTAATATCTTCTGTGGCTGAATGATCAACATCACTTAAATCTACTTCCTCTCCTGAAATATTTAGTGCTTAATAAGACACAACATAAATAATGTTTCACACGGTTTATAAACTCCATTAATACTTACTACAGCTAAGCTTTTCTATATCATCGATCATTTTGTACAATTTAATAAATTTACTCCTCGTATGATGTAGTAGTGTCTACAATATATTCATAAGTATTCTTAAATAAGTAAATTAACTAAAAATTAGATGCCTTTAGGTGGAATCGAATATAATTAAAAACTGATTTAATTTATTTAGGACGCCGGATGCTTGTCAGAGTTGTCAGTTGTCGATTGGCAGTTGACAATTTTACATTGACAGTATATACTTAATATTTGATAGAATGTATGACGTTAGCCCTGCACACGCTTACTATAATGTCAGATCCACAATACGTGATGTCATTTAAAACATAAATAAGTTTTTTATACTAACAAATGGATCCTCGTTATTCGAATTTATCACGATAAAAAAACTGACATCCATTTTTAAATTGTGATCATATGTAACAAAAAAGAAGAACCAGTCGCTTATATAATAGTCGTAGGTTTCATAGTAAGTTCCATGTTTTATTTTAGTTGGATGTGTTAATGTTGAGTACCTACTAAATTATAATTAATTTTTGATAACTTATAAACTTTTAAT
Source organism: Leptophobia aripa (assembly GCA_951799465.1). Classification (NCBI taxonomy): domain Eukaryota; kingdom Metazoa; phylum Arthropoda; class Insecta; order Lepidoptera; family Pieridae; genus Leptophobia; species Leptophobia aripa. The sequence continues at coordinate 5,609,771 of OX637280.1, forward strand.
GTAAAAGCCATGTCGTATACGAAACATTGAATCATTTGAATGATATCTCCTCGTATGCTGTGTAAGATCAATGATCAACTTAAGTACATAATACTACGGTATTAGCATTAACAGTTGGGATTAAGATTATGGCATTGGAATATTTTGCCGACTGATGTGGGCAATATCAATATTAGTATGATACACAAAGCGAAGGCTGAGGCCATTGTCATCAAGGTATTAAATATTAATAGCCGGTTTAAGGCGCAAACAATTAATTTCGAATCGAGTTGTTTTTGTACAAGATATACCACAGCCCAAGGCTTCCGCGTGTTCGATCTTCGCATTGCATTATTAATAGGGCTACTTCATAAAGCCTTTCTTTATTTTTACAAATCTATCTAGTCTAATTTAATTTGTAAAAATAGGTGGTGACATCTACAATTTCCAGCTACATTCATAGACGCTAAGTTTATGTTATATTGTACAAGTCACATAAATATTTGTATTTTTACGAGCAGTGGGGCACACCATAAATATGAAGTCGCCGCCCAGAGACACTCACGTGGCTGCGTGAGTGCGTTGCCGGCCTGTTAAGAAGTGATACGGTGTTTATAGACACCCAGTCATATTTGTTCGGAAATGCTGTGGCGAGCAGCTCCATAACGTGGTGGTGCGTGGTAAGAAATGTCTCACGCGCAGTGGTGAAACGACGTCTAACAAGGTGATCTATTTGTATTCTGTCTAGAGTCCAGATTCTAGACTTTTACTAAATATCAACAATCCGTTGCTCCGTTTTGACGTGAAAGACAATCAAACAAACAAGCGCATTTATAATATATGTATGGACATTTTTTAATCTAGACACCATTTGAAATAACGCTTTACGATTCGTTGTTACAGCATCCTTCCGTGTGATCAGCTAATTAAATTGGCTTACAACTGGCTATTGGTTAATGGCAGTAAATCTTTTGAGATATGTCAGATCTTTAAACGTTCTATTGCTTTTCATCGAAAATTATTTATTGATTTCATTTATTCGGTCAGTGATATTTTTTTATGTATAGAGCTCCCCTCGCATCGTTTGGTATTTTGTGATTGTCATCTCCGCTCTACTATTGTCTATGTGATGTGTTTAACTAAGCTTTCTTATCTGTGCGTTATTAGTACTCTACAATCTTAAATTGATTCGCGCCAAATTGATTAAGTTTGTTATGTATGTACTATCGAACTTGCTCATTAGACCTTCAAAAATAACAAAGAAATATGATAAATAAATTCTACGTAAAATTTTCAATACAAAAAACAATCATCCCACAATTACAGTCAATAAACCTATTAAGAAACAATCATGTTTATAAGCGAAATAAAGCAATAGAATAGTCAAATCGAAATTATTACGTAAGATTTTATTTCCTTACCAATTCGAATGCGCCCACGCACAGGTAATGTTTAAGATAAAACTAATACAAGAATATTTCTTTACAAGTAGTGATTAAAATTAGGTGTAAAATTTGTTTATTTGGACCGTGGATTATAAGCAAAGTGAATTTTAAGATATATTACTATAACTTTATATAAGCGGATGTTTTATCCAATCGATCTCGTCCGGTGACATATTGGGATATGTGATACTAACTACAATAAAAATATATTTTAATAATTTACGAATTCAAATTTTCAAATCTCAATACATTTCGCTTTGAAAAATTATAATATTCTACCTTAGCAAAGGTGATTGAAATAGTTTATAAGCCGCCTACCTGACTGACATACATAAATGTTAAATAGATCGCCATTCTGTTTTATGCTAATCAATGAAAAGAAGTATCAAGGACAGTAGACCCACGCGAGCGTCATCTCCAACCAACGTAGCAGAAGATTCTTCATCAGCCTGGGATGGCCTGCTGTCTTCATATACCTACCATAAAAATAATAATATTAAAACAAGTATAAAATATAATCTTTACTACAGTCTCGGGAAAGTTTTAATTAAATTTATTGTAAACCATAATGTAACGTAAAAACATAATGTTAGAAAATATTTATGTGTTATCTCGCATCTTGGCATACGAGTTTGTATGACAAAAGTATAATTAATATAAATATATTAATAAATATAATCAATCCAACAGGAACTGTTGAATGCAGTTTTAATATCTTATATATATATACATTTCTCGTGTCACAATGTTTGTTCCCTTACTCCTCCGAAACGGGTTGACGGATTCTCTTGAAATTTTGTGGCCATATAGAGTAGGACTGAGAATCGGACAACATCTATTTTTAGAGACATTTTTTTTTGCCAAAAAAAGGTTTGTCGGAATCAGATAGTAAGTACACTTATATATTAATATGATACAAAGCAAAGACGATTTTATAATATGTATAATCATCTCTTTAAATAATATGATTTTGTTAACACATCTTTTGAAAAATAAATTCATTACAACCTCCTTTTGACTAAATTAATTAATTAGGGCCTTTTTTTGAAAAATGTTCGATGGTCTGTGGTAAGCGGCTCTTATGAGTGCGATTGGCGAACGAGATAGTCGTATTGGTATTCCTTGATGACACTTTTGTAAAAATTGCTATCTTTGATATATTGCAGATAATATTGCAGATAATATTGCAAGTCACATATTATAATCCTGACAATAGATAATTAAGCATAATTTATACACAGTGAGAAGTTAATAAGAAGTTTTTGAAGGTTGATAGTTATTTACCGTCAATATTTATTTTTATTGACGCGATTTCTAAGCGTGTTTCTAAAACTCCAAAGTCACGTAAATAGATTGTTGTGGTGAAAAGCTCGTTTCTCTGCGGTAGAAACTTGCAGGATACAATTCGCATGTTGTTTAGTATTCTATTGTCAAGGCCACACAGTGCGTGCTGAGAATACTTCAGCTCACGGAACAGAGTATGGGTCACATTAATATTCACTCATTTTTCTTTGAATTGGAAATTTATAATTAAATTAGTTTGAACCAATACAAAATGTAATCGACATTACTATCGATCGAGTTTCTGGTTTGGAATTTATAGGTGAATCCAAATAACATATACGACTATCGTACATATGTTATTAGAGCGACAAAGGTCCACTAGGTCAAAGGTCTCAAATGCTTAATTCTACTTATAGTAGATATCTATATTTAAGTATGATTTTAAGTTGACGTTGATGAACACGCTGCATTGTAGTCTTTTGCGGCTACTTCTCTAGCGCAAGTGGTGTAAACTTTCAATAAATTATGGGACAACAAAAATATTTTATATAAAACAAAAGGATACTATATAATACTATTTTAATTATCGAAAAGAATCCAAAATAACTTAATTCGTTACATATTTTTTGAAAACCTGGCTTATCAAAAAGCTGGCTTGCAGCACTTCCTATATTCTTACCTAGTATCTTTTACCCGCGACTTTGTCCGCGTGGTTAAAATATCAAAGGACTATGCAAAATCGGTTTATAAAAGGCAGAGTTCTGGTGAAATTTTTACACACCCCTAAGGGTTAAAGTCGGTTTCAACCCCTTTAAACCTGTGTCTTTCCCTAAAGTTAAGTCTACCTGCATACCAAATTTATTCCAAAGCGGTTCAGTAGTTTAAGCTTGAAAGCGTATGTATGAGTGCGTAAGTCGGTAATTTGTATGTGTGTGTCTCTGTGTGTTTGTGTATATGTGTGCGTGACCGAGAGATACACTGGGGACGGTATGAGTAATAAATATTCAATGCAAATGTATAAACACGTATTAACCTACTAACAAGAAATCTTAACATTAATTTGCACTAAAAACCCGATACAAGAAATATTACCATAGCATGAGCGATTTTAGAGATAAAAACAGTGAAATATGTTTATTATGTAGTTTGCTAAATAATAATAAATTAAAAAGCTAATTAATATCATGTATATATAATATACATCACGCTAGTCTTATATAATGTTGTTTGAAATTATAAGATAATTGAATTTGTTCATATTTATTTATTTCAAAATTTGTAATTCATAATTATATGTGTTTTAGTTAATTGTTTTAACAGTATCCTGCATTAGGATTCGGAAGACACCTATCAAGCTAGGGAAATTGACAATTATAAGAGAAATCTTTTAATTTCCAATATTATTGAACACGCGTTAAATGAATTAATGAATGTAGCTATTAAAATGGCTGACACATTTGTGCGTTTCTTTTCATTTGGTATATCTTCGGCTAAAATTGTCGAGTCACAATGTTCGTTCCCGTACTCCTTTGAAACTGCTCGACCGATTCTCATGAAATTTTTATTCCCTAAATGTTAATTAGGACAACCCCTTTTTTTTTCAACGCGATTTTTTATTTCGATTTTTTTATATTTTTTTTATAGAAGAGGGGGCATACCAGCCGGAGGCCCAATATAAAGGTGAAGTCGCCGCCCATGGACACTCATGTGGCTGGGAGCTCGTGAGTGCGTTGCCGGCCTTTTAAGGATTTGTACGCTTTTTTCTTGAAGGCCCTAAGTAGTAGTAAGAACTTACGTAGTGGTGGAACGACAGACACATATTTAAATAAATTTTATCATTTACAAAACGAGACATTTTCTTCCTATAGAACTTACTTTTTAATAGTTAAACATGACAGCCGATTAGTTAAAGTGGTTATTGTGTAATTAATAGTAAAATAATCATATTGATTGAAGCATATTAAAAAAAATATTTGATACTTTGATACCGTAGATTTTGAATTGAGTATACTAAGCGATTACACACATACTTTTAGATAAGAAAGCAGACCATAACCTACCCTGTCACGGAGGTCTGTCCACTTTCCCTAACCGCTTTGTAGTCTGATCGACAACAACGATAATATCATCCCATCTTCATTGATAACACACGACATAACCAGAGACAAAGCTTCAATGATCATAGATTATAGTAAATTGATCGCATTAATTAACAGATGCGATATGCTGGCATGAATGACGAATGGAATATTTTTATACTTAGCAATAGCTTATAAATCCAATATAAACGAATGCATCTTGCGCACGATAAATAATTAAATTGAACACTTTTTCATATTCCCGTATTGCATGTTTTGAGGACAAATCGACTTTTATTTATTTAAATAATCATTATCATATAATTAACTTATATATAACATATAATAGAAATTTATTGAACATCCGTCCGCAAATTATACGTAGTACGTCAATTATTTTTCCAAAGTATGAGCCTCAAAATGCATATCTGCATTTGTTTACTGCTCTTTGGTCGGTCACACCGGCCGCTTTCCACGGTGCGCGCGCGCTGCACATAACGGGCCGACCTGACCGTGCGCGGACGCCTCTCTCGCATCACGATCGCGTGTGTTCAGTGCTCTGACTTTGCGTGTATGTGTTCGATATTTTAATTATAATACTGTGCATCACTGGCCGCAGGTAATTACAATTTTTACACCGTATGAAAGTATTGATTTTGTTTATTTGAATTACAAAATTTGTTACTAAGTTCGATTTCGCGCCGGTCTAGGTTTAAAATTCGCTTCGGTAGAAAGTTAATGTACTAAGGTCATGGTGGTAAAATAATTAATTTTAACTTTATGTATTTACGTTTCTATATATAAAATAATTATTACATAATATTATCTAACACGTATAATATAATTAAATTCGTCCGTGACAGAGGCCGTTATAGTTATATAATATTTTTTTGGAGTAAAATGAATTGCTTGCTTTTTTCTCATATTTAATATTAAAGGTATTTTCAAAATCAAATATTATTAATTATTTAAATGTACACAGTGGAATAATTAACAATTTGCTGCAACATATGCAAACCTTTAATTATAAAAGATATGCGCAAGAAAAATGGCTATAAAAATAAAGATGAATTATTTTAACAGAATATGTTCTTTACACTTGCCCGATGAGCTATATATTAAGTTTGTATTAGGTACATGGATCAAATAGAAATGATTTAAAAAAAACTATTAAATTTCTTTGGTGTCTTTAATTCTATATAATATCTTTTCTCGCTCAACGAACATCGCGATAAATTGACGAAATGCTAGCATTAGAATACTCTGTCACAAGGACCAAACTTTTTGAATATATTTTGGTGCAGTTAAAAAAATGTCTATAAAATAATTAATTAAATGTTCAATAAATAAGCCAGCTTTTCCATACAAGTACTGAGAATTAACGCACAAAAAGAATTACATATAGAAAAAGAAGGTTTTTCTACTAATTGTCGACATATAGTTAAGCTCCTTAGGGTGTTAACGTCTCACTGGAAAGCCAAATCGAATATTGACTGAGCTACATTACAACAAAACAAAGTATAACTATACAATTAAGTATACTAAGCCTATTTACAGATAATACAATTTTATTATGAGATGAAATGGCGCGGTTTATTTGCGATATTAATGTAGCATTAAGTGAGGCGGTCGTTGGCATCGTATTTGTGGCTGTATACAAGTATTCATTTTGTAATTATGTAAATAAAACATATTAATACACACTTAATGTCGTTTAGTCAAAGATTTTTATTAGAACGGTAAAGATTGTTATATTTTATTTCTTAGGATAAAATAGCAGCGAGGTTATAAAGCATCATTTATTAAATTTATCGACATTACAAAACGTACGTGACATTAAAAATATTTTTACATTGGGTCAATGTTGTGAGGGTTTGAGTTTTACGAAAAACTCTCAATACATTTCAGGAAAATCTCAAAGTAATAGTTATAGTGACTAACAAAATATTTTTAATAGTAACCTAACTAATATAAGTAACTTTAAAAAAACATAGTTTAATACAATTGAATAACACACAAAACAATCTATGTACACTTATTGGTCTCAAATACAAAATTAATTATTGTCAAAAGCTTTATTTTATCGTGTGTTATAAATATTTAAAGCGTTAATAATTTAAGCAGAAAATGTCATAAATATTCTCCTTAAAGACCCCATAATCAAATATTTGAATTATAATGATCACAGCTGAGAACACATTGTCTTTATATATTATTTTTACTCAATTTTAAATTAGTGTTTTGTAAGATTAGCTAATTTTCTGTACAAATATATTAATAATTAATTAATATCATATATCAAAAGGTTTGAAAGACTTTTCACATCAAGTTTTGGTTGCCTCCTAGGCAAATGTCAGTGCTATTTACAAAACCGCAGTAAACGACTTATACGAATAAAACCTTAATATTTTATTTATTAGGTAATAAAAACAATTTTTTTTGATAAACTTAATAATTCTAGAGTAAAATTTTGGTAAATTTTCACTTCAATGGATAGCTAGAGTAGAAGTTTAAATTTACAGAGAACTTATTCGAAAAACTGTTGTATTTGAAAAATACCAAATTCATAGAATCATTCCGATATAAATAATTTCCTATCGTATTAATATTCAGAGCGTGGAATCTGGTAAGTGGGAGTATGTTCTGTATTTGCTTACAATTGTCTAGTTCCGCATTATTATTAAATACACATATCTTGTTTGGTCGTATTATAATTTAAAACATTTAAAAGGTGAATTTTAATGAATCAATCATACAAACTCAATAAGTAAATATTGAATAATTTTCAATTAGTATCCTTACATAATGTTAGTTGTTTTTTTGTGTAAGTGTTTCTATTATTATTAAACAAAAACCACGAACATAGATGTATAAGACTTTCTGTTGTCTGAAATAAAGAAAATATTATTTCATTAGCTCTAGAGAAGTAATATTTTTTCTTTTTCGATTGATTGAATCACATGAGAAATGCCAAAGCAAGTTGCCCGTTGTATTATTTAAGAGTGATCTAATACAATTTCACCTTTGATTGATCAGCAATTATTCTGTGAAATTGTTAAAACCCGTTAACTATCGAGTGAGAGAAACCTTTAGAAAAGATTAAATTAAAATATATTTTTATACTGTTAAACGATTCTCTATTTTATACATTTTTTGTGTATTACTTACGTATTCTAACATGAAGATATCACATTACGTATAACAGCAACAACTGGGATAAGCACGTTCTGGGATCAGCCGAGTTTCTTGCTTCTTCTCAGCTTGGTCTCATACGAACAGGCCTAGACATATTCAGCTATATGACGTTTCAAAATGGTCCTATCTATCTTACTGAGATTTGTACTTTAACTAATTCTTATAAGCCGGCAACGCACTTGTTAGCGTTACATATATTTTGTCTATTAGTTGTACTATTTTCTATATTAATGAACTATTTAGTACTTATACTTCTCTTTGCATCATTATATTATGCTTAATTATCTATTGTTAGGATTATAATACATATATAATTTGCAATATCAATCAAAATACAGTAATCATTGTCATAACAGTTGTATTTAATAAAAGTAGTTGTTTAATTTTAATTTTACCAAAGTACAATCAAGGAATAACATACACGTTTATCTTGTTCGCCAATCGGGCCCAGAATGGCCGCTTACCACCGAAATAACAAAAGCAATCGAACATTATTCAAAAATGCTTCTAATCAATTCATTTAACCAAAAAGAGGTTTTAATGAATTTATTTCCACTAAAAAGGTTTTAACTAATTCAATGTGTAAGATATGATTATACATTATATAACATCGTCTTACTGTATGTAGCATCAGTGTATTAATATGGTATATACTGACACACTCATAGCGTAGTGAATAATTTCACTTAATATCGATTACACTGAAGAAGCTGTAGTTTTTTAGCCATACGGATGGAATTTGTAATAACTCCGGCTAGTATGATTTAATTTAAAAAAAATCCAAATACTGCATTTTATTGCATAAGTTGCAAGATCGTGAAATATTTGTTTAGGTAAGGCGAATAGTCATGTTTCGCACGCTTGACACAATTACAATTAAGATTAAATAAATTTTATTATTTTAAATAATCATTTAAAGGTAATAATATAATGATTTTGGAATTGCAATGTAACTATGTAAAATAGGTAATTAATAGCTTACTTCTTTGGCGTTCATAAGTGAATGAAGTGAATAAAGTTTTGTTTTATCTTTCTCGTATTATTGAAGTTTAACTGGGTTAAAAATCTATTAGCCGACCGCAAAATTGAGTGAGATGACTCAATTGATTGAATTGAGTAAATATTAAAATTCTAATTTAACTTAACTTCTAATACATTTAAAACGCGCATAAATAGTATCTTGGTTGAAAAGGCATACAGTTAAAAGAATATTTTTTTTGTATTTTTTAATATAAGACGAAACTCCTTTTAATGTTCCATTAGCTCAGCATAGGGACAGTTTAATTTTTGAGTAGCCTTTAAAATGCTTTGTTATTTGAATTGTGAGTATTAATTGTTTATTTTAAAAGAGCAGCTATCGAGTTTCTTGCCGGTTCTTCTCGGCAGATGACCGCCTTCCGAACCGGTGGGAGTGTAAAAATTGACGATTGAAAAGTGTCTTTATAAAGACCTACTTGAATAAAGATATTTTGAGTTTGAGTTTAAATTAACATTTGTGTCATCCATAATAAACTTGTTATATAACCTCTTACAAAGAAACTATGTACTTACTCAACATAAGACTGTATTGAATTTCCTACACTGTAATCGCATGTGACCTTATTTGGATAAATACTATGTAATAAGATTACATGTTGATTTTTCCAACTATTTTTCCGAGAAGGAAATCATTTCCGCTACCCGCTAACGTGTACCACGTACCAGGGTAGTAGAAACCATAGGAGGTATTTGTTATGTTAATATAACGAAATGCGAACTTTTTAATGAAATTTTGAAAAACTCGCATACAATATATTAGGATGTGGCATGATTTGGTCATGTATGTAACATAATTTTAGCGGCCATCGAGTTCCTTGCCTTTATTTTCGGTAGATAACTGTCTTGCGAACTGGTGGTAGTGTAAACATTGATTCAAATGTGTCTTTATAAAGATCTACTTGAATAAAGATAGTTTGAATTTAGGAGAGAAGCATTTCCATATAAAAGTGTCGGTTTTTTATTGGTTTCCAAACTAGACCAAACGTTATAAAACCAATTGATTGAACAATGGGGTTAAGTCATACTCTCATGAATTGCGTCAACGCGTGTGAAACTCATACGTACGGAAAGGAGAATTTTTATTATACCATAGATCACTATCTCATTTCATTTGAACAAAGAAGTAGGAAATCTCCATGATTATATGTTATAGCTTAAATAATTGTATTAAGGTTTTTATTCCGTGATGTAATCAAAATTAATAAGCTTGGTCCTACTACTTGACCCCATAAAGTTGGTAATTCATTTGAAGGGCTATGTGTACGCATCTATAACAAAACCCTAAACATTTTGTTGACTCTGTCAATGAGGAAATTTAAGTAGTTCAGCAGTAGATTTTACAAAAAGCACTTTATAAATTATCTCTTTATTTTGATGGTGAAAAAGTTTCGGAGTGAATTAAGATAATAGGATTGATAATAGATAATAAGATTGAGCATCTTTGCCTAGCTTCTAAAAGCGTTCTGTGATCATTACCAAAAAAATGTCAGCTTGGTTGCGTATGAACAGGCGTAGAATCACTTAGATTTAAGACGATTCAAAATGGTCCTATGTACCTTAGTGAATAAAGATATTTGGACTTTGATTTGCTGTATGTTGTTGCTGTACCGCGATGATTATGAACCATAAAGATGACGTAACTAGCAAAACACGTGGCTTGGTACATTGCCGGCCTTTTAAGAAATTACATATAATAACAAAAGATATTTCTTTTTATTATTATTACATTTACCTAGATATTTTATTTATTAACACTTTGTTGTAATTGTTAGAACAGAGTAACGGGCGGCATTATCGCTAATAAGCGATCTCTTCCAGACAACTAACTCATTAAAGATAAATGTTTTGGTGCGTATACATCAGAATTCTCTGTGTGTACAGCTAACCACAGACCACAGACGTTATTAAAATCTATATCAATTAAAAAGAGGAAAATTATACAAAAATAATGTCACACAAACTAAAGAACAATGTATTGTTCGAATTGGATTCGTGTAACAAATTGTGTGGAAAGTCGATTTTCACCTGTAAAAAGTTTTCTTTGTTTACACTTGATGAAACCGTTCATAGTTAGTTCTATTATTTATTAGCCACGGTATTTCCGAAGCACTTAGGGGTCTTTCAATAAAAGAGCGTACCTAAGGCTGGCAACGCACGATCACCCAGCCACGTGTCTATAAGCGGCTACTTATGTGGTGTGCATCCCAGCTCGTTTGTCCCCCTATAAAAAAATAAATACGGAGCGCTTCATTCAAAACAACAATTACTAATAATTCTATTCAGAGCCCTCGTAATTATTAGTTTTGGCGTAAAATTGATTTGAACACCGTTGCCGACCTGATTCCATCGATTATATAATTCATCGTTAATATAACTTGTCAGTTACGAAGGCTTCAATGCTTCCTTTAAGAGCTTGTAGAACATCCGGTCAGTAGGTATTTATTTGGTCGCGTAATATTTACATTTCCAATATTATTTTATGAAGATTTAAAACGTTCTAACATAGATTTAATAAGTCAAAAATACATGAACGATCTTTATTGTAATGTTGACAATGACACCACACAAGATGGCGTCACAAACATAGACTATATTAAAGAAAGAGTTCTTATATAAAGGTTGAGCTTGGAGCAGAAATAAGTTTTTCTTTCGTCTCTTTCTGACGTGAAGATTTGGCGATATAAAGAGTAGCACTCACCAGTTCTTCTCATTGATATCGTTAATGACAGTATAGATATATTTTGCATAAATAGTTATCGTCTTATAAAGCATTTAATAAGGTTTAGGTTAGGTTAGTTTAACTTAGTTTACGTTTATCAGTATATATAATATTATTATATTCTTTGTCTCTTTTCTTAGATTTTATATTCTAACGTAGTATAAACTAGAACTTCCAGAATCGCCATTTTTCGGCCAATTTTAAAACCAAACTAATTTACAGTAAATAAAAAATATATTTCTTATTTTGACATGAGTTTGTAAATGACCAAAAGTTAATAACTTTTTTTTGATAACCTTAATTGTGGAATAAGCTGGGAATCTTGCGAAATAGAATATTCATAAGGTCGTCGACAGATGAAACGATCAACTCAGGTGCCGTTATTGTTCGGCTTACAATTGAACCGAGATTAAGGCCGGCGTTACTTTCAATCATTCTCAATTCGACTGTTTTAATCGAATAATTAAGTATCGTTTCATCAATATTATTATTGTATTAATCTATATAAAATAAATTGATTTCAATAATACCATATTACATATTCAGTTTGTAGTTGAATAGACACGTATTAAATTAAAATGCCTGGAAGTGATCGCTTATTAGCGATAAGTTCACACGTTGCTCATAAGAGCAACGTGTGAACGTACATATAAATGTACTAACATTATTTACTCCTACTGATTTTGTGCTACAAAGTGTATGTGAATTAATAAATGGATATTTTAAAAAACACGCACGAGTCGAATTGAAACTGGCGGACTTATCGCTCTCAGCGATCTGTTCCAGACCAAATTTAAAAAATAGTTCCTGGTATTACAGCTTTTCCAAGCTTTTCCTTTTTTATAAATAATGAGCTAAGCAGTAGGTGCATAATGTACCGACTTCTACATGTAATAACAAAAAATGCATTAAAAAGACTAAATTACATACAAACTATTAAAAAAAGGTGGTCGAAGCCATAGCATTTGATCAGTACAAGGTACACAAGAATGAGAAATACATGTCCACGCGATTGCCAACTGTTGACATAGTTATGAAATACGTGACTTTAAAGATATTTGAAAAAATATATTGAAGCTAAAGTACCTTATGTTGTGCAAGACGATTCATATGAATTCGTTTCGTGTTAAAATAAAACCAGAAAACCATAATTTTTTTTTGTTGATTATTATTCTGGCACGAACATACAACAGCACTAAATTTCAACAATTATTTATACTATATAAAACTATTTTTATTTATATATTACAACTAGCTGATCCAGACAAACGTCGTTTTGCCAAATGTCTCTCAAAATAGATGTTGGCCGATTCTCACTCACAAAATATCAGGAGAATCGGTCAACTCGGAGGAGTAAAGGAACAAACATTGTGACACGAGAATTTTATATATTAGAACTGCTGGTCGATTAGATTTTAAAAGAAAATATATCCTTAATAATATTATGTAAACGGTTTTTGTGTATCGTGTTTATAAAAAAAAAAACACCCACACAACGAAACCTCCATATTGCTAAAAGGTCAAAGCACTTAATGTTGAAATTTTTCTTGTTGATGAAAAATAGTTTTATCATTATGAAAGTAATTGACTTTCGCTACCATAGAATAAGGCGTAAGCCAATATATAAAACCTTTTTGTCAAATATGTCCACAAATATTGTGTTAAGAGCAAACGTAATATATGTTATTAAAACAGCAATTATATATAATAATTACTTGGTAGTTTTTTTAGTAGCACTGTGACCCAAATATTGCAGGGAATAGCGCATGGGTACGCGTAACCCAACAAAGGTCAGTATACCCTAGAAAAAACAAAGTAGAGAAACACTTAAAACTAACTACCAATAATGGGATATGATTTGGTCCAGTTCATCTAAGTTATTGTTGGAAAGAGTTAGTTTACTGACACCAGAGCAATCATTAACTATTACGCGATCCACGTGGCTTTAGCATCGGGACAGTTCAATTCTTGAGTAGCCTTACAATGCTTTGTTATTGTAATTGTCAGTAGCACAATTTTGTATGAATTGTTTATTTTAAAAGAGCAGCTATCGAGTTTCTTGTCGGTTCTTCTCGGTAGATGACTGCCTTCCGAACCGGTGGTAGTGTAAAAATTGACGATTGAAAAGTGTCTTTATAAAGACCTACCTGAATAAAGATTTCCTTTTTATCTAACCATGTTCACATTTGTACTCACATATATCGGAATATCGATTTATAAATGGCAGAGTACTGATGATATTTTTATACAAACTTTTTTTCTCGATTCTCGTATATGTCATTCCCTAAAGCTTAGTCTATCTACATACCAAATTTCATCGAAATCGGTTTAGTAGTTTAAGCGTGAAAGCGTATATAGAAACGTTATATTATATATCACAATGAGAGAGATATTTGTGATGCATTCGTTTTGCAAAGTGTAAATAACTTCTTTGAACTGATAGGTGTTGGTTATAAAGTCAAATTATAAAGCAAAATGGGAAATGTACAATTTCGCGGAGGCCAGCCTCGATAAAGGTTGCGATCGTCGTTTGTTCTCAGCTGGCCTCCATTGTTGCAATTAAGGAATTCGGGAAAATGTTTTTTAATAGTGACATTATAAATGACAGCTTAAACACAATAGACGTAACAAAACTGTATTTTGAATACGACCATATTCGATCGGCTATTATTTTCATTAATTCATTCTATTATACGTTAGTGTGTATGTTACGCTTTCACGCTTAAACGAACTAAGGATTTCGATGAAATTTGGTATGGAGATAGACTAAACAATAAGGAAGGACATAGGATTAACTTTATTTCGAAAAAAAAGGTTGAAGGGGTTAAATGAGATGAAAGTTATAATATTCACAAGAACTCGGCCATTTATAAACCGTACTTCCAAATTCTTTTTGTACACTTCATAATATTAGTTTCTTTTCTAAATCTTTCGTAGATCCACTACATATAAAATTAATGCTTGTTTTATCAAAACTGTTCGTTTGAATTAAAGCCTCCACATAGATAAATTTCACACAAAAGCCCTTCTAATCCAAAAAAAAAGCGGGTTTATTGTTTGCGATACAAGAATGTAACAATAGTGTGTAGCTGCAATGAAGGACAATGTACCGAAATATCGCACGGATTGTTATAACTGTTAAGGTAATGGCTGTAAGCGGTCTCAATAGCAAATCTGCCCGCCGTAATGGGTTCGCGTGCACAGTTGCGTCACGGTGGTACCAGGGATGAGCGGTCGGCGAGTCCCGTTGTTTTTTTAACTTTTGATCAATTAAAATATATAACAGAGAAATATGAAGTGCGTGTTTGGCATCACTACAATCGCTATTTGATAGTCGTTTGAGTGTTATTCAAAGCTATAGTAAAATAATTAATGAGAATAGACAAATTTAATTTAAAAAATATATTCACTTATTAGTTTGATGTTGTGTTGTGTGATTTGAGTGCTTGTGGTTGAAGTTGTGTTGCAGTTATTCAACATCAGACTTGACAGACATCTGTGCAGTATTTTCTAGATTCATATGTGTACTGGGTATTTGTGGGATGTTCTTATTATAACGTAAATGTGTGCTATTCGACCATACCCCAGTGGGTAAGTTAATAATTACTTAATACCAGTGTACAGAGTACAGAGAAAATTGATGTATTCGTTGGGGAATAGTGGATGCAGCACTTTATGACCATAGTAGAATATACATGTAGATTTAAAGGAGTGGCGGAGTATTTAACAACGTGGATTTAGGTTCTGGCAGTATAGAGTCAGTTTTTTTAATAATTTTGCGACGATTCAAAAGTGGAAAGTTACCTTTATGAATAAGGTTTTTTTTTATTATGTATCATGAACAATGCTCTTAGAAAGTCTTAGTACAAAGTGTAAAGGCGACTTGGCAGGGCATATGCAGGCATGAATTTTATTTCAACTGAAGAAGAAACTATGTACATTATTTTAAATAATAAGAGAGAGCGTGTTCTCGATATATGTACAAGCAATGTATTGTTCAAATAGAGACACCAACAAAAAACTATATTTTTATAAAGCCACGCGCTTATGCCTTGAACCACACCATACACAAAATCTCCCACGGCTGCGTTCGCGATGCTCACCTTGGACCACACGTCCACGCTCTCCGCAATTTACAAGTTTTCGTAACTAACTCGTTATCAAGCCGATTCTCTCCGACTCATTGAATTCCGATCGGCAATTACTTTCATGCTATGTCCGTTTGTCGAAATGAAGCTCAGCTTAGGCTAAAGGAATGCCTTTTGAAAAATGCTGACGTAATTAATACGCACACATTACTATTTTTAATTGCACTATTTTTGACCCTGCGGTGTTTTTGCAGCGGGCTTTTAATCTACAAACACTACTCAATACTCCGTATGCCACAGTCAACATTCGGAATGCATCCGCGCACTTAATTTCGTTTTTCACACAAAATTTGATACAGGCCCTTTGATCCATTTTTTTTGAATAGGTAAAAATCGAAGACGATCCAAAACACGTGCAAGCAAAGCAGCTGTCAACAATTAAGTGAACATTCAAAATGGCCGAGCTTGTCGGCATAAGTGAGAGACATGAGTACCAACATAACGCCACAAAAAAATCGAAATTCGACTATACGTAACCCGCGTAAATTCAAAATTCGCGATACTTTTTGAACACACCTCGTATATATATCTATTCATTCAGGACATATATGATATTTTTTTATTTGTTTGACATAATGTTTCATCAAATGTGCCCATTTTTAGGTCGCTATACATTTGTAATTGTGTTCAAATGTTGCGGCGAATATTTTTATATATTTTAATATGCTATATAATATTTATGTGGCACTTTAGGGATTCTATTACATAAAGGACCACGTCACGTGTGTTATATTTAATTAATTTATATCATTGTGTCCTGGTTATAAGATAACAATTGTTGATTTTAAACCATGTTCATACACGGTTATAACGCTTAAGTTTTATGCCTAAAGTTTACGTTTTTACAAATTATATTTATTTATTCACACTTTATTGCACTTAAAGAGTAGAAGTAGAAGATGTTAATACATATAAGAGTAACGGGCGGCCTTATCACTAATAAGCGATCTCTTCCAGGCAACCCACATGCACAATTTTTTTTATATATAAGAAGGTTCAAACGAGCAGGAGGTCCACTATAAAGGTGAAGTCGCCGCCCATAGACACTCACGTGACTGGGAGCTCGTAAGTGTGTTGCCGGTCTTTAAATGATTTAATTTGTTGGGACGTTTCGGAGATCAGCAACCAACGCCAAGGTAGGCAAATTTTAAACATTGTTGACTTTAACTGTTTCAATTTATAGAATATTCTTTATTAAAAGGCTTGTTAAGTATTCATTTGAATACAACACAATACTAAAGTATATTTAATACATTTACACACATTATTACGGTTTGGTACAGAAATATTACTTTGACTTGTTTAGTTTCTAATTAGATCTATGAAGGCAAGAAATGAGTCTAGTACTAACTATTTTTACAAACTTAAAACACTGGAAAAATATAGTATACAATATACTTCGAATTGAAGTGCCCCCATCTATGAATTGTATTAAACATAATTATTATTAGATTTATAGATATTAGACGTTATATTTTTTTATGGAAATTAGTGAACTAAAAATAATAAATATTATATAAATCACTCTATATGTAGAGTTTTTGAGCACGTTGTTGATCAGCAGCACTTTTACAGAGCGCTTGTCTATGAAAGGGTTCATAGACACGTGCTCTGTCCAATTAGGACCGTTTGAACAGCGTGTCCATCTCGCCCACGCCTCTTATCACTTCCTTGATAGCTGATCCTAATCTTGAGTTTATCTGCTTTAAGATTTAATGTGAATGATTGTGGAATAGTAAATAGGTTTAAGTTTATTCGCGAAGACTTAATGGATCGTTTGTCAGATAGTACATTACGATTCAAACTCAAAATATCTTTATTCAAAGAGTTCTTTATAAAGACAATTTTGAATTGTCAATTTTAACACCACCACCGGTTCGGAAGACAGTCATCTACCGAGAAGAACTGGCAAGAAACTCGATAGCTGCTCTTTTAAAATAAACATTTTATATACAATTATGTCACTTACATGACCAATACAAATAACTAAAGCATTGTAAGCTACTGAAGTATTAAACTGTCCCGATGCTGTGCTAATTGCCAACACATTAAAGGGATCTTTGTTCTCTAAATATTCGTTAACTGTATACTATGCCATTTCAACTAGAATATTTATTGTGATCGCGCCTTTTAAATAGCACGATCACAATAAACCGCACTCCCAGGTCCCAAATGAGAAGCGATATGTGAGACTCACACTATGCTTTTCAGAGACGAGGTTTCAATCGTAGCAACCTAAAAAACATTATTCATTGACAAATACATTTTCAAGTATATATTTAAAGTATTTAGTGGCTTACTTAAATATGAAGATATAATATACAGTGCAAAACAAAGTTATAATTATAAGCTATAATTAGTACGTATATTACATATGTTTCTTTCAAATCAAAAATATTTGTATGTATCATAAGAAATAAATATCATAAGACGCAAATGACAAGAGCTATGTCTTACACTTATTGCTTAGCCAAACGTTAAAATTAGCCATTATACAAATGTATTAAAAAGTATAACTTGCTTATTCGTCAGAGTCTACAACAAAAATAAATACAATATTAATAATAACGTGTGTAAATTGCTAAGTACTTAGACTATTGTTTAGCCATACGCGAATAAGTTAGTCATTACACAAAAGTAATAAACCGGCCAATTCATGAAAGTAAAATAATGATGTTAACTATAGAAACTCCTAAGCCCTTACACTAATATTGTTTAGCCATACGCGAATAAGTTAGCCATTACACAAAAGTAATAAACCGGCCAATTCATGAAAGTAAAATAATGATGTTAACAATAGAAACTCCTAAGCCCTTACACTAATATTATTTAGCCATACGCAAACAAGTTAGCCATTACACAGATGTGTTATATCAATAATGACTTTCTATTCGAGTCGGGTGACCGGTTCGTCATTGTTATAATTACTTTCGCCGAGAGAATTCACATTACATAACCATACACCTGACCTTTGTCATGTGTGATTTGTGAAGAAATTGAACCCGAACAGCGCGTATTCAACCAACATATGATTTATGTTGGTTGAATTGTTATTGTTTTGTTTCTTCTTAAATTTCAATCAGGAACCCCATTTTCTTGATTTTCGAAAGTCAAACTCAAAATGTCTTTATTCATTAAGGTACATAGGACCATTTTGAATCGTCTTAAATCTAAGTGATTTTACGCCTGTTCGTACGCGACCAAGCTGAGAAAAAGTAGGCAAGAAACTCGGCTTGGTTGTTGACGACCGCGAGTTTCTTGACGACCCCATAAAAATATAAAAGTAAAATATAATATTGTTGATGATTTATATATTAGGTTACAATATACTTATGAACGTATAGTTTAACAGTTCGTTTTGAAACGTACACAAATCTAAAATTAAAAATTGCACCAAAAAGTTATAGAATATTTGACATTAAAATCTCTCGACGCCGGAATTTTGATACTCGACCCCATTCGGGGTCGCGACCCATAGTTGAAATGCCCTGCTCTAACCCATACAGCACAATTCTACAGAATACATATTAAATATATAAATGAAAACAAGGCCATCATAAGCCAGTAAGCTTAAATATACAAGAATAAATAACAATATGAATATGTGGTGTGAAAATAATTTATGAAAATCTAATGGCAGTCGATCTAGTCGGTTTCTTTTTTTAATGTTATCTTTTTTTAACACAAATTGATTTTTGTGCTACCCCGGGAAACTCTGCTTTTTTGGGTGGCTAGTTTACATATCTATACTGTTAAAATGGGTGTGTGTCAGTGTGTCATTTATGTGTGAATGGTTGAGTTTTTATGTATCTGTGTTTCTGTGATAGACACTGAAGGCGCTGTAAGGCGCTAGTCTCGATTTAATAGTATGTATTAATTATTTTATTTTTAATACATCTGTCCTCACTCATCTTATGTGCTAAATATATTAAAAAAAACAATAACCTTATGAGATACTAACACTAGGTATAAACATAAAACAATTAAATGGGAACTTGAAACAATGTATTTATAGATAACTGAAACGATTCTTCTCTCCTGTGTGTTATACATGTTTTTAAAGCTCTGTCCTTTACAGGTTCATTATTAATTCGTTTTATGTCTATCGTTTGAGATGTCACTCAACTTGCTTTCTCAATTTTTCAACACTTTGTTTATTTCTTGACTCAATCTTAACACCTCATACTATTTTCTCCGACGACGTAAACAATTTACATTATCGACAGAGCAGCACCTAAGCTTTCGTTATTTCTAAGTCAAAATTTCGTGTTCGCCAAATGTTTGCGGCAAACATTGCGCGTCATCCGTTCCACGCCTCAAATAATGTAGTTTTATATTTATTAAAGTATTGTTAGTTAATTCTGCTATATGTCACATTCTCGCGATCAAATTTACTCCGTTCATTTTGGGTCTAAATATAATAAACACGTTTTATTGCTTTTTAATGAAATTACTAATTAATACCGGTTATTATAATTGAATACAGAACACTTATAAGCCAGTGTTGATATTTAACTTAAGCTTTGATTTATTTGATATTTTCCATATAAAATTGTATCAGCGTTCACTACGATACGTCACACTGCGATACGTCATTAAAGTAAAGTACGACTCAGGATACCAAACAAGACGTTCTGAGAAGATAATATCAAATGTACTAGTTAAAGTATTTGTTAACAAGTACATTTCGATTTAAAAAAAAAATGGCTAACATAAACGATCACACATATATGGAAAAAAATGTATACGTTGTTGCTATTTATATGCCGACAAAGCAAATAAAATAAAAGCGTTGCACTCACGAGAATTTGATATCATCTGGCAATAAAAACTTAAATACTATAACACTAGACTTCGCCGGCCTTAATGGACTGGGGAATGTTGATACATTTCCGAGGCCGTAGGCAGATGGCACACGAAGAAAATGGTATTTAATTAACACACAAAAAGTTCATAAGACATATTTAAATTTAACATAAAATACAATTATTAACAGGTGGCGAAACTATCTCTCTAGAGATCTTTTCGTTTGAATTCTAGTTAGGTAATGTAAGAGACGATGTTTCTATGTGAAAAGAATTTGGGTGGAAATTTGGAGGTTTCCTCTGAAAAAGCTTGGCTTATAAGTGTTCTGTATTCACTTATAATAATCGGTATTAATTAGTTATTTCATTAAAAAGCAATAAAACAAGTTTATTATATTTAGACCCAAAATGAACGGAGTACATTTGATTGCGAGAATCTGACATATACCAGAATGTGAGATATTTCTGACAGGGTTAGGAATGATACTGGAGTATAAGTAGTTTAAGAATTCATTAAGTGTATGTTTTATTATGGCAAAAAATGGTGGGCAAAGTGCCGGAATTTAAAGGATTTACCACAAAACTAATTCCTCATAAGCCCGCATGAGGAACAAGTTTAATAATATTATAATTTTTTTTTCTAATTAGTATTTATGTATGTGTAATTATTTACTTAATTTTGAAATTTTGTTCATAAATAAAATGTCAAATGTAACTAAGACTTTTCCATTAAAGCAAAATATTTATTGTTTTAAAAAATCGATGACTTATTTCCAAGGAATGAAATTCAGTTATTATCTAGAAAAGTTGCGTAAAACCAATAAAGATGATTGCTGATCATGCGATCGGATGGATCACCCACTTTCCAACCATTATCATATCGAGCCAACAAAAAGACATTATACTTCATGGAGTATCTAAGCCAACGGCCATAGACCATTGCTCTGTGGTTTTCTCTCAAGTATTTTATTTGTATTATCTGTGTCAATGTATCTGTAACTTTCGGTGAATATGTTTTACATATTACAAGAAATAGAGAAAAAATCCGTATGAGCATACGTTTTTATAACATAATCCCAGCACGTATAACCAAATTAACTTCTGACAAATTTAAAACGCGCGCAAAGGTTATTCTGGTTGAATAGTAGTACATACTTTTCCGTACTAGACAAATATCCTTGCTTCTAAAACTGTACTTTCCAAAAAAAAAACAAAAAAATCAACCAAGCCGAGTGTCTTGCCTGCTTCTCTTCAACTTAACTTGGTCGCGTACGAACAGGCATAGAATCACTTAGATTTAAGACGATTCAAAATGGTCGTATGTACTTTTAATGAATAAAGATAATTTGACTTTGACTTGAGTAGCCTTTACAATGATTTAGTTAATTGAGTTTTTCATGTAAGTGACATAATTTGATATGAAACGTTTAATATAAAAGAGCAGCTATCGAGATTCTTGCCGGTTCTTCTTGGTAGATAACTGATTATATGATCATAGTGTGACAGTGTACTTACATTGTATTATTGAATATAGTAATCGTACGCGAAGTTATCCAGTGGCTACTGATTATCCTATAGACTGCATCCCATCACGCGCAGTCACTTTCCCACGATCAGCAACTTGGTCTTGACTCTACGTGAGTCTATTTCTTTAAGCCAGCAATCTAAGACGATTTTAATATGTATTTTCAGATGTAGTACGTAAAAGTTCCTTGTTTAGAAAGAAAAAAAGTTTTTTGTTTTTTTGTCGATTCATTTGTGAATAAAATTACTTTTCATTTTGTTTTGATTTAACTTCTCGCCAGTTTTTGTTATTCAATTTTCACTTATGAATTGAGTAAACCATTATATCGGTTCGATTTTACAGTTGAAAATCGTTTGCCTAACTCTTCACTAGTAGCTAAACAAAGTGCAGAAACTCAGAGGCATCTTCAATTGTTGTCGTGTAAATGGAGCGAGACGGCACGGCTCGCTGCCTCACAGAGAATGTGCTGATGTGAATATCATTGATAAAAAAAATAGACGAAGGTGCGAATAATGTACCGAACCTGAATATTGTCTGTTAAGAGAGGTTTGATCATACCTGTCATCTGTCAGAAGTCTGAGAAGTGAGGAAGCGAGGAAAGGTTACATAATCTGTGACCCCTTTTGACAGCTCCGTTTCGTGTATATTTCGTGATAGCTGATCACTGATACGATTATATGTGGACAAGATATAAATAAATAACACACTCATTAAAAAGCGTAGTGCATACCTCATTTTTTTTTTGAATATTTTATTTAACACGTGTCTCCATTACACTTATAAAAAAATTAAAAATATTTTTTTTTCGAATACAAGAATGGTGTCTCTATTTAAGCAATGAATTGCTTGTGTTTGAAGAACACGCTGTCTCTTATTCTATCTTATCTATTTAAGCTAATATACAAAAGAGACAAAAAAGAAGCGAATTCAAACAATAAAAAAAACTTAACTAATTACACAATACAATTGCTGGATACATCCTAGTCGCTATCACGTATCATATTGATCTAAAATGAGATTATTAATGTATAGCTCTTATATGTTTAATGTATCTTGTTAATATGCTAAACACACCATGAAAAACGTATGACTCAATATGGCGTTGTAGGTCAATTAATTCGTATAAATCAAGCCGCGTTTCCTTTTATGGTAGGAAACATGTGCAATTTCCTTTAGAAGCCTAGAATTTTATTCGTGTTAGTTTTTTCAGTATTATTTTAGTCTTAGTTTTTTCAGTATTATTTTAGTGTTCGTTTTTTCAGTATTATTTTATTCATGTTAGTTTTTAAGTATTATTTTAGTGCTAGTTTTTTTAAGTATTATTTTATTCGTGTTAGTTTTTAAGTATTATTTTAGTGCTAGTTTTTTTAAGTATTATTTTAGTAGTGTTATTTTAGTAGTGTTAGTTTTTTAAGTATTTTCTTTGCGACAGTAAAGAGTTCAATTATTACTCTTATGACCTGGTTCTTAATACTAATTGAGCTTTGCTGCCTCAAATTTTTCAAACTACATATACCTTACAATAGTTCATCAAGTGTCAATCAATGAATATTATTTTTTTTTTGTTAATTCGCAATTTTTGTTTCCTAATTGAAATTTAATTGTTCCCAGACCGTAAAATTCGTTATAATCAACAAAGCGTATGAAACTTTACTATCTTAAATTTCGCGTGCATTTGAAATTCAATTTTATAAATGAACGTTCCACGCCAAGTTTATGTTGTTTTATTTTGAAAAGAGAGAGTTAATTAGATAATTAAATCTAACCAATAAGTGTCTCGACACTGTTCATTATAATATACTTTATTATCGGACATTATTTAATACAAACGAAATGGACTGAGCTGCAAGCTCAGTATTGTCGAATTGAAACACAAATACTTCATTTATTAAATAAAAATTAGTTTAAGTTATTTAAGTTTTAAGTTTACATAACATTTTAACTGAGATATACTATACTTCATACATAATATACACCGTATGGAGCTAGTCAGCAGATGATTTTTAATAAAAGTTTAACTTTATGTTCTGTGACAAAATTTATATTGTCTTTGACATAGATGAAGACTTTGATAGATTGAATTCATGTTAAATAAAGCGAAAAGAAGAAAAAAAAACGACACTACTATTGTACTATTTTTTTTAATTGTTTGTAAAAAATCTAGTATATTTATTATAGTCCATAGATAAAAATTCTGTTACTCGACTTATTTAATTATAATATATATTTGTATTATTATCAAATGTAGCTTTATTGGAGCGGCTTAAAACTTAATATTATTTTTATGACATCAACGCTTTTTTTAAGTTACATAATTAGACTTTTGTGTATTTATTTGTATTATCTGTTGGATTTTCTTTCAAAATCTGTCGGATACATACTGTGCTTCGAATTACACAGCCGTTATAAGAATTCGTTAGATTGTATATTTTTTGTTCTCAACAATGTGAGTAAATAATGTAACAATACCAAACCCAAAAAAAAAAGCTTGTCAAACCTGTTTTTACGCAATTTCAAGAATGAATGAAACCGCGCCCATTCGTATTGCCGTTAAGCGAAAGTAATTCCGTAATATCTATCTTTCCGAAGAGGTTCTATTAGCATAAAATTTCACTTTCTATCGGCCATATTTAAAGCGTGGGATTTATAATCTGTCATCGGATGACATAAAAGACTTTTCCTCATCGCTTGGGAAAATTGTTTTGTCTCTAAATTGGAATTAAGTTTAATAAGCATATATTGAACTATGAACTATACATTTAAAACGACAGTTTATTAAAATCAAGTGTATTTATGCCCTTAACAATACAGACTATGCCAGACACATATTGGATTATCTATGGTCACTGTTTAAATGAATTGACTTTTTATTTAATTTATTTAATAATTACAAACAAATTGATACAGTATCGTACATAAAATACACTACAGATGAACAATTTAATGGTTTTGGTTATAATGTACGTCTATCACACTAATAGGATCTTTAAAAAGTTATATTAGGCATATGCCCACCGATAATAGTAAAGTAATTATTTATTGTTTTTATTTAATATAGATATTGATGAATTTTCCGGTGCATAGTGTAATGGTTGTAGATCTTTACAACCGTACTGTGAAATATGCTTGGTGATTTAAAGGAGTGGCGAAGTGTTTCTTGCCAGTTCTTTTCGTCCGCTCTACGCTCTATGCCTTGGGAACTGGCAATAAATGTAGAGTCAATTTTTGTTACAACTTTCTGTCTTAATTGACAATTTATAAGTGTACCATAGTAACCTATGTAAATAAATATATATTTTTTTGTTTTATGGCCCACATAACCGATAGTACCAATACGTCTAAAGTTATTCAAAGGTGCGGTCCGAAGGCCTAAACAAATTGACTTATACGTTCGAGTATTTGGTAAATCACTTGTCAATATTAGATTTCATCGAATCGATAGCAAGATCCACTCAAAATAAACAAAAGCACGTCTTTGTTTCAACACAATTTAATATATCCTGTGCAACTTTTTGTATTACTCTGTATCTATTGTTTTTGTTAACAAAGTTATTCACTATTTCACATTAAACTTTTATTTATTTATTTATTTATTTAATAAGGCACACCAACAACACACATACAAACACAACCCGAAAAAAATTACAAAAGAACACACATGTTTGTGCATAAATTATAGAAATGCACAGCATTACAGGTATATATACAATGCATACAATGAACATACAATTTTAGAAGACAACTAAACAATCATATATAAAACAAAAAATAAAGATATCTCTACACACAGAATAAAACAAAAAAAAATAGCGAAACAAGGTCTGCAGTTTGCGTCTGAAGACATGGAGACTATCACTAAATGGATCAGCGTCGCAAGTCCTCAGAGCACAGTTCATCGATGACAGGCTCAACTTTTTGTTAATTTGTTTGGATTTTGTTATATGTAAAAAAAAATCTTCACAATAGGTGTTGATTTATATTCATCCTCTCGTATTGGTAGTCATGACACTTCTACTATGTATAACCTTTTGGATATATGTCATACTTGGCAATTTAAAGGAGTGGCGGAGAATTTCATGCTAGTTCTCCTCGTTTTACGCCCGTGATTTGGGAACTGGTAATGAATGTAATTAAAATCAATGTTTTATAACGGTTCATAGGTGTTAGAAAATTACCCTATATTTGATGTTTTCATAAGAAATTTATAATTCAATCATTTAGTTTTACAATATTATTTCTGTTATCTGAAAACTTTATTATATTGTGTAAATTGGCGTTGGACACCAATTCCAAAGTCTACAGTTGAGGAACCGGCTCGCCATATATGATTTGAAAACTAGCTTTCGCAAGATCACTTTCACGGCCACTTATGTCGACAAATTAACAACTTAAGGTATAAACTATTGAAGTAACAGCTTTCATATATCATAACTATGTTACTTATTAATTTGATAACAGTTTATCTATTTGGTACTTAAAATTATAAAGAACAAATCTTTGCATGCTTCGTATTTGTTCCAAGAGCCAAAGCTTGTAAACGACCGCCCGTTAAAGAGTGTTAATTGCGAACATAGAATTAATAATACATTGGCAAACGACATCTTGGTTGAAAGAGCATGAACCACACTGCTCTATATATACAGAAGCTCTTAATTATATATAATATATGGTTTAATTTTTAATGTACTGGGCCTCACTAAAAATGATAGTGGTCAAGCCTGTGTGTCCAGCAAGTGTATTGAGTATGTTTCCTTCTTTCTTATCTTGTTATTATTATATAAATTGTCATAAGGAAGTATTTATTTAACCGATCCAAGTTAATGTAAAGTATCGATGCGTAAAATCGATTAGCCTTTCATAGGCCATCGCGTCAGTGAGGCCGACACGCATCCTTGGCTACATCAGCCTTAGCATTATGTCACGTGGCCATATTGTTTATGAACTGTGCATAACCGTTCGCAGTTCATTCATTTCGTTCACTATTAAAACGTGTACGATATTGTATGAAAATTTGTTGTGAAATAGTTGACCACAGACTCAATTAGTTGTAACGAACATTGCATGTGATTATAGTTAACCACTGTGTGCGCACGCGCTTCGTTTTTGCAGTAAGTGAGAGGACAATTATCGAATTGATCGATATGGAATGAATTATGGAAAGCTATTACGTATAAGTGACATGTTAACTGATCACTGGAATAACAGTTTAACATAACTGAGCGTTCTATACACTCATACCGTACATAACATAATACTAGCTTTAAATATGAGAGACTTTTTGGTAATTTTAAATGTCTCCTGGATGTGATAGATAAAAATTACGTTCTAGCCTAACAACAAAATATGAGTTATTTAAGTCTAGCCTTTACTAATATAAATATTTAATGAAATCTAATCAAAATACCACTTACAGTCTCTATTGAATGAATACATACTACTCTTGCATAGTTATACAAATATAAAAAATATTATGATTCTTCTGTATACAATGAGGATCACTTTTTGATGACTAAAGGGACTAAAGCACCATATGTTGCTCGCTAATAAATGAATCACGTTAAGAATTTTACACATATAAGTTAATTTTATTGATATTCAAATGAAAAGGAGTGGGAGTGCCATGCTGTTACCTTAAGGTTTCAGCCGAATGGGCAGGCACGGCCGAAGAAATACCACTCTCTCACAGAAAACCGGCGTGAAGTGATGCAATTGGACTTTGTTCATTTTGTACTCGCGTTTCGTTCGGTGAGTGAGATCTTCCTTAAAGGCCGGCAACTCACTTGTAAGCCTCCTGGCGTTGCAGGTGTCCATGGGCGGCGGTTGGCACATCACTCGAAGTGACCCGCCTGCTCGTTTGCCTCCTCTCACATAAAAAAAAATGCTTCAATAATACATCATCAGAATTGGTTTCTCGAAAGTTAGTTTATATTTTTGATACGTACGTCCCAGAATTATCGCAATGTGAACATAAGTTGAATATCTTTCGTCTGAAGGTCTACTTAGCAGTAATTTATGGCAGAATTGGTTTTAGAAGGGAAGCGAGGTGTGGCGGAGGGCCGAATATAGAACATTCTTTAGATTTGACTTGATGTATTTAAAATGTAAATGTTTTGTACGATTTTGGTAAAAATTTAAATATTAGTACAAATTGTTTGTATGTTTTTCGATAAATCTCACATTAATTACTGGTAAGAAAATTGATTATAAAACAATATAAAAATCCTGGTATAACTTTATACTTTATTGTTCATACAGTTATTAAGTGTTAGTAGTACATATGATAGGAGCGGCCTTATCGCATAAGTGATCTCTTCCAGACAGCCCATGGGTAAGAATAAATATAGTATTACTCATTATATATACATA
Organism: Leptophobia aripa; assembly: GCA_951799465.1. NCBI lineage: Eukaryota > Metazoa > Arthropoda > Insecta > Lepidoptera > Pieridae > Leptophobia > Leptophobia aripa. The sequence continues at coordinate 5,638,353 of OX637280.1, forward strand.
TAAGAATTTATATGTATTACTAAAATAATTTTTTTGTAATAATTTAATCCACCATCATGAAATTATGTATAGTGAATTGAATCAAACTCCTCCACGTGATAATTAAGACTTTCTCCGTTTCATAAATTATGAAATAGTATAATTATTAACATCCACCTGTTCGTTGGTGCGCGATCAATTAAGTTTTGAGGACAAGACTTCGTTGCAATTACACGCTTCAAATGAAATTGTATTAGATCATACAACGCGTCTATCGCGTTCACGATAAAGTATAATTAAGATAATATAATAATAGAGTTTAGATATATTCACAATAGCTACTTAACAAAGAACATTCTTAATACTAACCTAATGTAAATATAATTTAAAATAACTTAAAACACAAAACTAAAAATAATTTAAAAAGTTTGATTTCCTCGCTGTATCGCAATGCTTATACGCTAAATGAGAAAAGCACCAGCTCTTGGATCACCGGTACTGATCACCATGCGCCTACCTTATTCCTTAATATTACTAGAACAATGTGGCCTTAGGCTTAGCGTACGTGATCCCGATAAGAAGTTCATTGACCGATCGTACGTCAGAGGTTTCACTTTCACACAAGGCATTATTATGTCAATTCGTCAATTAAAAATCGAACATACGAAAAGGTTTTTCTAGGTAGGCTTCTCCTTTGAAGTTTACATTCTGCAGTTAAATTAAAAACTATATAGAATACGTATTTAAAAAAATATATAATTGTTATATTAATGTTACAAAAAAGAATCACCTAAGTCATAGGTGTCGACGCTAAGGAATCTCTGTGTTAGGGCCAGCGTACAGCTCTCCTTTATCTATAGTGGGTGTGACAGTGTGTGTTCTAAGGGTGTAAATTATATTCATGTCACATTCAAAAATGTTTGTATATATTTTTACTCTTTTTTTCCGTAGTGTTAAGTAATGTCGAAAGTATTTGCCCGGGGCGATGGGGCACTTGTTTCGTTCAGGCACATGTTAACGACCATATTGTGTAATCTGTGGTTATTCATTGCCCATGTTAATAACAAATTCAATAAAAAGTGCTGTACACATACGTAGATTATACAAGAGCCATCAAATATATCATCTCTGTTCAATTTCATTTTTGCTAGGGACATTGGGACATAGGAAAGCGCCTCTTGGGCTTGGAACGTTGTCTGGGGTAGAACTGAAACGTTCGTAATCTGCAATGCTAAGTTTATACGACCCTCATAATTTTCAGCCTAGGGGAATCCATTGCTGGATGAGGTTTGTTCGCGAACTAGCCTCCGTCAAAGCCCCACACAGCATGACACAAATTAATCGTTTTCTTAACTAAACCAGAATGTAACATTAACAAGGTTGGGATACTAAAATATAAGCGGTTAAGTAGCCTACTACTAGTTAAGAATAATTTAAGTGTTAATATTTATGTTTTTTGCCTTTTTTTGCAATTCTTATGGTATATATTGTACATGGTAACTAACATTATTTTTTAATTTCAGGATAGTTGATCTCCGTAATCTGATTCTGGATGTACCCGGTTATTGAACTATGGTAAGTTTTTGTTTCATACTCAGAACAACGATCTACCCCAGATAGTGTTGGCCGCTATGTATTGCCTCAACATTTTTCCGTGTCATGCGTGTGTGTATACAGTGGGATGAAGTGCCAAGTATTATTTCAATACTAATTATTACAGCAAGTGCGAAGAAAGTTTATAGCATAGTACCATATACAAAAAAAACACATTATAACACAAGTTAAGATGCAATAACACAATAAAAACTTAACCTAACATACGCTTACGCATATGCTTTAAAATATGACCGTTGTGATCGTTCTAATGAAGAAGATCACGCGGCCGCACACCAAACAGATGGTCAAGTAGAACTGCACCATAGTGAGAGGTAGGATGACGAGTGGAGGACCAGTGAAGGCATATAACTCAGATGCCACCCGACTGACAACGACGCTCAGACACGAGCTATCGTTCCAAGAGAGCAATATTTTGAATGTGTTCGTCTACGGAGAAGAATGTTAATATTCGAGAAGATTGGTGAACATGAGCGGACTAATCGTGAGTCGTTTAGTGTCAAACGTTGTTTTTGTGGACATTTAACAACTTCGTAGAACACGTGTCGCAAACATGCGTTACAGATCGCAAATTGTATATTCTCTGTGCAAATAATGTTAGGAATTTTGTACACGATAATAGTGAGCACAGATTTGCATAAGCACACATTACCTTCTATCTCAGACTCGTCTTTTTATTTAGTAAGAACTATTTTGAATCGTTTGAAATCTAAATGACTACGCCTCTAACACCAAACTGAGAAGAAGCAGTCAAGAAATTAAGCCTGGTTGTTTTTGAAGTAATCTATTATGTAATCTTATAAAAATAATTCGCGTAAATAATAATTACCTGCAAAGGTTTTTTAAGATAAAAAAAATTATTAGCAGCATATGCTGGTAAGGTTAACTGCCCGATAAACTAACGATTTTTCCAAATACAGACTAATTACCGGTGACTTAAACTAATAACTTAAAGGCAATAAATTCCTAGTCACTACTCTGCCTAACGTTACAAAACGTCGCACAGTCGCGATTCTGTTTTTATCTGTGCAAAACAATTAATATCTTGTCTATGGTACGACCTACATTGCGATGTTTCGTGGGAGCGAATTGCAAGTGCGAACGTAATATAACAGAAATGATAACTCAATACTGAAAAAATAAAAATAACAAGCCTATTTATTTTGGATAGGGATGGAGGACTCTTCGGTCGGAGGCCTTCTTCAGGTTATTCCAAATTTACGAAACATTAATTTTCTTTTATTATTCATTTTTATACTCTTTTATGCAATTATTAGACATTTTCGTTACGATCTTCATGACACCCGTGTTCTTCTACTAAAAGGTAACCTTATCTTCAATCTTAAAGACTTGACAATTGACGATTCCAATCGTCAAAATCTATAACAATTTATATTTATAACTAAAAAAAATACAATAATTACGATATAAACTTTATAGTTAAGAAATGAAATATATAAATTTCATTATAATCATTAGGTTTGTCCATTTGCCCTGGTATACCATTTCTTAAAAGGCCGGCAACGCACTCTCATGTCTCTATGGACGGTGATTTCATCTTTACGCCTCCAATTTGCCAACTCTTATATAAAAAAAGATGAAAAACCACAGTAAAATTAAGGTGTAACATCAAAATACTTGTAAATTCATTTCGTGAGATTAAAATCTACATTCACGCCCAAAAGTTTCGTATTATAATGGTGATATTAATTTTGGTAGGCGTCAACGCCCATGGCCGGTCATTACCGCATACCGTATCATGGTGCAATTGGATTCCAGCATTAATCATCCATACGTTTTAAGAGAGGCCTTTGAGACTACGCATCTTTAAATATCATAGGTGATATAAGTCTCAACTTTTGCGTGAGTCGCGTCCATTCTCACAAAAATAATGAATTATTTTAAGTCGTTGCCAATTAAATTAGTAAATACTTAGACATATATATATTAAAGTCTATTCAGTTAACAATCGGATTATGCCGTCTAAATCTTATATATAAAATTTCACTGTCACAATTTTAGGTACCGTACTCCTCCGAAACAATCGATCAATGTATTTTTTAAACCCCTAAATTTTATCATTTTATCACCAAACCTATTTTTTAGTATATTTAACGTTTTCCGAGTCAACTAGTATATTGTAAATCTATCGATCATACTATAACCATTAATGTTATAGAATTTAGGAAATTCCTCAAATTTCTACAAAAAAAAACATAATATGGTGTGACGGGTCAACCTTAAAAAAACTTTAAGAAGTGCGAATCTTTGTTGTAAGCTACTATATAAGAATAAAAATGTCAAAATACTAATAGCCAGTACCATTGTTATTATTCTTATTATACTATTATTTTTTATATTATTATTATAATCACACAGCAACACCATTGTACACGCTAATACACACACACACACTTAAATGCTCGTTCTTCACATGATATACTCCACTTGTTCATATATATATATTTTTTTCTGTTCGTGTTTTTTTTTGTTAGTGTTTTTTCTGACCTTAGATTCTATATCCGGTTCTATGTTTTAACCTTATTTTGGCTTTATTTTTAATCAATTTTTATTGTGTAAACTATTTATGATAAGCTGTATAGGTTTAAAAATAAAAATAAAAGAAATAAATAATATATCAAAATCATAACTTATAAAGGAAGGTTTTGAACGAGGATAGTGTCTTGTATTCTTTTATGTATGCACGTTTGATTATATTAATAAAGATAAATTTTACGTACATATTAATGATACTATAATTTTTTATATAGAAGAGGCGAACGAGAAGAAGGTACATCACTATGTACCCCTTCGTAGTGGGTCTATAAAAAAAACATTACATTAACTTAACTCGTATAATGTGATAGTTCTTGCAGCCATCCGTTTGCAAGGAATAAGCGTCGGAAATTATGAAAGTAAAAATAATAATTGAATCCATAATAATTGCAAAAAAACTGAAATATAACATTTAAATTATTCTTAACTAGTAGTAGGCTACTTAACCGCTTATATTTTAGTATCCCAACCTTGTTAAAGTCACATTCTGGTTTAGTTAAGAAAACGATTAATTTGTGTCATGCTGTGTGGGGCTTTGACGGAGGCTCGTTCGCGAACAATAAATATATATTATATTCTATACTAGCTTTCCGCCCGCGGCTTCGCCCACGTGTGATTTGGTTAAGTATATAGCGTTTTTTAATGATCTCGACAGGGCTTTCTTTCAAAGGCTAAAATCTTGTTGGATCAATCAATTGGAATTATATATAGCCTGTGTTACTCAGGGATGATGTAGCTTTACAGGACTATTCTGACAATTTTATATTCTGATAGTCATCTTCTTATGTGGATGAGCTGATGATGGAAGGTAAACCTCCTCAGCGGTTAAGAGTTGAAAGAAAATTCTTACGAAGTTATACGTACTTGTGAGGTTATTAGTTGGACCAAATAATAGAATGTAAACCTCATTACATTAAGGATGTAGGTGGAAAAATGGAGGCGGACAAATGACAAACGTCTCTTCACTCGTTTCCTTTTACTTGTTTGTATGGGTAGTGTTAATTCAAAATAATCATAGGGTAAAACGTAATGAAAGTTTAAACTGCATGGTAGTCATTACACAATGGAGCATCGCAATACCGCGATCTATTGACTATATTTGGCCTAAGTAGAAATTCTTTAAAAAAAAAAACTAAGACTCAGCCTCGCACACTCACTCACACAGCAACACCATTGCACACACAAATACACACACTCACACTTAAATGCTCGTACTTCACATAATATACTCCACTTGTTCATGTGTATATATATATATATATTTTTATTTATTTTTTTCTGTTCGTGTTTTTTTTGTTATTGTTTATTCTGATCTTAGATTCTATTTCCGGTTCTATGTTTAACCATACTTTGGCTTTTTTTTTATTGTGTAAAAAATTAAATAAATCTAGGTGGATGACGAATTTTAGCAACGCCATCTATCGAGCACATTGTTCAACACTTCAACTGCGTTATTTGTTATTTTTATTATCTCTCATAAGTTTTAATATTAAGATTAACTTATATTAGAACATATTTAACAATATATAACTAATCAATCAATATAAGTGTTTAAGATATTTGAAGCAGTGGTTGGAAGTAAATTTTCAATTGACCATAACTTCTTTTTCCCTTAACGGATTTTGATGATATAAACTTTTGACAACGCTCCCAATTTTATGTAATCCAACTGTGAAAACCGCGTTCAAATCCGTTCTGTCACCTGTCTCCTTTTGGCTGTCTCCTGTCATCTGTCATCTGTCACCTGTCACCTGTCACCTGTCACCTGTCACCTGTCACCTGTCATCTGTCACCTGTCATCTGTCACCTGTCATCTGTCATCTGTCATCTGTCATCTGTCATCTGTCATCTGTCACCTGTCATCTGTCATCTGTCATCTGTCATCTGTCATCTGTCATCTGTCATCTGTCATCTGTCATCTGTCATCTGTCATCTGTCATCTGTCATCTGTCATCTGTCATCTGTCATCTGTCATCTTTCATCTGTCATCTGTCATCTGTCATCTGTCATCTGTCATCTGTCATCTGTCATCTGTCATCTTTCATCTGTCATCTGTCATCTGTCATCTGTCATCTGTCATCTGTCATCTGTCATCTGTCATCTGTCATCTGTCATCTGTCATCTGTCATCTGTCATCTGTCATCTGTCATCTGTCATCTGTCATCTGTCATCTGTCATCTGTCATCTGTCATCTGTCATCTGTCATCTGTCATCTGTCATCTGTCATCTGTCATCTGTCATCTGTCATCTGTCATCTGTCATCTGTCATCTGTCATCTGTCATCTGTCATCTGTCATCTGTCATCTGTCATCTGTCATTTGTCTGCTGTCATCTGTCTCCTGTCAGCTGTCAATTGTCTCCTGTCATCTGTCTCTTGTCATCTGTCTTCTGTCATATGTCATTTGTCTCCTGTCATCTGTCATCTGTCTCTTGTCATCAGTTAAAGCGTTTCTAAGTCGGCTTAAGTTCATATAAAAACTTTGTTGCTTCTTAGCCATGGAATAGACCAATGTTGAAAAACGTTTCTTTTTTACAAAGATGTATTTTAATTAGATAAAAAAGGAGGCAATATGACTTTTTTTTTGTTCCGTAGGGGGTACTTTCAAGTTGGTCCCGTAGTCAGGATCCGATGATTCAGGGAAATCGAAGGCAACTTTAAAATTAACTTACAGGCAATTATTTTCCTGACAATTTTATATTCTGATAGTCATCTTCTTATGTGAATGAGCTGATGATGGAAGGTAAACCTCCTCAGCGGTTAAGAGTTGAAAGAAAATTCTTACGAAGTTATACGTACTTGTGAGGTTATTAGTTGGACCAAATAATAAAATGTAAACCTCATTACATTAAGGATGTAGGTGGAAAAATGGAGGCGGACAAATGACTAACGTCTCTTCACTCGTTTCCTTTTACTTGTTTGTATGGGTAGTGTTAACTCAAAATAATCATAGGGTAAAACGTAATGAAAGTTTAAACTGCATGGTAGTCATTACACAATGGAGCATCGCAATACCGCGATCTATTGACTATATTTGGCCTAAGTAGAAATTCTTTAAAAAAAAAAACTAAGACTCAACCTCGCACACTCACTCACACAGCAACACCATTGCACACACAAATACACACACTCACACTTAAATGCTCGTACTTCACATAATATACTCCACTTGTTCATGTGTATATATATATATATATATATATTTATTTATTTCTTATTTTCTGTTCGTGTTTTTTTTTGTTATTCTTTTTTCTGATCTTAGATTCTATTTCCGGTTCTATATTTTAACCTTATTTTGGCTCTATTTTTAATCTATTATTATTGTGTTAAATTTTATTTGATAAGCTGTATAGGTTTAAGAAATAAAAAAATAAAATAAATCCAGGTTGATGAAGATTTTTATCAACGCCATCTATCGAGCACATTGTTCAACAATTCAACCGCGCCCGTGCGCACTGCGTTATTTGTTATTTTTGTTACCTCTCATAAGTTTTAATATTTAGATTAACTTATATTAGAACATATGTAACAATATATAACTAATCAATCAATATAAGTGTTTAAAAGTTTTGAAGCAGTGATTGAAGTAAATTTTCAATTGACCATAACTTCTTTTTCCCTTAACGGATTTTGACGAAATAAACTTTTGACAACGCTCCCAATTTTATGTAATCTAACTGTGAAAACCGGGTTCAAATCCGTTCAGTAGTTCTGAAGTTATAATGTACCAGACAGACAGACAGACAGACAGACAAGAATTCCAAAAATTGTTTTTTTGGTTTCTATGACTCCTCTTTAATTGCCTCCTTTCAGTTTTTTGGAAAAATATTTAATGTACAGACATTCGATTTTTACTGTCTTATTATTAGTATAGATTTACATTTGCTACCAGTCTTGTAGTTGTCAAGTAAATTTCTACACGATTTGTAAAAAGGTCCAACATTAAATCGTCTTTAAATCAAATACATTATTTCTGTATATCGTTACGTAAATGTTCTTACGTAACCTAAGCAATACATTTCTTTTAATGGCTTAACTTTGAACATTAAATTTGTGATTTATGTTAAAATCAGCTTAACTTACGTAAGGTGGATTAATAAAAAGATTTATACATATTTCTACATTTAAGTTTGTACATTCATATGGATGTAACAAATCAAAATTCAAATTTCGAATCTTTGGTAGTAGGCAAGGTCAAAAGACTGAGACCATAAGAAGGCAAACTGCTGCGTCTTCGGCCGTATGATATATTTTTTTCCTGAATTAGTCTCGGTCTAATCTAAATCAATAAATAATGTAAATAAAAATACGAAATTCACATTTGGATACCATATTTTCTAAATATTATTACTGCATTAAAGAAAAAATTCTTTGTAATTTATTTTTCAAATTAATCAGTCGGTATAACGACGCATTTTGAAATGCGCTTGTTAGCGTTACATATATCTTGTCTAATAGTTGTAGTATTCTCTATAATCAACTATTTAGTACTTATATATCTCATTGCATCATTATATATGATGCTTCATTATCTATTGTTAGGATTATAATACATATATATATAAAGCAATATCAACCAAACACAGTAATCATTGTCGTAACAGTTGTATTTAATAAAAGTAGCTGTTTAATTTTAATTTTACCAAAGTACAATCAAGGAATAACATACACGTTTATCTTGTTCGCCAATCGGGCCCAGAATGGCCGCTTACCACCGAAATGACAAAAGCTATCGAACATTATTCAAAAATGCTTCTAATCAATTCATTTAACCAAAAAGAGGTTCTAATGAATTTATTTTACAAAAGAGGTTTTAGCAAATTCATGTATAATCATATTTAAAGATATGATTATACATCATCGTATATATAACATCGTCATACTATATGTAACATCAGTATTAACCATATATGTTATATGTATATTAATATGGTACATAATAATAATAATAATAATAATAATAATAATACGTCATTTTACAATTCATACGCTCATAGTAAAATGACGTTTGAATAATTTAAAATGGCTGCCCTGTAAAATTTGGCATTTGTAATGTAAGACTTTGTTCTACGACTATGGCGAAATGTGTACTCCTATTTCGCTATGCCCACCGATGATAGTGAAGGTTACTTTTTATTGTTTTAATTTAATATTGACGCATTCGCTGGTGCATGGTGTAATGGCTGTAGATCTTTACAACCGTACTGTGAAACATGCTTGGCGATTTAACGTTGTGAGAGTTTCTTGTCAGTTCTTCTCGTCCGCTCTACGCTATTGATTTGGGAACTGACGGGGTCGAAAATTTCTATAACTTTTTATTTTGTTGACGATTCATAAGTGCACCATAGTTACCTACATGAATAAAGATATTTTTGATTGCTTTTGATTGATCGACTGAGATTTAATTGTCTTTCATGTTTTCCCCATACTGAGTCCATACAACGGATTAGCTACGAAGCCTCAAACAGAACATACTTCATTCAACCAACGGGACACTTGTAATATTTAAGCTATGTAATAATATCAGCGATCTATACGAGTATGTGGAGCCTACAGGTGCTGATCAATTAAAAGCGATCGCAGTTGAAGATTGTTGCGCATGCGCACGTTTGGTGTGAGGGATAAGCTACCCGCGTTTATGGTGGCACGTAAAATGAATCGAATTTAACCGTCAAAAACATAAATTGGTTATTGTTTCACATCTTTGTTCATATGCCGTCTCCTTACGATGTTTATCATCAGGCCTAATCATATGTTGGTTAAATATAGGGGCATTAACTATTGTTATAGATCTCTAGCCGGGGCTTATCGGGCCGGACTAACATAAGAGATATAAGACTATATAATGCTCCAAATGTGAGCAGAAAGAAAGAAAGTGCCGAACCCGCTTGATTTCAAGGACCTACGCCCAATAAGTATTTTGCCATGTATGTCAAAGGTTTTGGAAAGAGTCCTCCACGGTCAAATCACTTCTTTTCTTGAAGCCAATAATCTTCTGCCTGAATTACAATCAGGCTTTCGAAGGGGGAGAAGCACCACGACTGCACTCTTAGACGTTGTTGACAATATCTTAGAGTCACAAGATCAGGGGGAGATTACAGTGTTGGTCCTTTTAGACTATTCGCGAGCCTTTGACACTTTGGATATTGGTCGTCTGCTCGCTAAACTCAAAGTGTATGGCTTCAGTGACCGTGTCATATCATGGTTTACGAGCTACTTCACGAGTAGGTATCAGGCGGTCGAAGTGATGGATGATAATGGCATAACACAATGCTCACAGTACAAACCCATAGTACGTGGAGTGCCTCAAGGGTCAATACTTGGGCCCCTGCTTTTTGTTCTATATACAGCTGACATAATTTACAAGTTTCGACATTGCAAATATCACATGTTTGCAGACGACATTCAGCTGTATATCTCCTTCAAGCCGGGACAGGCAGCTGCTGCCGTCTGCCAGCTGAATGAGGACCTTAGTCGCATTGAGGAATGGTCGGTTCATAATGCGCTCTCATTAAACACAGACAAGACTAAATATATGGTATTAGGATCGCCATCTGTAATCAAAAATCCATGCTTGGGACAATGTGTTGTTAAAGTGGGGACCAAGATAATTAACCGTGTTTCTGAAACAAGTAATTTAGGACTGGTTATGGACGAAGGACTGAGGTTTGAAAAACATATCAACAATGCCTTATCCAACTGCTTCTATCGCCTAAAAGTCTTGTATAAAATTCGGAACTATTTGTCGGAGGGGCTACGCGTGCGACTTTGTGAAGCGCTGGTACTCTCCAAACTAAATTACGGAGACTCCGTGTTTGGGAACCGGCTGCTAAAACGTACGAAGCAGGCCATACAGCGTGTTCAAAATGCTTGTGCTAGATATTGCTGGGACATACCCCCAAGGGCTCACGTCTCACCTTATCTAAACAGTGCAGGTATTTTGAACATGGAAGGCCGACGGCAGGCCCACTTCGCTGTCTTACTTTTTGGGGTGGTGAGGCACAATTATCCACCCTATTTGTATAAGAAATTATTGTGGCTGGGTGATGGGAGCCAATATGCGACGAGGGCATATCGTAGGTTATTGGATGTGCCTAAGCATCATACAACTGCCTTTAGGGGTAGTTTTCGATACAGCGCAACGAGGTGCTGGAACAATCTGCCGCCGCCCCTGCGGAACTGTGAAACTGTGCCAACCTTCCGACGGAGGTTGAAAAAGCTTTTAGTATCAAAACAGATTGATCCGTGTTTTTCGTTGGCGCCTAGCTAGGCACATCCAAATTCTCTTGTCCCGTTCTTATCTTGTTTAACCACATTAATCCCACTATTTTTATTTTTATTTTTATTATCTCCCTTCCTTTTATTCCTTTTATTATTTAATTATTGCTTTTTTTTTTCCATTTAATTTTTTTTTACACTTAAATTGTTAACACTTCATTGTTAACACTTGGCGCTGTGCAGCGGTTTGTGACAACTGGGGGCTGCTGAAAATCAGTGGTGTGGAATGCTATATTCGACACAAATCCTGAGCAGCACCCCATTTGGCGCACGCCCGCGGCACTTGCAACAATGCAATGTATTTATTTTTTAGTTAATTTTAAAAATACTATTGTACTTATAATTAATTGTGATGTTGTGTGTACCGTGTGTGTGTGTCCAAATAAACGTATTTTCTTTCTTTCTTTCTTTCTTTCAAATAAAAAGAGATATACTGTGTTGTCTCCTCCATTTCATATAAATTATTTTATGTTATGTTGCTTATAATTTTCGTATTAAGTTAAGTATCCCTTAACTTAAATCCTAGTGTATTTAACATGCATCCAATCAGTCGTCAGATCGCGAGATAGCGCCACGGACATCGTAAAAAATACAAAATACAACGCCACCTGTGTCCATTGAATGTGTATCGCGCTGTGCGATCTATATTTTATCTGGATTAGACTTCTGTGGGAATTTTGTATCTGCTTTATTTGTGGATGTGTCAATCTTTATTAAAAATGGTCGGGTTCGCGTAGGTTTTCCGGATGACGCACTATTTAAAGTTATTTTACTTACCAAAAACTTTCTTTCATTCTTTCAAATCCAGCTTAGTTGAACGACAATCCAACGCAATAAAATATTCTCAATTTAAACTCGAAATATTTATTCAAGTAGGTATTTATAAGGTATTTATACACTTTTAAATCGTCAATTTTTAATTTACCAACGGTTCGGATGGCAGTTATCTACGGAGGAGAACCGGCAAGAAACTCGAGAGCTTTCAAATAAAATTGTATATAAAATTATATTACGTTCATGACTAAGACCCGATGCTGAGCTATTGATACATTAAAAGAAGCTTTGTCCTCTCAATATACACAAAAAAAATACACACAACAGACTCACAATATAGTGTTTCTTAATCGTTACAAAATTTTAAAACATTTTTATTTTCACATATTAAATACTTTCAAACTCAAACTCAAAATATCTTCATTCAAGTAGGTCTTTATAAAGACATTTTTGAATCGTCAATTTTTACACTACCACCGTTTCGAAAGGCAGTCGTCTACGGAGAAGAAACTTTATTAACAAAAGAAACTGTTTAATACTACATTATTAATTCTACATAGGAAAATATGTTTCGTAGTATTTATATAAGAAATTGCAAAGTGCACTCTGTACTTAGTAAAACCTGTACAAATCAGGCCGACATACCAGCGCTGCGTTCTAGATGCCCATATAGTAACACTGTGATTTATACAAATTTACTTAGAAATCTTAAAAAGCAAAAAAAATATTTATCTTTCCACAAATGTCACAAATTATTTGTAATTCTAGATTTAAATTAGCATATTTTTCGGTTTTTCTTATTTTAATGTATGTTGTGTTTTGTTTATGTATTATTATTATTATTATTTTTTGTATACTTCACACCCTTTGCACCTGTCTTATTATATTTTAAGTATTCTGTTATCGTGTGGGTTGTCTGGAAGAGATCGCTTATTGGCGATTAGGCCGCCCGTTGCTCTTATATGTTCTTACATCTGTTAATGTCATTTGCTTCTAGTGTTAAATAAATAAATAAATGTCAATAATTTTCTTCTTATATCTAAGGCTTCGAGGGTTCCAAAATAAACAAGTCTAAAGATACTAGAACAAACTCAGCTGGTTAGGTTTCTTTAGGCGCGATCATCCTTTTTTGTGATCTGTAACTGATTTGAAAATAGATTTCCAATTTTCATATTTTATGATTATTTTTTTGAGAAAATATTCTATATTGGAAAGTTAAAACTTACGATAATTTGATAATATTTTCTAACTAAAAAGGTTAGCAACCTTATTTCTACAAACGTTAAGATTTTTAGGTAAGCATTCAACCACAGAGTAAAAACTATCTGCCATATATATGATAGAGTATCTTTCAATAATAGCCTATTAATATTGTATATCCTCATATCATTTTGTGCGTTATAACAATTGCATAATACTGACCACGCCATTAGAACATAACAATAGGGCTCTGGAACAATAGAGCGAGCAACGCCGCGGGCAAAACTATACAATGCAGCGTTAGAAAACAACAAAATTAAAAACTCTATTAAGCATAGTTTACAAAAAGTGTTTGAGTAAAAAACTATGGACAGACATACGAAATTTAGAACACGCTGTACCTTAGAATGACATGGTATTATAAACATTGGTAACTCACTCAAATAAATTCTCGGTAAATTGTAGCATTTTCAATAAACTCCCAAATGATTTTCCAAATTTTCCTCTTTTATAAATTCAAAAAGTTAAGCAAAAATTGTTCGGAGGAATTGTGCAGGTTATACCTGCAGCTGGATTTCATCTTCGGACATCTAGGCAGAATAATTCTACCCGTAGCACCTCGATGTCTGTCGTTCCGGCACTGCGCGTTTCGAGAGACATTCCTTACCATCACGTTATGGAACCAGCTGCCCGACACGGTATTTCCGAACCAATACGACTTAAGGTACTTAAAGAAAAGAGCCTACGACTCCCTAAAAGGCCTTCAACGCACTCACGTAGCTGGGACGTGGGCGGCGACTTCACCTTTATGGTGAAGCCTCTTCTATAAAAAAGCAGTGATCACGCTTTAAAAAAACTTAGTCAACCAGTTAAATTTGTTGACAACTAACGTACACGAATGATCACCGATACGATTCTATGTGAAAAATAGCTAACCTCAATTGTTAAAGATGCCTAAATTGTAGTAGATTTTTTGGTGAAAATGCCAATTCATTGTATTATGTATATATATAAAAAAAATGGTAAGGCGTGGGGTCCGAGTGCCGCCGGGTAACATAACAATAGGGGCTATCTAGCATCAACACATTGTTAACTGTTGGCTCTAATAGCCGGACCTCCTCGGACAATATGCTTATTGACATGAAGATTATACAAGATATCTTTCCGATATCGCTAAACTATTACATAGCCACAAAATCTTTTAGTTATACCATACATATATACGTATCGAGTGAAGCTATAACCGTGTATTAGCTTCTACAATCTACAATAATAATAATATATTAAATAACCAAGACTCACAACTGTTAGTAGGTACAATACTTTTGTAACATTAAAAACAGATCTCAATTTTATACATCCCACGTGACACACAACAGTGTCTCATGTACACACAGTGAAATCTATCTGCTACCAGGACAGTGTTGGAGATGCTCCGCACCCTGCCAACCAGGGATGCACATCTGTTTCGCATGACTGCCTAGAAGCAGTCTACGTGAAGAAGTGGGGCCACACCAGCGCCCTAAACGCATTGTTGCATACACACCTTTCACTGGTCCTCTTAAATATGCTTCTTTACCTCGTAAAATTTCCCATCAATATCAGGTCGTCTTCGAGACCTCTCCTCAATGTAAATCGTTTAGATTTCACCGTGTTTAGACACACGATATTATAAATATACTACAAACATATTTTATTTATATTTTTAATGTATGAACATAACTTATATCTTGTATAGTCTGAGAGATGCAATAAAAATACTTCAATTGTTTGAATAGTTCACACGTTCATTTTAGCGAATCTTTATATATCTTTATGTAATAAATTAGATAATTTTAGACCTGGCTTAAGTTGTGATTATGTTTTCAATATTTATTTCGACGCTTTCGCGATAACTTTCACGGCACGGATCGTAAACTTAAAAAAAGGATTTATTTAGGCCTATTTTATATAACGAGCTGGAGGCACCATAAAGGTAAAGTCGCGGACCATAGACACGTGGCTGTGAATGCCGGGCTTTTGGGAAATGGTAAGCTAATTTATTTAAGGACGACTTATCGACTCGGATATACCGAAGAAATAATCCCCATAATAATAGTGGACAATCCAAAAAATATTCCAATTTTTGTTTCATGAGTACGACGCCTTACACAATGTGTATTAAAAAATACTTGACTCACATTTCAGATACTCAAAACAAATTATATATAAAAGGCGTCGTTCCACAGAAGTGATTACGAAAATATTCGAATATAATAATTATTTGGTCTCGGTTATTTCATATGATGTATTGTGTAACATGTAATTACCTCACGAAATGGGGTAGACGTGTTTATTATTAACTCAATTAAAATTAAGATGTACCTCGCATCAGCACATTGGAAAATCTTGTAGTATTTACTTATGTCTACAAACAACTTCAAACTTTTCATACGTATTTTTTTATACCACCTGTTCGGAAGGCATCTATATCTGTAGCATCGCAGTTTATATCCGTAAAAGTCTTTTCTTCTTCTTGTTTATTTTACGTAAACAAAACAGACACATCACAAAAATACAATAACAGAAAAACATACAGAGGCATCCTAAAACATGTTTCACAGATAAAATATTATATACACAGTCACAAGTACAGAAACAACGGAAAGGCACGGGAAGAAAAGCAAAAATAAAAAATTCTATAAATTAATAATTACATACCTTATTATAAACACAAAACGAGAAGTAAAATATAAGATATATTGTTAATACTATATAATACACAAAAATATTACTAAATAACTATAGTGGTGGTAGTGTAAAAATTGACGATTCAAAAGTGTCTTTATAAAGACCTACTTGTATAAAGATATTTTGAGTTGAGTATATAACTTCTGCATCAGTAGGTCCAATACAACTTGAGTTCTTCAAGAAAAGAGCAACCTGCAATGTTAGTGTCTATTCGCGGCGACTCTTATCTTGATAATGTGCCGCCTGCGCATTTGCAAAAAAACACGACCCCAAACAACCTAATTTTTATATTAACAGTCACCATAACGTCGGTAGTAGATTGTTATTAATCGAGGAGCCTGAAAAGTCTGAAACAATGATTACGCGAACTATACCTTTGACTCGCACTTTAAATGTATCAAATGAACAGTTAAAACAAAATTAATTTATTAAAATAAACACAAAATATTCTTAACATGAACCTAATTTAAAGTAAGTAACTTAAAATAAAACAAAACACAAAACTTTAAATCAATTACACGTGTAAAATGTGTGTGTGTCTTTACTTTCAACTTTGATTTTGGTCTCTTTGGAGCAGTGAATTTTGGACCTTGTTTTACTTTTGTGGTTTGTTTTGTTTATTATTGTTGTTTTTTTAATAATTAGTAATTTTATAGAATAAAATAGTATTAAGATATTTAAACAAAATTTAGTTAAATTAAACAATTAATGCGTATTTAACCCATTTATTGCTTTCCGCCGATATCATGAGGATAAATAAAGATAAAAAGCCTTTCTTTAAAGTGTATAAAATATATACAAACATCTCTACATTTCATCAGTCATAAGATCGATGCGGCTAAAATAATAAATCCCTATTAGATAAATCAGATTTAAATAACTTCAAGTGCACTCATATAATTTAAATCTCAAAGGAAATGCAAAGTCATTTACGATTCACACCGTTAGGATAATCTCGTCCAAATATGATTCGAATAGCAGCGTCGCCTTAAGTGACGTTCGCTTCCCACGGGCATCAAACGGACCGCTACCTGAGATTGCATTTATTGTAATCTTAAGAGTTCTTTCTGGTGATTCTTAGTTGCGTTGATCTGGTTTTTGGAGAAGTTATGATTTCATATTGAGTGAGAGCTTTGTACATGAGCTTTTGATAAACATGTAATAAAGTTGATAGAACGCGTAGAAAAATGTGCTACAAGAAACAAACTTTTCCTTAATGAATCAACTTTGTTATTAAAATTAAATTGTATATTTATATTATTGATTTATTTATGATACATTGAATTATTCTTAATATATCAGGGATACTACTACTTGGAAATGAATTGTTCTGGTCCATGTTTTTACTTAATCTGCAGTTTATACGACCTCACAACTCACAGACTCACAGAGTTTCCTGTGGGTTCTTCTGAGGGCAGACTTAGACCATGGATACCTAGTTTAAGTGACGTTCAAACATTATTGTTATCATTCCTAATTGATGTTATTATTATGAATGAACATAAAACAAATGATAATCGATACTAACCGTTAATCGCTTACGCGTGTAACTTAAGTCGCGCTGACCACACAAAATGCTTTACGACACAAGCTCGTGAGGACACTCTGCGCTTGCGCAATAACAATAACTCACCATTCATACACAATTGCGCAGAAATGCAACACATCTATATGCATTCCTTTTGTTCAACAATTTTAATCGTGTCTGTTAAAACTATCTCACTATATTAAGGGTTTTCATGTATGCAAACAAAATTCGGAAACATTTAAATCTTAAACAAAAATATCGACATTTAAGGGCTAAGTTATTTCGATAATCTCTTTATTATAAGATAATAGTGAAATAAATTTTTAAAAAAATGTGAATTGTCGGGCATGCAGGTGATTAACCTACAGTACCTTAGTCTGTTGGTGGGGCTGCCACCTTTGAGCTCACTGACTAGCTTCGTTTGTTTTCGGGTATCGTCCCTGGTGAAAGGATTCTGTTATGAGGCGCAGAATATCCGCCTTGTTCCTTGTATCCATTAGCATCTGCAACTCTTTAGGCGTGCGACATGAAGGCGCGGTTCCAGAAGGCCCCAAGGAGGACGACGAGGACGTAGGACTGTAGTAAGTAAGTAAAGCGAACTAGAAGAACTGGCAAGAAACTCCCCACCACTCTCTCAAAAGAGCAGTGTTGTGGCTGAAGCTTCAGACCTTAATTAAATAAAAAAGCCTTAAAATCGAAGGCGTGTTTGACGAGCATTCTTTTATATTTGAAAGAGGAACATAAAATTAATTAAAGAAGCTATACATTACATTTAAATAAGAAAGTTTGTAGTCGTTAAACATTGGTAATCGTCATTGTAAAAGCCATAAAATGAAGGTTGCCGCACCTGTGGGGAAAGCGACCTTACAACCTTAAAACTGACATTCGTTGTGATTCACGATATTACATGTTGGATATGGTAAGAAATTTCTTGGTGTGAAATTAAGGAAATTGTAATAAAGTAGAATTCGGATATAACGACATTCAAGGGACCGACGTAAATATGTCGTACTAACCGGGTGACGTACATCGGACGTATTATTCGGTTTTTCTTATTTTAATGTATGTTGTGTTTTGTTTCTGTATTATTATTTTTTGTATACTTCGCACCCTTTGCACCTGTCTTATTATATTTTAAGTATTCTTTTATCGTGTGGGCTGTCTGGAAGAGATCGCTTATTAGCGATAAGGCCGCCCATTGCTCTTATATGTACTAACATCTGTTAACGTCATTTGCTTCTAGTGTTTAAGTGCGATAAAGTGTAAAATAAATAAATAAATTATATTGAATATAATGTGATACCAAACCAAAATTGTAAACATTATAGACGCTATAACCGGTTAGTCGTTATAAGCGAATTCTACTGTACTATATATGAGTTGATGCCTTCGATGGGATGCCACTCGGCACAATAACATCACAGAACAGATTCGCTCATAGTCATAAGACTGATTGCAAATACACTAATATATAAATATATATATATTTCTATATATATATATATATATATATATATATATATATAAGAGTATTTGCATATATATAATATACGAGTATACTAGCTGATCCGAACAAACGTCGTTTTGCCAGAAAAGAATTAATAAATGTCTCTAAAAATAGATGTTGGCCGATTCTCAGATCTTCTATTGATAGTAAGTCTAATTTTCTGAACTTATTGAAGTTTAGAAAATTTCAGGAGAATCGGTCAACCCGTTTCGGAGGAGTAAGGGATCGAAAACTGTGACACGAGTGTAACTCTGAACGTAGTATAATATTTCCCCATACGGATCCAAACATCCCTAACTTCCCGGCATTTCAGGTCATATCTAACAAATGTTTCTTTGAGAACAAATAATCCAACACTAAAATCAAATTACAGCAATCAAAAATTCCACGTTAAATATGTCCTGAGCAATAAAATATAAAACTTAAACAATTTAAACTTTGTAAACAAACTATAAACATCAACTACAAATAAATGACGACACGGGCATGTCACTGCCCAACAAATCGACCAACTGATCGGCCAACTAATCGTCTAGCAACTCGGCCTATGTCATAACCGATACTAAATTATCAAAGAAATTACGCCGTTATTTTTATTATATTAGGGTTGATTTTAGAATGGAAACAGTTTGAGATAAACAAATGCCAAGATTCTACGCCAGTCTTAAACGCATCAGGATCAGGCTGTATTTCATAGCAAAAAATGGTTGTATCCAACCTTACATGGCTTTATATGATTCTGTGCTAATATTAAAAATCATTTTCTACATGACAGTAAGGTGCCTGTTAGTATGAAATAAGGTAAACTGTAATAAAAACGCAATAAAACCGGTCGATTAAGGATGGTACATTTTCATTATTTCGTGCAGTGCTTTAAGCTCTTAAATGAATTATTCGTATGGGTATTTATATAAAACAAAGTAACGTTTGCTTGATTTAAATAAAAAAAATATTGCAACCTATTTTTTTAAAAAGCAGTGGCCTAGTGAAGTAGCATATGACCTTCCCTAAAGTTTAGTCTTTCCATACAAATTTTCATCGAAATCACTTCAGTAATTAAACATACATACAGACAGAGTTACGTTCGCATTTATAATATTAGTATGGATTTCCAAACGTTATTTCCATCTTCAAAATCACTTTAATGTTAATAAAAAAATAAGTAAGGGCTGACGGTCATTCGAAGCAAAATATAAGAATTTTATAAACTGATAATTATCATATTCAAGTGTTATTAAGGGTTACCAAACTCACATTTTCTTAGTTGTAACCAGTTGACTGTACCCAGATACCTTGACCTTTCTTTAAGATAATTCGAACATCCCACTGGATTCTCTTAAGGCTATTTTTAATGAACTTAATAAATCTAGAGTACTTAGCTATATACATTTTAATTAAAGTGTTGTTTTAAATAAAGAAAATACAACGACTTTTTGAACGGTTCGAAGTTTTTACTAGCTATTTTAAAATACAAATATAAGAATATTTTCAATTAAGTATTAAACTTAAATAAATAAAAAAAGACTAAACATAGTGTAAACTTTATATAACGACACTCAAGGGACTGTGCGGAGAGAGTCGCGAAATGGGGAGAAGAAAAATCATTGTATGGAATACAAGCTAAACCAACCAAAGATTTCAACATATTAGAGAGTTTGTCGTTACATAGAGTTTACACTGTATATA
The DNA here is from genome assembly GCA_951799465.1 of Leptophobia aripa. Classification (NCBI taxonomy): domain Eukaryota; kingdom Metazoa; phylum Arthropoda; class Insecta; order Lepidoptera; family Pieridae; genus Leptophobia; species Leptophobia aripa. The sequence goes on from OX637280.1 coordinate 5,659,203, forward strand.
AAAAAATTTGGTCCTTGCGGCAGGGTACAAAACATTTAAATACAAAATAGATATATTTTCGAATTTTAGTTATCTTAATTGGTCATGTAAGTAAAATAATTTTATAAGAAATGTTTATTTTAAATAAATCGAGTTTTTTGCCGCTTCTTCTCGATAGATCGACTGAACTAGAATGAAACCGGTGGCAGCGTAAAAATTGACGATTCAAAAGTGTCTTTGAATAAAGATAATTTGAGTTTATAAATAAATATAAATAAAATAAATATGTATAAAACTCATAATCCCATCTACAGAGATCGTTTTTATTTTGATCCTACTGCCAGTGAACTGTGGCTGACCGCCGAAGGTTATTTCTGTAGATAAGAATAAAGGTCACTTGCAATGCATTTTATTGCGACGACTTGGGAAAACATACATTCCACACATTAAAAAAAAACCAAATTATATTTACTTATTACAATTTTCACGCTTCAATGAAATGGACTATTTATAAAGACCATATACTCGTATTAACTTCATTGTACTATCATCCCGGGACATCATACGTATTGGAAAATCTAGACTAGACTACACGACTACCTAAGAAAGTAGCATACATCTACTTCTACTAACCCTAAAAGATAAAAGTGTTTGACAATACAATTATTTTTTTTCTTATAATATTAATTCTCTATTAAATTAATAATATTATGTCATTCGGCAAAGTGCTATTACCAGTCAATTTAAACTTGTTATCTGGGCACGTAACAGTCAAAATTTCTATGGCCTAGGATTCTATAGATTCTACAGAATAGCTTTATTTCTCATGATTTTTAAACAATTCGAATCTAGACCATCTATTCGATACACTTGTACGCAGCCTTCATAAGCTCAATTAATTTCTCACGCGATAACAATCGGTGGGTGTGCCTGATTTGACCTTTACTGGCCATTTGATAAATAATTCAACCAGTCTTAAATTGAGAAAAGTCGGTGTGGGGCCTAGTGGTCCATAGTTTCCGGGAATTTATTAGTCATATTTGGAAAATCTAACTGAGAAGGGCTATGGTCTGGGATGCCACTTGTGTGGACACTTTAGCACCGTCCCACGTTCCTATCACAAGCTCCAAGGTGGCGCGGCTGCAGAGCAGGCGGAAAAAAAGAACCGGTCAAAGTACAAAAGTCTTTCCTCAAACTATTTTTTTTTCCATTTGGCGTTGCACAGGCGCTTATTAAAGAATTAAGTAGGCGCCTGGTATCCAATACCGGTGATCCAAGAGCTGGTGCTTTCCTTGCTCAGCGTGTAAGCATTGCCATACAGCGAGGAAATTCCGCCAGCATTATGGGTACTCTGCCACAGGGACCAAACTTTTTAAATTTGTTTTAGTTTTGTGTTTTTTTTTATTTTAAGTTACTTATATTAGTCAGGTTACTTTTAAGAATATTTTGTGTTTATTTAATAATTATTAGTGTACCTTATTTCTAACTGGAAAATGCAGTAGCTTCCTCAATTCCTACACAACGATGGTACAGAGATACAGTGAAATCGACTTGAGTTCTCTATCTATCAATTTAATTGCGTAATAGAAATTAAAAATCCATTAGTGGTGCTACAGAATCTAGGTTAACACAACTTTCAATTTTCAATAGTGTCTGATATACCATATTTCGTTTATTGAAAGAAATAAAGGGCGTGGCCGTCCCTAGGCGTCGAAGTCACTCAGTTTGATTCCGGTTAGAGTTTATTTCGTAACTGGCCTCTTATTGCACTGAATTAACTACTTATATGTCCTGTACTATGAGCTTAAATTAAGTGTTATATACTAAACCCTTATATACTCAATTTGAATACACGACACAGTTATGTATAACTTGTTTTATACTTAACTGTTATACATAACAACTTTACTTTCCACCGTTCAAAAGTGGTTTGTAAATCCTATTTGACTTTACATACTAAACTTCAAAACTCTTCAATTCTTTGTAAGCATTTCTTGTCTACAATATAATTATTTGTAATTCTAGATTTAAATTAGCATATTTTTCGGTTTTTATTATTTTAATGTATGTTGTGTTTTGTTTCTGTATTATCATTATTATTTTTTGTATACTTCGCACCCTTTGCACCTGTCTTATTATATTTTAAGTATTCTCTTATCGTGTGGGTTGTCTGGAAGAGATCGCTTATTAGCGATAAGGCCGCCCGTTGCTTTTATATGTACTAACATCTGTTAACGTCATTTGCTTCTAGTGTTTAAGTGCGATAAAGTGTAAAATAAATAAATAAACTAATTCACTACAGCTTTATCAGTTTTTAATTAACGCATCGTATGAACTTAAGTTTAAGGCATAATTGAATAGACATCTCCTAAACAGAGACTCACCTCTTCATAGCGTGTGCTGACAAATGTATGTTATAAAATAAGAATCATTCCCACACGTAATCAATGCCAAAAATTTCGACATTAATTCAAACACTATAAACGTAAAATCAACAGAACCTTGACCTATACGTTTGAGTTTGTACTTATAATATCTGATCGATCGCCTATTAATGGTGCCTCAAATACTTATTTATAAAATATTTTTGTTATATTGTGAATCTATTTTTTAAATCAATATATTACAATTATTATATCTACAATAAAAAAGAAAAATACCTAATTATGTTTAAATAATTTAATTAAATCTAATAAATTTTTTTCAGCTTTATGTACGTCTGAAATTAAATTCTTATATCTGAGCTATATAGATATAGGCTATGAACTATATATAGGCTATAAGGCTTCCGAAATAATCCGGTCTAAGAAGATCCATAACAAACTCAGCTTACATATCGTTTTTTTACAAATGGATTATCACAGAATTTTTATTTCCCAAGCTTTTTTAATCGTTTCTATAGTCCTTTACAATACAATAGGCCTTGCTAGACAATTTTGCTTATTAAAGTTTTTTTTTTAGTGAAGGCAAATTTGGAACATAATTTGGGAGTTTAATGAAAATGCGTATACAATTTCCCGAGGATGAAACTAATTCTATACAAATTTTATGGAGCCCACATATGGCCACAGCAATACATCTGTCTTTATAATATACGTTTTTAAATGAAAGCTTATGAATTTCTTGCATTTTGACCTTATAAAAGCACTGTTAGAAGGGTCATTAAAATTAAGTTTCGTAATGAGAGTTAGAGCCGCTATAAAGTTTAGAAACTTGAATAATTTTAAAATTAAGTTATGTTTAACATAAAGAAAACACACCGAACGAGGTTTGTAAGTTACCCGAATTCTGTGTACGCTCTGATTACTTGCAGTCTGATGTGTAATGAAAGTTATTAAACACAAACAATGTAAAAAAGGGTCTCGTTACTAGGTCAAAAACACAATAATATTGTTTTAATACATACATCTATTACATAATATTCACAATACATAACAAATTAACGAAAACATTTTTAATGTTAATAAAGTAAATAAAACAAATTGAAAAAGTGTTCTCCTTGTGGCAGAGTGTCGCGTATCGCTGTATGGCGTTATACGCTGATTAAGAAAAGCACCAGCTCTTGGATCACCGGTACTGACTACGAGGCACCTACTGTTAAACGATTCATAAGTATTCCATAGTTACCTATGTGAATAGAGAGATGTGTTTGATTTTCCTTCATAATCTTTACAAAGAACCCACCTCACTCAATTCACTAACACACCCAAATAAAACAGACTACACACTAAATGCTCGTTCATGCATTTTAAGTTTGTCATAACCTGTATACTCATGTAAGTTAACTTTATTGTCTGTTTTAACTATATTTAAGCCCTGTCTTCTTCATAATTATGTATTTTTCATCTGTGCTACTGTTCTGTATGGATTGTAGAAATAATAAATATATTATCATCAAAACAAAATTCGGCTTTTATAATCTAGATCTTTTTATTGTGTTACTTAGCATATTAAGTTACATATAAGTTACAAATTATATTTAATTAGCGCTAAGTGTAGGCAGGTCATCTAGATAGAAAAAAAAGAGCTAATGAACGTGTATACTTATTATTTTTGTTCATGGATTTCAAAAAAAATTACCATAAAAGTATTGAAATTCGCTTTTTCCGTGAGCTTTTCTACCAAATCTAATCTTAGCGTGATAAGTAGCGTGTAGAATGTTGAACAAAGAGGCTTAGTGGCTGCATTCCCACTCTCAGCCAGGGGCAATCATTAACTTTGTGGCCACGAAAATTTGCTTTAGCAAAATTATCCAAAATTGTTTTTACGATTCACTGAAAATACATTTCTTTTTACTATTTTCTCATATATACAAACAGTGTATATACATTTGTACATAGAAATATTAATAGTTCATAGCTGGGGGTTTTAATCAATAAATCAATTTGCATATGTAAATAAAAATAAGTTTTTCATCAGTATTTCATTTGCATTATTAATTTTTCCAGTGCAACATAGGATTTCTATGAATTTCCTTTTTTCCTGGCCACTCGGCAGCTGTTCACAGTTAGTCGGGAGCATGGACGCGGAAAATTATTCGCTCAACGCTTCCGTGCCGCGATCTTCGTCATCTATTGCGATTTAATAGCAACTGATTGCGATCAATATACGACCTCTTTACACCAGCCTCAGTTTATAAACAACACAAAAATATGTATTATTTTTTTCATTAAATATCAGTTTTAAACCGTGATCATTTTACATATGACATATATAATTAGGACATTGTCCTAATTGAGGGCGTGCTCCTATTCATTCCTAGGCATTTTTCTCGTAAATAGTCCTTTACACTATAAAAGTACTTCTTCAACATTTTCTTGATAGTTTTTGAATTTATACAAATTTGGTACATAATAATAGTTCAATTAGCGTAATTTCCCGATAAAAGATATCTCGCTCATTTGAATATTCAATCTCACCCACTGAGCTACAAATATATATTAATTATAAGATAACAAACCAGAGTGTGTTATAATTATTTACATAAATGAGCTTTCTCGGTCCACAATATTTTAATTATGGAATTAAGCTTACGGATTAGGCTTTAGAGGTACTAATTTTAATGATCCAAATGGCTGATCACACGTTCTCGGGTTTGATTCGAATAACAATGGATGTGATGAACAAATTTGTTAGATGTGATCTAAATATTGTTTTTTTGTATATTTATATTTCTTTTTTGTTGTTAAATTTGGTATAGTGACTTCGTCTTGTCTCTAGGCAAAGCATGATTACATTATATACTAACATATAGATACTTAACAACATACCAACGCGTCTCGATTATACACTTTCATATCGACATATATATATATATAATTATGATGGTCTTGTTTGAAAGCAAAAGTGCATATGTTCTCGTTTGTTGTGAAACTATATGTTAATTAGAAACGGATTTGATTTAATAACTCTATTTATGTATACAAAGGTGTGAGAAATTGATTTGGCTTCAAATATGTGTTTCCTTTATGATAGACAAGTCTACCCTACTTACATTTCTGAGATTTATTAAGCTCCTCGGCTTTGAGTATTACTAAGTCATGCTATAAGCAGATACTTTCTTATGAGTTGCGTTTTAATGTATTTTAAAGTACGTTTATCAGACGTAACTTACGAAAAGAATCGAAACTCCGCGACTAATTATGGCGAATAATATTTATTTATTGAACAATATGTACAATAATTAACAAATTAAATCACAACACTAAAATAAATTCAAAAAGTTTGGTCCTAGTGGCAAAATTACGAATAAATAATATTTCGTATCGGTGGACTGGGAATTGTCAGTCTGTCATAACTCTACGAACTCTATGTTAATTTGATTTGTTTATCTTGTCTAACGTGTTAAATGATAGCAAACGCGCTCATTAAAATTGAATTTGGATTCGTAATCATTTCGAAATTAGAACTGATTTCACGTTAATAACTGATACTACAGAAATTATTTCTTGTGTGTAAGTTCTCACTAAACAATAATAAAAGTGTATAATCCTAATAAGGTTTTACTGCGTTTGTTCCGTATCTTTTTCTCGTGTTACACAGAGTGATATTTTCAGCGAACGATCGCCCGATAACCTCGGTTCAATAAAATAACAATAAAACCCAATAGTCGGGCGGTTTAACGGTACATTACTATAAATGAAACGGCAGTTAACTATTAATCGTTATTTATTGTGGCCCGAGGGTATAAATCAAAGAATTGTCGCACGATCGAAGGTGCTGGGCCGGCAAGGGACACTAGATAGTTCAAAGTATGACCTCTTTTGAAGTTTCCTGTTTTATTTGTGATGTAATTCTTGTCAGTCTACAGTGGGTTGCTACCAACGTTTTGAACGTAAGTTTTAATATAAGTTATATTTATTTAGACTTTTAGAATAACTTAACAGTATCTTCGAACCAATACGACTTAGGGTCCTTCAAGAAAAGAGCGTACCGCTCGTGAGTGTATGGGAGGCGACTTCACCTTTATGGTGTACCTCCTGCTCGTCTGCCCCCTCTTCTATAAAAAATACTATACCGATTATTATAAATCACTCATCAATAAATGTACTTTTAAATTACAGGTGAAATTATTGAGTTATTAACGCTTAATATGTTCGGTCGTATTGGTTCGGCATGTATTTTATGTCTTCTCTTCTCTATTAGTAGATAATCATTTTATGACATAAAAGTGTACGTTCTAATGACGGCCGGTTTTGCGTTTTCACTGAAATTATAGAAATTATAGCTTTCCATCTGTTTGTTGCTCTGTTAGTGGGTTAATACTGTCTTGACATTAAAATTGCTAATTACATATTCAATTGGCCTGTTACAGTTCTCGTCTTTAAATAAAGAACACTAAGATTTCGTACGTAAACGACATAGACTAAAGATTAATCTAATTTTATTGTTACTTAGTCTGTTCTTTTTCAATCCAAGCCGAAAAACAATTTTACAGGAGAGTTAAAGAGACGTAGACTTTATTGTGTATTTTGTAAAATGATTGCAAAATTTGAAGATATATTGTTATTGCTTCATCATTACCAATACATCTTGCAACAATTAATGTAAGTCGCTAATACCCGTCACTATAGTTCAGCTCGCGACAAAATCGCGGAAGAACAGGTCAGTTAAGGAATTCTAACTTAACCAAATATAACCTATATAAATTTATATCAGATCACTGTGCATTTTCTTATAAATGTATAAAGTGCATTTAAACCCGTTGTATGCCCCATATATCTAAGCATTACAAAATGTAAACATTGTATATTGTCTGTTTACAAACGCGACCTTGACCCAATCCGACCCGCGAACCGTGTACGCCAAGTTCATGCTAGAGGCTACGCACGATCTGCATTTCGCCACAGGTAACAAACATTTTGCTATAGTCTGTGATAATTTAATCTGTAGGTTTCAAAATCGGTAAAGAGATTAATGTACTTCGTAGTGATGTTCCAAATTTGAATAAACTCAAATAATATAGAAAACAAACATTTTTGAACAAATCATTTGTGTGAAGGGCTATTTATGATAAAAAAGCCTGGCTGGAAATAAGGACCGATTTATTAAGAATTATTATATTGGCGTACACAATTGATTGCTTACATGTGGAATGAACAAATAAATTTACTATCACAGAAAAGTGATTCTATTTTCGCACCATTGCCGATAAAAAGTTAATTAGTTGAAACGAAAGAAACCAAATCAAATGTACGCAAGTGAATATGTATATAAGTCTGACAATAACAAACAACTCATTCTAACAAGGGTTTTAATAGTATGATAGTATAATGTTTTCACTTCACTTACAGATGAGGCTGTCGGAGTAGTATGGGCCAAGCAGGTAGCCAGCCAGTGGCGGAAACACCGCGCCGCGCTCGCACTCTGCCGCACGAGCCGCTAAGACACGCACCCAAGGTAAATTCTATTACAATAATCCAATAAGTGTCTCCACTGGTTTCTATCCAACACCTGTCTCACTGTGGTGGAGAAATTTATGGACGAGTCTTTCACTTGATGGTTCCATCTGGTGAGCCGCCGCATCACTTGCCTTCAGTTATCCAGATTATTATTATTATTATCTGAGTATTGTGTGACCGAAATGCGAGACTTATAATTATAATAGGAATATGGATCAAATAAACAAAGTGTACTTAATAGAATCTTTAAGTAGTGTTTGGACACTTGCAGATTTTATTGAAAAACTTATAAACCTTAAGAAACTCTCTCCTTCAAATCTCTACATTGTTAAGAATCTAGCTATATGTTATTTATATTGGGACACAATGAAAATAATCAACCAAGCTGAATTTCTTCAGATTCTTGTCAGCTTGGTCTCGAACAGACGTAGACATTTAAGACGATTATAAATGGTCCTATGTACCTTAATAAATAAAAAGATTTTACTTTGATTACTACTACTTACTGAATAAAATGATAATCCAGTATCCGATGGTCGATTTTACTTCTTTTTCATCGGCTTTTGTGGACATACAGTGAAGCTGACGTTTGCCTAACCCACCACTTAGGCAATACTGCTCGTTATATAAAGTCGTTGTAAATTTTAGGTGCTACCAGCACTAGCAGAGTCACCTCGGCTTCGTAGCACTGACAATGGCGCGATACTTCACTCGGGGGGTACTATCAGTGGCCGGCGACCGTCCATGATTCCTGAACTGACAAGAACAGCAAGTGGGTTTGTGGTAAGGAAAATCCTTTTTTACCAAATACAAAATTGCGTTAATAAATCAAATCAAATATAATTTATGACTTTCTTATTTATACATCGTCAAATAGTTTTAAATAAATTGACTGTACAATTATATTTACTGCCAGTGCACATCAAGGGAGTAGAGCGGACGAGAAGAACTGTCAAGATAGTCTCTACTTAAGCAGGGTGTACAGAACGGTTGTAAAGAGCTGCAATTTTTGGCATCCGGTTAAAAGCCATATTATTAAATCAGTCTGCAGCGGTATCCTCTGACCTTTTAATGAAGTAGGTTGAAAGAGTCGTCTAATGAGCCTCAAGTAACCAGCAAATACACTACTAAAAGCTTCCGCGATTAGGCGTTCACTAAAAGCTCTTTTGATATTAGGTTAATGGCATTGCTGTTGGAATCAACTGCCCGTGAAAAACAATCAAGAATATACCTGAAAACAAATACAGAAACAGTTTAATTAAATTTTTTATAAAAATATACTAAGAAACCCGAACTAAACCTTAATAATAGCATGGTTCTTGATAGCTGAATGAAAAAATAAACTCAGATATCTCTGGTGTATAGACATCAACAATCTTTACATTTAAGCAATATACATTTATTAATACGAATGTTTTTATTATATTTTCAGCATTCCAACGTTTACCGATCGCGTTCAGCTGGCGGAGCGGAATGTGAGCAAAGATTTGAGCGAGACCATCTCCATCGATCGCACACCAATCTTGACATACGGCATAGTGACTGTAAGTATGGTACTTGGATTACCAGCTAGCGTACTTACTCGGTTATGTCAAAGTAAACCTGAATTTGTATGGCATTGAATAAGCGCCTCTAGCAGTTACACCGGCAATTAAATTGCTGAGTGCTTTAGTGGTTTCTCAACATTTTATTAAAATATTACTAATAGTTCGTTTATAATATTATAATCACTTGATTATGATGAAAGGAGAATCTTAGAGTTACAACGGGAAAATAACAGAAGAGAAATTTAGATATTTAAAAACTAATTCCAGCAAGTAGTTTGAACAAACGTTTTGGGTCAGAACCAGACCTTCGTAACGAAGAAGATCAAAAACCTCGATGTAATAACAAACACTTTCGGAAGAAGTACAGGGCGCCGCAGCCACCTGCTTATCACGTAAGTACCATTAGAAAAACCTTGACTGAACACAGAACAAATAAGTCATTCCAAGTCTAATAAATACAGCAAAGAAAAAAAGAATTAATTTTTAGTAATAATACTTTTGATTTTCAAATGATCATATTACTTTGCAGCATCGTGAAGGCTCCTCACCAGATTCAACTGGAAGGTCAAAACCAGAACCACAAAAGAAACTGCGTCTGTTCAGAACTAGGAATGAAACAAAAAAACTGAATCCCTTAAAACTAGAAACGAAACCCGCCTTTAAAAGTACATACACAGACTTCAAGTCCTTGGAATTCAACGATGCGTCTTTCGAAAGACGCTATAGATCCCCGTGCAAAGACAAAGACCATCTGAAATACCCAGACAATGTAGACATGCTTCAAAGCACAACTTCTCTCAAAAGAGAAGAAAAATTGTTGCAAGGAAGACAAGATTATCGAAATAAAACGGATCGAACGAGCGGTTCAAGATCTAAAACAACAAATGAGAATGTTGAAGCTTGGAAGACATCCCACCTAAACCGAAATTTCAGGCACTCCGAAAGGTTTAGCAAAGACCTCGAAATACCACCTCTAAGAAGGGAGAAAACATTCGATAACACCCTCAGAATCAGTGAAAATGAATCTCCGAGAACTACTCACGAGAGTAGGATGAAATCAATAGGAGAACAAATAAAAACAATTGAGCCTTTGAGAAAATCTCTTCCTTCATTACACAGCAAAGGTAATGAAGAAAAAGATGAATTTCAAACTGAACTCAAAAATGCGACGAATAGAATAAGAAACGAATTAGTTAAAAATAATGTTAGTATCAAAACTAGTCAGGATAAACCGAAAGACCCAACGAAACAAGTCACTGAGTTTAGTCTTAGCACGAGAGATTCAAAACCGTTGAATGTCAGGCGTCCGTTGAGTCGGGTTACTGAGGTGAAAAATAAAGTCACTCAGGAACAAATTATAGCGAAGAAATTTAAGAGCGATTTGAATGTTAACATTAAATTGGCAGACAGGGGACAAGCTTCAGGGAAAGAGTCCACACCTGAACATTCGCCGATAAGAAGAAAGGGGCCTCAGACTAAAGATAAGTAAGTCGCATACATTTAATGATAAATGAACATACACAACAGTATAAATAATTAGAGAGTTGGTGCTTTTCTCGCTTAACGTATAGGTATCGCAATACAACGAAGTAAGGCCAGCATTATGGGTGATCTGCAAGATCTAGACTTTTTAAATTGATTTAAGTGTTGTTATTTAATAGTTACAAAATATTGTATCCACCTTTTAATTTCTGTTGCAGGCAAGGACCATCAAAGCAATTCTACTTTGGAATGATAGAGAACCAACAAAAAGAAAAGAAAGATAATCTGAAAGACTTCCCTGGACTGGGCACACCCATTATTGAGGAACTTAGCAATTTCCATTTGATAGAGAAAAAACTACTGGGATATCACGAAGAAGATGAACTGGATAAAGACAATAATAAATATTCGAAAAATTGCAGGAGAAATTGTAAGTTTTATTTGCTGTAAGCTTATTTTAACGGTGAATCTATAGTTTATTCATTAATTAGCTGATACAATCACCGAATGATAATTATATAAATCTAAAAAAAATCGATCGTCATTTTTAATATTTTTGTAAATAACAGTTCTATAGATTGAATTACATTTCTTGTGTAATATTTAATAAAAACAAATTTTAACGAAGGGTTAATTTGAGTCCACCTCTAAATATAGGTGCTAAGTCCGAATCTTACCCGTATACGTTGCTTAGAAGGCCTCACAGCAAAGTGTTTTTTTTTTCAAATTTAGAATGTATTTGGTTTAGTTTTATCAGATTCTGCGCTGTCATCGGACGAAGGTAACGGATCTGAAGGAGCGATGGGCGTCGTGCTACGATTGCGACCCACTTTACCCAAGAGGACATACAACGTTTCTCGCTTCTCACCAAACTCTGCGTGGAGGCAACTTGCCACCTTGAACGCTCACCTGGCTGGTAATTTAACAGGCTTATCACTTTTGAAACTGTGCCAACAGCAATTAATAATTCCACCCATATCACCCCGATGTCAGTCGTTCCATTTCTTACCACGCACCACCACATTATGATACCAGCTTCCCGCCAAGGTATTTTTGAACCAATACGACTGAAGGTCCTACAAGAAAAGAGCATATACCTTAAAAGCCGGCAACGCATTCACGAACTCCCAGCCGCGAGTGTCTATGTGCGGCCTCTTTAACTTTATGGTACTCATTTGCCCCCTCTTCTATAAAAAAACCTTGCATAATTTATTATAATACGTGTTTAGCATGAATTTCTTGAATTATATGATTGTGCGTCAAACGTCGCTTTGTTGCAGAAAACGAACCATTGGCAGTTGAGACAAAGATGTCCGCGGATATATCTGGTGAATCGTCACCGCGTTCAGATCAGTCCGCGGATAAGTCCGGAGATTCTGGTATATCCGGGGACCACGTTCACAGTGAACTTAGGATTGAATCGCCTTTAAGAAATGACGTAAGTATACTTTTTATAAAAAAAAATATTTAGTTGGCGTTTGACGTTTGTACAAAGTCTTCTCTACTGTGCAAGTATGTGTAATACTTTAAAAAAGTTAAAGAATTAAAACAAGCGCTATTATTAAAAATGTAAAATAAATTTAAGAATGATCGCTGAATACATTAATAAATGTATAAATAAAACAAAAATATTTAAACTCAATAAATGTACAATAATCCATAATCGATGGAAATGCTCCAGGCCCAACCAGAGGTCGCGACATGGACTCCACAGCAGGACTTGGGAGACAGCAGTTCCGAGGGCGCCTGCGGTGCCCCGCATCATGCGCCTGTAGCCACATTCTCACCAGGACAGCCTTTCAGCCTATCACTACCGCGGGACAATGAAAAAGTGAGATTCTGGAGATTTAGTACACGGGACGTTAGTGTTAAAATACAAGTTACATTTAACTGCTGTACTCAATATAATGATGCATCGTAAACATCAGAAATTTTAAATTAAATAAATTTCACTTTAAGTACACAAAGATTACACATAAAAAAAAAAGAATTTGACTAATTCGATTAACCCTGTCACTCTAAATGTTAAGAGAAAACTTTAATATAAATAACAAAAACTCTAGTATGAAATCGTAAAATTGTAAACAGAGAGGACAATACGACCTCATCGCAGAACCGGAAACCGGAACCAGAGATAACAATCTAAAACATTACACTAACATAAATAATAAACACTCTAATCCAATACAAAGCTATGCCCCATGTTTCAATCAATACTAATCTTTATATGTACGGATTTGAGTACCTAATTTGTAGACTAACATAACCTAACCTCCCGTGTCCTCTCCGTTGTCTGAGGAGGGATACGGATATATCGTGACTAACTATCATAACTGCTTTGTTACTAATACTTTATAATATATTCTATATCTTCCTTATACTTTACCTGAACAATGCCCACTTTATTACTGCTTTTATTGGTCACTTATTTTATATATTTCTCACAATTAACAGCTTATATTTTCATATATCTACGAGGCTTCTGAAATAAACTGGTCTGAGAAGATATATCAAATTCAGGCTGTCTTCCTTATGCTTATGCTACTCATTAATTTCATGTCTTCTATTTCAAATGAATATTTCATCTCCAAGTAAACTTTGTTTCCAAAGTCACTCTCAGAAATCCTTGCCAGTCACTGTATCATTATCCCTCATCAGTGTAAAAGAACATCCAATCCCACATAGTTAAAAGGCGTGTCGTGTTTCTACGAATGTTTCCAGGGGAAGCCGATACAACAGGGCTTCAACAGTCTTCAGAAATTTAGGAAGTCGGTATCGGGGGCGCTCGGTGCAGCCCTGGGCTCACGGAAGTTCGATTTGGAACATGAACCAATGTTGACGGAACCGGAGCAGAATTGGTTTTTGACCAAGTCGGCACCGAACTCGTTAAGTAATGCAATGCTATTGCAACCTTTGAGGGTTAAAAATGAAGAGATCAAAGAAGATTCAGAAGTTATGGATAAGGTTATTATCTGTTATTAGAGTAAGCGAGTGTTTTTAATAGCATTAAATAAAGTTCAGTTTGTTTTTTACACTATTTTTAGTAGGTTAATTCAAAGAAACTTTAATAGCATTAAATAAAGTTCAGTTTGTTTTTTACACTATTTTTAGTAGGTTAATTCAAAGAAACATTTTCAACCGCTATCGAGTTCCGGTTCTTCTCGGTAGATCCGAACCGATGGTGATGTAAATATTGATGATTCCAAAGTGTCTTAAAGACCTTCTTGAATAAAGACATTTTGAGTTTGAAAGCTAAACGGGAATGTTTTCATACTTCTAATATCGTCTTAAAGCGTACTTATTTAAATTATATTTAGTGTGGTGCCCGCAACTTCACCTTTATGGTGCTCCAGCTCGTTTGCTGGAGGCCCACCCACGAGGCTGCTCCCCTCATCTTTAAAAAAAAATTAAAAGAATATTGTGTTATAGGATGATATTAGTCCATGGCGAGGTGGCAATTCATATCTGTCATGGGGTGGTCACGTAATGTACCTACCTCCAGCACCTGACCAGCCCATGTCGATGATACCTGACAGACCTGTAAGGTAATTGATTTTTAATATGTTAACCATAAATGCTCTATATATATGACTTTATAAAATATAAATAAATATTAAGGAGCAAATCGAGTGGGTGCCTCGAAACGGCAGCTAGAGCTGCGCGCGCAGCTTTATCGGGAGAAATGAGGGAGAGAGAGCGATCCGCCTCACCAGGGGTCGCAAGAGCTGTTCCCGCCAGAGTCGAACCTGTTAACGTAAGTATTGTATTTAAAATAACATAATTCAAGTATGTTTGTTTTTATTTTTTGTTTAATGCAATATATTCAAAGCGGGATATTGTCATGTCATCAAAATCGGCATAGATGTCACTCATTATATCAAACACAGTTCGTAATAGATCCCTGGCCAGTCTGAGTGTTGGTTTCTACAAGATCCTTTTGAAGTTTATTGAAATTGCATTGATATAAAATTAGTTAATTGGTTTGCAGTGCAGGACTGGTCAGGTGGTTGGTGATCTGTGCACCACGTGACCTGTTCACATGACAGTTATTAAAAAAAAAGTTTTATGAACGCGTTGATAATAAGGACCCATAAGAGTACGTTTATCCAAACTCGAAAACGTAAAGATATTTTAATTAATCCAATCTAAGATTTACCTTGTATTTATAGATAAATTATTGACAAACATATTTCGAATATCAAATAGAGTGGCTTAATTAAAACATGTTTCATACAGCCCTTCTACTGTTGAACATTGTTCTTAATTTGTGTTGTTCGATTCCCACGCGTTTTCAATTAGCACTAAGCAAACAGACATACTTCCGTGCTTCTCGTCGTGCAATATTGAAATGACATATGGACATACATTATTTATTTACTAAACAACAGGTTTGGATTATCTAATATATAAATTCTCGTGTCACAATGTTTGTTCCCTTAATCCTCCGAAACGGGTCGACCGATTCTCCTGATATTTGGTGGCCATATAGAGTAGGACTGAGAATCGACCAAAATCTATGTTTAGAGACATTTTTTTTTTTAGCCAAAAAATATGTTTTTTCGGGATCACCTAGTATGTTATATATATAGTAATGTGGTAATAAATTGGGTGTGAATTTCTTTGTCTTTGTGATCTTTAGTTTGTTGCGATATACTGTTATATTATGTTTAAATGAGACACAGTTATTATCAATCGTAGATTGGATAATTTGCTTGCATTTTAATATAAAATTATATACTAGAGGCAATTAAAAAGAATAAATTACGTAGACTTCACGCGATTTTTGTTTTCTTTTTTTCGACATTTGACCTTAATGGTTTCTTATAACCTCTATAATTTGCTTTTCTTAACTGATTTTTTATATTAATTTTCAAGACTTAGACTAAGGTTTTTGGATTATTTTTGTAGAAGAAGGTTGGATCAAACATTTATTAGATTTGCAATTTTGAACAACCTTTTTAAGCGTTATTACCATTTTAAATTCTTTGCTTAATTAATAGAAGTGGCGGAGAGTTTCTTGCAAGTTCTTTTTGTACTACGCCCTTTATTTGGGATGTTAGAATTCATTTTTTTTAAATAATTTATCGATGATTAGGCGTAAGTTACCTATGAGTTAAGTTATCTTCGATATGTTTCAGTTACAATATTAAAGGGAATCAGATATGTATAGATTTACTTTCACATTACCTATTGCTATACAGATTTAAACACATTTAAATACACCCCGTATTTATTAAAAGAAATTATTCCCAATAGTATTTCAACTTCTAAACTTCATCTTTAAAATGATGAAGATTTAATATTGAATAAACTACGGAAAAAGTCTACACGCAAAAAAACATATCAATAGTTTTCGATAAATGCCCAAACAAATATTTAACAGACAAACATTTACCTATTGTTTTGACCAACAACTAAAATGGTAACTCTTTTTTTTTATAATGGACATCATTACAATTATGAATAGAGAGTATATGTTTTGTTAAGTTTAGAATTTCATTTTAAATATTAGAAATATCGCCCGCGTTATATATGGTAGGTAATACTACAACCTCTTAAGACAATTAAAAATGGACCTATTACTCACATTTACGGTTAGTTTGAATTCTGTGAACGTACAAACAGCCGAACAGGCACGATCAAACATCAAAATCGTGGATTCTCCACGTATCTTCAATATTCTATTTTTGTTATGTTCTGTTTCGTATTCAGATTTCTTGGAGACTATAAATTTAATTTAAGGTACCAAACTTCCGTAACAGCTGTGAGTTTTCGTCTTTAAACTCAAGGCTTTTCAATACAAGTCTACGATTTATGGGTTGTAAGGGGTTCGTCGCTATAAAGGAGCACAGTTACAAACGCACAGTATTTAAAACATTATAAGGATTTTTCTTAGTGATTGGAACATGTTAGTTAGTTACACTTTTAATACATTTCAAGACTTCAATAATAGAATATAGAATAGCAATTTCAAATCGATATTAATTACTGTGATTGATATATAAAAATGATTTGCAATTTTTAGAGTTATTTTTCTACGAATATTTAGTTTTACTTTTGTTTAATTCAATTCGGTGATGGTTGTTAACTTGACATGCAAACTAAGATTTTTTACGATGTATAAAAGAATTTAGTACCAATTAAAATTTTCCACTACATGTATTAGGCTCCTATATAATGCCAAACATTCGCGATCAAAATTTGACCTTTGGAAAATAGTTTTTCCTCATAGAATCAGCGATCACTTGTGTACGTCGATAATTTTCTTTTTATATCTAAGCTTACGAGGTTTCCCTAATAGACCGGTCTAAGAACATACCCACAAAAACTTGCCTATCACTTTTAAGCGTGATTCTCGTATCAAACACGTCTTTACTTGCATTTAGGGCGATACTCTTCTTTATCGTTTAAATAGACCACTAGAATAAACTTATTAAAATTTGTATAGAATTCTCGTTTCGATAAATTATATATTTTAAATATTGTAATAAAAAATTTGAATGAGCTTTTGTTATTTTTCCTTTGTCACAAGTGTGTAGTGCTACTATGTAGCTAAATAAGCGTAGTACTATGAAGACGCATCGTCTCATAACCCAGTGCGCATTCTACTGCGCATGTGTCATCACGTGTCAATCGGATTTGTTTAAAGGTATGTAAAAAAACTAAACCATACATTTTTACGCGTATCTTAAAAAAAAATTCTCTAATTTTTTTATTGAATTTAGAAAAGGATTTAATAAATTTATTATGCCTTTAAATCATATTATTAATGGTTTTTGTGCAAACACGCGATTGGAAGTCCTTGATTGGAATTTTAATATAAATATTGCATGAAATATTTTTAACAATATTTTTTTTCGATTTTATTACGCATGTTAGGTAGTCGAGACTTTGGTTAGAGCAACGATTTGTTTTTAATTTATAATTAAGCATACCTAGCTTAAACAAATGTGTACGAGCAAACTAATGACACGTTACAGAGAGTATACGTTAAATGGAAAGAAGAAAAAAGAATTAGCATTTTTATTTTATTTTATTATATCTGTCCCCAAACATCTTATGTGCTAAATATATTTAAAACAATGAACTTTTGAGATAATAAAACTAGGTTTACACATAAAACAATAAAATGGGAACTTAAAACATATACAAGTTAAACCAACCAAAGCCAATTGATTTCGACGTTTTAGAGACGTTCGTCGTTAAAACGAGTGCCGTTATATGGAGTTTACACATTTAATAACAAAAAAGTTTTATAAAATGTGAGGCTTAGCCGATTGTCAAATTTTATTTGTAATTTTGCATTCAAACATGTTTCAAAATTTTTGGAATTTTCATATCTATGGCACTTCTCCAGATTTTCAAAATGTTAGCCAATTATAATAGTCTATGGCCTATACCCTATATGGTGAGATAAGGACGTCTTTTCCTTACCGTTCTTTTCATTTCCAAAAAATATATCCAAGCCGATTTTTTTGCCTGCTTCTTCTCAGCTTGGTCGCGTACGAACAGGAGTCACTTAGATTTAAGACGATTTAAAATGGTCCTTTGTACCTTTAATGAATAAAGATATTGACTTTGACTTTGTGGGACCATAAAATCAGTCTAATTTCGAACCTTCGTAGCCTTATAAGAAAGAGCCTATAAAAATAAGTCCTGCGCTATTTGATACCTCATATTAAATCGTATTCTTCAGACACTTTCTTGACGCTCATATAATTGTTGAGATAAGATATAAACAACTTATATGGTAACATGTTATTTGTGTATATATTAAGATATATAACTTGTTACATAACTATCTAGTTATATGACTATTACGAGAAAAGCGGATATATAGCGGTTGAGTGGTTCCGTTGAAGAGTGGTTGAGTGAAAACTACAATTTATTTTTCACTAAATTTTATAAGCCGTGACGGAGATTGCATAATATTTGTGAAATAGGGCCTCTAGTGGCCTTAGTCGTAAATTTAAACAAAAGTATTTAACTATTTTAAATGATTGATGTTTTAATAATATTCTTTATATATATACAGATAAACACTTTTGAAATATAATCAAAATCGATTGTTAGATTATATAACGTTTGAAGAATCTCATAAACACATGTCACATATGTTTTATAAGAACAGGAGTAAGGTACATATGTGACTGATGCTCAGTACTACCCGATATTCATACAAAATTTCATGACATACGGTCGAGCCGTTTCAGAGGAGTTTGACAAACATCGCGAAACGTGGGTAGCTGATCCCGACAAACATCATTTTTACAAAAAAAAAATTCTAAAAATTGATTTTGGCCAATTCTCAGTCCTACTCTATATGACCACAAAATCTCAGGAGAATCGGTCAAGCCGTTTCGGTGGTGTAAAGGAACAAACATTGTGACACGAGAATTTTATATATAAGATAGAGATGATAAAATAATTGTCAAGACGCGACCTTGCATTATGATCTCACAATAACTTATAACGTATTCGCAATATAATTAAAGGCTGTATATAATAATATATGTATTTAAATATTATATTCGTATATTCATATGAAATTAATTAAAACAAACAAAGAAATAATATTTAATATCCATATTTCACGTATGTACTTAGATCTAACAACCGCTAACCATGTCAAAAATGTCGCATTCTGGTTCAGTTATGAAAAATCGAATTTGGAATTTAATTGTAGCTTTAACGAAGGCTTTTTCACGAATCTCATGCCTCCTGGGCATAATTAGGGGCTTAAAAGCTAGGCAATGCACATTACTGCTACATATTTACCCCTTTCAGCGTTCCAGGCTTATTTAAACAGGCGTTTCCCTACTCCAATTGAGGTTTTATCAAAAAAATACAGTGTGAATTCTAACGTTACTCGATTTAACGACAAATAGTCTAAAGCGTGGAAATCAATTGGCTTCGTTTGGTTTAGCTTGTATTCCATTCGTTTCTTCTCTCCATTTACCTGCCACTCTCTATAACGCAATAAAACGGACGCGTAGCATACTCTATATAACGACATGGACGTTATATAGAGTTTTCCGTGTGTTCATAGTTATCAATAACAAACGATTATTACATAAATGTAATAAAACGCCAATCACGTAAAAACGTGACGAAGCCAAACTAACAATAACATAAGTGCATTCTTCATTAATTTCACTATTAAAACAAGTATGTGGCTGTCAAATCCGATATAATATACAAAATATATTAACAATGTATTTTTAAAAACGAGTTCCTCCACTGATGTCATCGATATGCATATGCTAACCTTTATTAGAAAATTATGGTTTAACTTATTGGATTGTTTAAATCTCTGCTCTGAAGGTACATTTGTCTACCTGCGTATGCAATGAAGGAACTGTTATGACATCAGTTTCAAGGTTAAACCATAAAGTCATCAATTTTAATTACTTTGCTAAATGTTTAAATGGACGTATTACATCGCAGCGTAAATAATAAGCAGTTACAGTTAAAGATAAAACATTTATAACGGCTAGTGATATTAATTATAAAAAAGGAATTCTAAGCTCAAATTATGTCTAAGTCTAAGTATCTAGTAATCAGTCTATCGTCTCTGGTAAGTCTATAGTAGCCTGTCTCTAGTAAGTCTCTAGTAAGTCTCTGATAATTCTCTAGTAAGTCTCTAGTAGTCTTTCTATAGTATTCTATGTCTCTAATAAGTCTCTATTAAATCTTTCAGTAATTACGAATAGAAAAAATTACGTAATAGTTGATAAAAGAGTTTCACTGCTTTACATAATTAGAGATAAAATCCATTTAAACGCAAGCATGCATTTCGTAAAGAGCAATAAATACATGATTACAAAACGAAATCTTTGTAGACGCATCTTAATTAACCTGAATTCATAAATTTTGTATCGTGATGAAAGCCACTCGTTACTCTGAAATGACTATAGGTGTATGAGGTTATATGAGTTATGGTAAACTAGAGGTGAAGGTTTATTTATGTGCGCCTGCTTTATACCTTAACAAACGCCTGTGCACTTGAACCCCGGGGTCCAAAAATCTCAAAGTTGGGGGATAGACATTAAAATAGTTATATTGTTCCTTAATACATATTGAATTTAATATAATAATATTTTTATTAAGATAATGCGTATATAATTCCGACTATGTAGTAGCTGATACCTAAGTGTAAAGTAAAAAAACACAGAACCCTATACGATGTTAATTTTAAAAAGAAAAGAAAAGTAAATTAAAAATGAAGCAAACGATTAAATGTTAAACAGTACGCACCACAATTGGCCTTTAATGAATTTTTGAGTTTTGTATCTGTGAAGGTCGTTCAAAACGTTTTTATGATGTAAATACGGGCATAGCTGAGCGATAAGCTTAACGCGGTTTACGCAATGTGCATAACAAGTAGTATATATACTTATTATCTCGATCGACATGTTAGCTTTAGATAATTCTTATATTTGGTGCAATTTTATATCAACAACCCATATGGACCAATAATACGAAGCAGACGAAATCAAGGTACACAAATCGACAAAAAAAACAAAACAATATATAAAATTTGACTCTACATTCATTGCCAGTTGCCAAATCAAGGGCGTAGAGTGGACGAAAAGAACTGGCAAGAAATTCTCCGGCTTTAAGTCGCCATGCATGTTTCACATAACGGTTGTATATCTGCCACCATGCACCGAATACAGGGAACGCGTTAATATTATATAAAAAATAACAACCAAAATAACTCCAACTTTGTGAGCTCCTTCTTTAAATCTTTAATTAATAAAGAGTTCATATTTGCAATTTACAATAAATTATAATAATTTATCCATATAACGAGTATCGTTAAGCAACCTCATCTTCATACGATGGATAAACATGGCACGCGAGGCCATGCTCAAACAATATTGTTCACAAACACCGTGGACAAATGGATGTCCTAGTTACGTTTAAATATTCCTCTCATAGTAATGTAATATCAGTAATAGTTCTTTTTGTTTTGGTTTGTACCTGTAGCTTTTGCGCTGTCATTTAGCTGGTTAACTTCTAATAATTGTATCGCATAAATGAATGTCATAGATATTAGGTGAGTCTAAAAGGCCGACAACGCACTCACGAGCTTTCAGCCACTTGAGTGTGCCTCCTGCTCGATTCCTCTTCTTATAAAAAAAAGAAAGTGTATTCTATTTTTTTATATACTTTATGTAGACTAACTTCTTTTACTATCATAATGATATAATCTAACGAGTTCCGAGATATGCATATAAATGTCAAATTTATTTTTATTCCTTCACACTATGTTGCACTAAACCAGACGTAGATAATGTTAATAGATGTTAGTAAATATGAAAGCAATTTAAAATTATTATTTTCTATAAAGTCTAGATTGAACTAAACCGACAGTCATGCAACAATGCGAAGCATTCAGGGCATGTCCATATTTCTAGCATTGTTTGACAAGAATGGAGCGTCCTTCGATGGCAGGATAATGTAATGTCAAGCGAGTTAATTGTTTATCGATTTGACGTATGTAGGTTATATTTTTAACGGAAACCTCTAACCATAGACAGATATGTCTATATTTATGTAAGTAGGTCCGTTGTAGGTTCGAGTAAACAACTCGAGTAAACAATTCATTTTCAATAGACAACAGATGAAATGGTTGTCTACAATTTTGAATGCTTTTCATTGTTTAATATTACGTTAGAACATTCAGTACAATTTAAGAAAATGGATTGTATGTGAAGTTATAGCTAAATCTTCATTCAGTAGGATGGTATTGTCGTTTAAAATTTAATTAGTTCTACGTCGGTTACCGACCAGACAAGGCAAATAGCTTATATAACAAAAAATACACGATACGACGCCGAGTCGTTTATTTGCGAGTTTTCGCGTTCCCTTATTAAAATTATCTACTTAAGAAGCCACGCGTGACACGCGTGAAAGAATTCTAATATCTTATCGAAAATCTAAACGGTTATTGGCGTGCATCAAGATGTACGCTGTCACGTCATAACATTACCTTCAAATTGCGTGTAATGGTGTCTTTGCACTGTATAATTACATAAAATTCATGCGATTACATTAAGACTCACTCATGCATTCGATGGACACACAAGAAATAGATACTTTTAATGTCTATACAGATGTCATTCAAAAGCAAAGAGACAATCAAAAATATCTTTATTCACATAGATATCTCGTCTATGCAAATCGTTTAACGGTCCTGTTAACAGATTGTGTCGACTTTATAATAGTATTGTGAATGTGGACGGGTCGGTTGATGTTTCTGCCGACTCTCTACCTACCTTTCGTAGAGGCATTTTGAACACCCTTAAATAAAAAAAATAAAACCTTTGAATCCTCGTAGTGGTCACATGTATGTCGTATGTTGATCGTATTATGTACATTGTATAATGTCTCAAGTTCCCATTTAATTGTCTTATGTGTAAACCTAGTTGTGTTATCTCATAAGTTTATTGTTTTAAATGTATTTAGCACATAAGATGACTGGGGACAGATATAATAAAATAAAATATGCATCGTCAAAAAAACAAACAGTTATAAAAATAAATTTTGGCCCTACATTTACTGCCTGTTCCCAAATCGAGGGCGTAGAGCGGACTAAATTAACTGCCAAGAAACTCTCCGCCACTGCTTTTAATCGCCAAGCATGTTTCACAGCACAGTTGTCAAAGATCTGCACTGAATGCTATATAAAAAACAAACTTTACTATCATCGGTATATTGAATTTCAAAACAAATTTAAATATACCAGTATAAACCCGGTCTTTACCGTATATATGTCACTTTTAAAAATAAATGTCATAATACAAGATGGTGTCTGAATCTAATGCGTAATTTCAAGTAGAACGAATGTGAAAATGAGTTGTGAAGTTAGCATATCAAGACAATAGTTAATTTGAACAAGTGTGGAAATTGTCTATACGTATGACAGCAGTAGATTTCGAATTTGAAATTGTTCATAGTTGAATTTAATCTGTGCTATTATTTTTATGCTATGGTAATGTATACGATGTAGTCATATAGATTAGAGATTTCTCAATCCAGCGGTGGCCAATCTGTGGTTTAAGTTGACCAAAGAACCTCCTTAATCGTTAGAATTACACATTTAAATATCATTTTTATTACGCGTTTTTTTCATTCTTAACTACACATATATGACATTATTTTCATGAAATACCTACGTAGTTAAACAGACACATTTTATTTAAATTTGGAATACCTTGACCACAGTCAAAAACGAAAAAGTTACCCTCATTTTAATGATAATACTATCGACTCAAAACTATATTGAGGATTCACTTGGTGCCGGAAACCTATAATTAAATGTATAATTCTCTCATTACCATTAATAATAATATACGATATATTCTGCAATAATATTAATAGTTTCCGTCTTTCAGTGTATAATGCTCTTAATAAGGTTTACGTTAGGTCAGTTTAGTTAGTTAGTTATATTTGTCTTTTAATTTTAACAAATTATTTGAAACTTTTATGTCTAACGTAATTTGTGTATATGTGTGTACAGTCTGCTATATTTTTTTGTGTATTTAGAATACATTCTGTAATAAAACGAATCAAATCAATTTAAAGAAAAACCTGGTTGATCCCCGTTTAATATTTGATTAACACTTTCTGGATGTGCCTTTTGTGGTATTTATTTCAATTACTTTTCTTATTTTTTGTAAGTTGTTAAGCACTTATTACAAGCCAGCAAGTTAACAATGGCTTGTAATGATCCAGTGTTCCATACTAAGTTACTCATCAAATGTTACAGAAGTGCGTCTCGTTATTTTCGACCGAATATTGCTCAGCCTATTTCTATTTGTGCATATTGACAGTAATTTGTAGAGTGTCAATGTTTACTCAACCGACACCTGAGCAAGCGACACTGTATCGCCACTTGCGCATTAGATCATAATTGCTATGAACTAAATACGATTTATCAGTACCGATGTCTATGGTTTGGGTGAGAGTGGAATAAAACCTATTTAAACCAAGAGGGTTTTCTGTAAGAGATCCACCACTTAATATTTTATATTTCATTGACACTCTTCATATATTTTAATGCAATAATGTGAAAACTCTGTATCAAGCTTTTACTAATAGTGGTGATTAGTCTTGCTGACTGTAAAACCTATTCAACGCCATCTATTGACGCATTTAGGAAGCTGGAATAAGGATATGACGCTCGTGAAGTAATTAATGAAGACAAATAAATAATTGACAATATTAGTTAAATACACTATAGTGTATAGTTTTTTTTATCTGGTTGATAATAATGATTACCATTTATATGAATCACAATTGTAAAGAGTAAAAGTGTGCTGTCTGAAATATTCGGAGCGTGTGAAAGCATTAAGCGTAATGACTTCGCAAATGACTTGAACAGTATTTATCCTACTGTGGATGTTAAGTTAGTTAGTTTTTATTTGTAAGACTGTTAGAAATTTTAAACTCTTTATAGCTCATTGCTATTTTATTAACGTTTAGTATCTCTCTCTGTCTAATAGTGATTAAGCTGTGAAGAAAAGAGAAGTTATATTTTATTATGTAAGACACAAATTAAGTCATTGCTATTTAATTGACAACTTTTGTCCCTCGCTGTCTTGGTGATTACGCTTTGATGAAAAGAGACCATTGACGATATTTCTTTTAATAAGGACACCCTTGTTATCTCAAGGTCGTCCTATCGGAGTACGGGGCCCGTATTCAGAACGTCCTTAACTTATATCAAGATTTAAAAATTGTATAATTGTATCAACGATCAGTTCTGTACGTCCATACTTATATCTAAATAGGTCTAAGAAGCAACAACAAACTCAGCTGGTCATTTAAAGTGTGATTACTGATACAAAAGTACCTTAATCTCAGCTATTGTGAGGGTTAAAAGATTAAAGATACATTATGAAAGCGCACAAAAGCTTTTCTAACAACGCAAACTCATAACAAACTATGAGTCTTAGTCACTTAATATATTATATTAAGTGACTAACACTTATAATGACTAGATAATTTTTACCGGCTCAGGAGGCATCCATTGCTGGCTGAGGTGCGGTTTCGAACAAGCCTCCGCCGGCAAAGCCCAATTCCGCGTATGATCACCCTAATTAATCGTTTCATTAACTCTGCACCAGAATGTGACATTTTTATGACAGGGTTAGGAATGATAGTGGACGAATAAGAGAGGTTGTTAGATTCAAGTTAAAAACTGTGTATGTTTTTTAGCTTCGGCCGTAAATAAATAAATTATATACACCTATATACACAAAGGCAAATGGAAAGCTGATCAGATAATGATCTGGGGCATCCTCTTACTCAACCCGACCTCACTCGCATAACGCATTACAAACTCGCTACCTATTGTTACTTTTAATTATCCTAATTTGTATTTATTTATTCACACTAAAACAGTAGAAGTAGATGATGTTAATAGATGTAAGTACATATAGGAGTAACGGACGGCCCCATCGCTAGGCAAGAGGCAACCCACAAACATAATATTAAAACTGTCTAACTTAAACACAAGATTCCATTTTTAAATTTTCATTTTTTTTACAGAGATCGAACCCACGCGGTAAGCGGTTCACGTTCCAGTCGACGGTGAGACAGCTGGAGAGACGGCGTCTGGCCGAAAAGCTATCAAAAGAAGCGGATTTGAAAGAGCAACAGAGGAAGACTGAGCTGGAAGCCATGCGGAGGTATACTATAGCTTACATATGTAAATGATATACGTATATTTTTTTAATACTACCTCTTAATGCTTCAGGGTAGAAGAAGAGTTCCAACGCAAACGTGCGAGGGAGAAGGCAAACATACGCCAACAGTTGCGACTTGTGAGTAGCGGTGCTAGTAGCATGCCCACGTCCCATCAAAATGTAAGTAGAAATACTATAGATAATTTATTATTAAATTGCCTCAATAATTTTTTATTCTATTAAATTTAAAAAAAATAATTTTTTTATCTAACGATATCTTTAAATATTGTTTAATTACTAATGGCATACTATACAGTTAAAGAATATTTAGAGGTCAAAGATCCTTTTAATATGTCAGCATCGGGACAGTTTAATTCTTGAGTAGCCAATGACTTGATATTTGAGTTAGTCATGTAAGTAACATAATCGTATGTGACATGTTTTTTTAAAATGATCAGCCATCGAGTTTCTTGTCGGTGCTTCTCGGTAGATAACTGACTTAAAAATTGACGATTCAAAAGTGTCTTTATAAAGTATATTATTTATAAACCTACTTGAATCTTTGCCGTTTGAATACGTACCTAAAATAGATATGTTACTACTAAATAATACTACTAATCGCTAGTATTATTTAGTATTTGGGTTTGAAACCAGTTTTTTGACTTGTTTGAAAAACTATAGTTTTAAACAAGAAATTCATCAGTTTAAGAGTGAATAGCTTTGTTAAATAATAATTAATAATTGTAAATTTGTAACTAATATGCGAAATATATATTTTAGACTCGTGATGAGCCAGACGGTTCCTGTCGAGATTCACCAGACCGCACCAAGGACAGGCAAAAGAACAGCAATGGATCTGAGATCAGTGGACGCAGCAAGAGCTCTACACCGGTATGAGATTGATATAAAAATGATATTTTAAAATTACTATTATCAATCAGCCAACAATCATATATTAATAATGAGTCGAATTGCATTGTAATGAATTCTTGAATTTTTGTTTTTCTATGTATTAAGTTTAATAAATGCTTTATTTCATTTATTATATTATAGTTTAACCCTACTTTTACTATAGATTATTTGATTTTTCATGTGTTACTGTGTTATATGGGTTGTTTAAATGAAATATGGTAATACAAAGAAGTACATAATATACTTATAGTCGTAAGAATTAATACTAATCAGAGACAAAAGAGAAGTTTAATTCAGAGTACACTTAGAATAACTTAGTCTGTATGCACATAAGAACTATTGGTTGACCAAAGAGGTGAAATTCGACCTTTTTTTAGATTCGAAGCGTTGAGCTGTCAGACTGGCGGAATGACAATGGCGCACGAGTGTACCGCGACTGGTGTGGCGCGCTCGCCACGCATGCGCATCCGCCGGCCTGCGCACGTATGCAAATGGCAACACACCATCATGGTAAAGCCATTTTTTTTAAATAACGATGAAAGTTCGAGCTACTTTTTTTTTATAGTTAAACAGTTTATAACAATAAATAAAATAACAAACTGAAACTCAAATAAACATTAAGTTTGATTTTACACTGGAGGCAGTTCGTCGCTGTATCTTGATATACGTTGAGCATGATAAAATCATACAATATTATTTTTACATGGCATTCAATTTTAAATTATTATTTGATATTGAGGAAAATTTTGCATATTTATCGTGATAATTACATATGTGTATGACATATCACATTGCTAATTTACATAATGAGCATATTACGAGGACAACTAGAAATGATAATGGTATTAAAATGCAGCTTTAAAAGTACCTAACCTAACTGGTCGCGATTATATTCCCGTGGCACGTAGATAAATATTTTTAAACACTGTTTTTAAGTTACAAAGTAAGTTATTTAATCATTTTAAATTTAAAACACAATTTCATTATATTGAGTCGGCGTATAAAGTTTGATTTATAAGCAATTGTCAGATATAATTTAGCGGGAGACTTTCGTCAAGAAATTCTGCACAGACTACAAATTACAAACGTCAAGTCGTTGGCGTTTATGTAGTGTTCTGTAACACGATCTATGCAATACTTATAAAGTATTATTTATTTTAACAAGAAAATTTATTTATTAGTTTATAAAATACTTGTTTAATGTTAAGACTTGATATTTAGTCGAGTATGTACACAGTTTTATCTGCGAAACTGAAACTAGCTAATTAAATAGTCAAGAAAAAGAGATCAATTAACATCCTCTTTGCACAATCACTGGATTTTTGTTATTTATTATTTCTCTCATAAATAAATAAAGCCTAATGGTCAGCGGATCAAAAGTGCAAAAAGTGCTAAAGCACGTACAACGACCGTCCTTGTTACACTGACACACATTTTGTTCGTTGTGGACACGTTTCTATAGTTTTTGTACCTATAACAAGAATATCTTATTATAAATATGTAACTGAAGTAAAACCAGGGTTAAAACCTTTTTACTTATATAAGAAATAAGAAGATGGTCAAAGTCAAAATATCTTCATTTACTATACTGTTATTCTCTTTGGTAGAGTGATTGATAGAGAGGTTGTCATATGTCGAATCATTTAGATTGACATAATTAAATTTTATGCTAAGAGGTATTCGATTATACAAACAATATTATGACAGGTGTGGAGGGCTCCACTTTTTCCGGTAGTCCCCGGTCCGACAACTACCGACTTGAGTTCGCACGTGGCGTCCCTTCACCCCGCACCCCGCGTCCGCCGCGTCTGCTCACTACTAGGTCATCTTCGTCTTCCAGCTCAGAGATATCTCTGAGGCAGCCCATCAAGATCAGGTAACGCATGGACATGTTGCTTAACGTACATATGAAAATTGTATGTCACTTTGACAGTGACAGATTATTAAAAACCCGCCAAAATGAGAAATCAACATGATTTTGTAAACAGTTTTTTTTTGTTTTTCTCTATTATTCAAAAACTATATTCAAAAACAATTACATACCACAGACAAGCATGGGTTAGTAAGTGAGAAACTAAACTGCAGATAGGAGTGATACTGATTTTATTTTAAAAAAAATAATGCATGAATTGCTTTTTTAAATCCTCGCATGTAAGTCGTAATGCTTCAGGGAACGAAAATATTAATTTTATTCAATAGGCATGATCAGTAGAGACATAACAATAGTTATTTTCCTCAAGGTGGTGAAGGAGTATTTGCGTAGTGCTTTATCTAACCGCCTAGTTTCCAAATATGGTGAGTGCTATAATTAGTAGAATATATTTTTATTACCTATTACCTATTGACCAAGTGGCGAAAAAGAACTTCTACAATAAAGGCTAATATTTTAAGGAATCCGAACAAATCAGATCTAATAGTCTATTTAATATTTAAGAAACGTATTTAGAAGTAGCATTTACCAAAAAGCTGGCAAAATCTTTTATTTGTATCTTTGTATCTGTGAATCCCCTACAAGTTTGATTGAAATTTTTTAATTTTATGCTTAAAAGAAACGGGTTTGCGCCGAGGCATTTTAATTACTAAACGAAGTCAAGAAGACCTAGTATGTAGCTTAAATTAATTGTTACTATGCGAATTAACGGCAATGTTATACGATAAACCCATAATTAAATAGAAATGTGATTGCACTCTAACGTACTTAACTGTCACGAAACAATATTAACCCTCAAATGCCTTACAGTGAACCTAACGTCGATGAACCCATCGTGCCAACATTACGGCCTTCCAGACCAGCAAGAAATCTTGTAGCAATACGTTAAAACTTATAAAAAATAAAATTGTAGTTTTTTAAACGTATTTATTAATGTTGGTATACTGTAAAGCTACACCATTCGATTAAGTCAAGGTGATACTTATAAGCATTTTTAATCTATGGTTACCACAGACATGTGACAGGTTAACGTTCTATTAAGACGTTTGCGTATTCCCATAGACAAATCATAAACAATATGACAAAAATAAAAATAATTGTCTCGATATTAATAAATACATTTATTGAACTGGACATTTATTAGAATGTATGTTTGTAAAAGCACTATGCAGATAAATCATACGACCGGTAATTATGTTATAAACGACAGCTGTCTTCCAATGACGTATAATAAAGCTTTAACATAGATCTAACTGTTACACTGTTTTGAGTGTGTTCATAAATTTGAATATTTATTGTCAGTATACAGCATACTAGCGCATACTTCTTCACAGGCTATCAATGACTAAACTTGACGAGAAGAAGATTCTGGAAGGACTAGAATTCTTGCTCAAACTAAATTATAGCACTATTTTGTCTTAGAAGCAGACTACTACATTTATGATGCGCTTCTCTGTGCTGTTATTGAGAGCAGAAACGCAAATCAGTTCCTGCTAAATGACACATGACATTCACCTATACATGTAGCGTAGAATTAGGGTGCCCTTCGTGCAGTAACTGGGTTAGTGTTAGCCAATAGTCATGCGACTAATTACAAAAATACTTGTGTTTTCATTGTATATATGGAAGTATCCAATATTATTATATTGATTGCGAGGAAATTTTGACCTTTTATTAACCGCTCAAGCATTAAAGATTTCGCTAAGTATTATTGAGTTCCGTTGTTAATACAAATATTAATCTATTAATCTGTATATTACTGAAATATTTGTATAAAAGTTATTAAATAATTATAATCACCGTTTACATGTAATAATAGGTGCAATAATATACCATAAATTTAAGACTGTAATTAACATATACCGAATATTTAACATTACATAGAATTAGCGCTCAATTTAAGTTATGTAAATAGTGTAAGAGTTTATCGAAAATATATGATATTTACATAGATATGTATTTAATTGGAACCACCTTAGTACTTGGTATTATCTATTGTCCTTCCCAGTTTTTTGTGTTTCCTCTGTGATGAAAACACATAATTAAGTTAAGATGGTGCCGATTTTTTGGAATCAGGGAATTGCGCAATCAACTCTTGCACCCACAGATTAGGTAAACATTCTAAAATAGAATATCTTTGTTCCAAAAATGGACAGCGTCTGGCTGATGAAATATTTGTCTATACAAAAATAATTCAAATAGATGCAACACATAAATTGATAGCTGTTTCTCTGTGACATATTTACACACTTGCGTAATGTAAATAATTCAATTTTAGAAAAACTGATGTTTATAAAATATGTGACTCAGAATCCTCGTATTTTCATAGAACACGGCAACACTGTAAATTTTAAAAATCGTGATTATTGCAAGCTGCAAGCTTATTTAAAAAAAACGGAATCCACACAAAGTCCATTGGTCTTAACTAATAAAGCTATGGAGCATGCGTCGTTTTCTTACTGTAAACCAGTGTAAGCATCGCTTTCATTGTTTCAAATCTATAAAAGTTTAAAATTACTTTAAGAAAAATATTTTTATTTCTGTCTGTTCATAGACTGTAAAACCCGTATGACAATAAAAAAAATGTTTTTTCGAAGCATGGATCACGAATCATTTCAAATTAATTTTAAAGTTGTAAGAACTACAATACACAATGGATTTTTATACAAGTTTTGAAATATTTTTTTGGACCATCAAACACATTAAGTCACACGGTCGGATGGTGAGCTATTTATTTATGGTTGCTTAATGTTACCCGTAACAGGAAACGTCAATCCGGCATGAACTGTAGCGACATCTATGATCCGCAGTTACAATGTATATGATGACTTCACTGATCCTCTTCTCTCGACCGCTAAGCTTATATACTTAGAACTTCCCTTCCCGAGTTTTCTTAGTCAATGGTTTCGACTGGTCGAGGATCTGCATTTACTGATACGTATATATATTTATTTTATTATATCTGTCCCCAAACATATTTAGTTAAGTTAAGTATATACTTATGAGATAATAAAACTAGGTTTACCCATAAAACAATTAAATGGGAACTTGAAACATTATACAATAACAAAATAATACGAACAAGATACTACATACATGTGAACTCTACCAGGATTCAAAAGTTAGTTTTTTTAAGGTGTTTAAAATGCCTCTACGAAAGGTAAGTAGAGAGTCGGCAAAAACATCAACCGACTCGTCCACATTCACAATACTATTACTATGTATACGTTTATACGTATTTTAAATCTATTTGTTAGCTTTCACTGGTAAACCATACCTTGAAAGGGTTGGTGAAACTTTTAAGCTTAAGTAGTGTGTTCAACTCGTGCATATAACACGTCCTTTAAAAATAACTGTTAATTTGTAACTGTGTTTATGTCAACATATTTCTAATTCAGTCTTTATATCTCAATGATAAACTTATAAATCACTTCAATCAAAATAAAATTATGTAATTACATTTGAGTATTATAATATCTTTATTACGTTATTTGTTAAAATTTGGGCTTTGTAGTAACCATAGTCTAAACAATTCGATAAAAACGCGTTCATATCCGACAAAGAGGTTTAAATGTGATACTTGAGTGTACCAAAGACAATTATAGAAGTTAATTATATTCTATGTCTGCTATGCTGACGAACGTATCAATGTTCTATTAAATTGTATTTACGCTTTAAAAATGGGTTGTATGGGGTTGTATTTATATAATTATTCATACGGGAGCAAACAATTGAAAAACCATAGATAATTAATCCATTTTATAAATGTTGCAGGACTTTGTTTTCTTTATTTTCTAACACACGTGTTACTTTGATACACAAATACGCGCAACAAAACCTTCTTTGTTTGCAAATTAAAATTTTAAATATTTTTAAGTTCCTATAGCTTAAAAATATATAAAATAATATTATTATTTCCCAGACTATATAATCTGTATATTAAAAGCCTATAAATTATTATTGGCTTATTATTATTATTATTTAATTACTAAGTCGATCAAGCTGTTGCCCGACATACCGGAACCGGGTTCGCAGCCCGCCCCTCACGGGGATAGCCCCATTAGGGTACAAGTGATGGAGACCACGAAGCCACAGCACGTAACAGTTGAAGAGTTACTCGAAGACCGGGATCCGAATAACTTAAATCAACATGTTCAGGTATTCATTCAATCAAAGACCAAGATATCTAATTTTTGAAATTTTTGTGTCACAATGTCCTTTACTCCTCCGGAACGGCTTTACCGATTCTCCTTGAAATTTTTTTTTGCCAATATTACGTTTGTCGGGATCAGGTTTATATAATGATAATATTTATTGTCGGTGCGTCATAAAGTCTTGGCTAATAATTTTTTATATTTTACATTAGAAGTATATCAGCGATATGATCCAAAATAAAATTATGTGCTTCACACTATACTTGCTCAACGATTTAAGTTCTTGAAATTGTTAAGTGTCATATTTGGGACATGATTTGGATTTTGAAACTGCGTATACAATTATCCAAGAATGAATTAATGCTATTGAATCTGCCCACATAAGGTGTTTGTTATTAATTATCCAATAATATTTATGGCGTTGTATTTGTATGCTTTTAAATCAAACAAAAGTTATTTTTGTAACAATGTAAATGTAGAAACATTTAACACGACGGAAATTCATTTGCATTCGCAGTAGATATATTAAAAACACTCGCACATTTAACTAGGCTAGTACAAGACATTCTAATAGTGTAATAATATCGATCGTTCTGCCTTAAATAATTATGAAATATAACAAAGAGAACGTGATTTAACACGAAGAATAAAACAAGCCATCGCGTGACCTCACGCGCTGTAAAAGGGTGCTCGAAATTACTTCAACGGTCAGTTATTTTTAATGTGTCTGCTGAAAGTATTTTTGAAAGATCTTCCACCTACCTCTTCGCTTCTATACTTCTAGTACTTCATTTTTTTTAAAACAATCGACAATCGTTGAACTAAGTTCGATCAATGGTTTAAGCATTCGCAGAGATAGATCCCAACCAAATTGGCTCTACACAAAACACTTCTCTTATTTAGGTAATATAGGTGCCAAAAGAATTGAGAATAGAACTGTACGTGCAGTCACTAAAAGAAGATATGGTATCGGTCAAAACGTTCTACTCAGTAAGAGAGCTGGTCGACTTGTAATTCACATACAACATGCAATAATATCATTGCTTCTTTATTAAGTTATTGTAGGTCTTTGTTTCTTCTAAATATATTTGTTTAATTTTTTTTTGTGCCATATTGGTTGGCTGATTGTGTAGTTTGATGTCCTTCCTTCTCAAGTATACAATTTAAGCAAATAAACATTACCAATATTTTATCTTTAAACCATATTTAAAAATATTATTTACAGTTGTTATGGGATGATGTGATAGGGGAACCAGAAGGCGGTAGGAGTCCAGAAAGTGCTTGGCGCGTGAGCAGATTTTGCTTCAAACAATCCCGTCAATGCTGCTACACCGTGCTTTCTATACTCCTTGCACCTCCTTGCGCCCTGGTATTGGGATGCGGATTTGCATGCCTGGCTTTTGAGGTAAGTCTACCAGGTAATTTAGGTTCGTTAACTGGTAGAAGCTATAGGCTGACAGGGATAAAATAATTTTCATATTGTCTGAGATTAGCGTGTTCAATCAAATAAACATTATTTATAAAAATAACAAATTATGTTATATTCCAGCAAATATGGTGCGCGACGCCAGGTTTGCGATGTTTGAGAGTATATTGTTTCTCAATAAGGTCTCTTATCCAATCAATCTTGGCAGCAACTGTTACTCCAACCATGGAAGCCATCGGCCATCTCTGTAAACATATTAGAATTAATATGAGAAGAGACGCACCGGAAGAGAAGGACATACTTACAATATAAATTTAATTAATGTGTCTTCCATTATTTGGTTCATGTATTTGAATTTTAAATGACATTACGAAAATACTGTAAAAAGATAAAAACGAATAAATTAATTATTACCTTGAACTATCGTTTTATTTATAAAAAAAAAGAATAGGACATAAATAAAAATCATACTTATGACAATCTCCAACAACTTTTATTACATACTATACAACCTCTTTATCTGAAAGTCTAAGATGACTTTAGTAATGTTCCATTTATTTCTATTTTATCAGTCACAGATAAAAAATTGAACGATTAAATAATCTAATACTCGAATAAAAGCAATGAATTATCAGATACTTCAAATTAAGAATGTTTATAATGCGGAAACGACCACAGAGTATACCGGTAAAAATCTTATCTGTGTAATTTGTCTTGTTACAGACCAAAAGAGCGGGAAATTTTAGACGATTAACGCGTACGTTGTTAGGCTAAAGGACTTATTAACGGATTTTTTTTAATACAGTTTATATTTCATTAAAATGATGGCATCAACTGAGGTTCCTGGGTCTAATTTCAATTGTAGTGCAGCAAAAAATTCGCATTCAAGTCATCTTGTAATATCAACATGCCGAAGGTATTTTAGAGAAAGTGCTTAATAATTTAGTACAGTTATGTACAAGAGTTATTATCTATTTATGCAGGAATCAAGAACTTTCTACGATTTCAAACTGCAGAGAAAACCAAGAGACGGAGGAGTCAGACATAGAAGAGGTACGGATAATATATATTTTTATATATCTAATCTAAATTTTTATCCATATAATTTATATTGAACAATAAACTTAATGTTAACGAATACAATGGCATAATTACTAACATTTAGTATGCCATAATATATAAATATTATATTTCTTAAATTAATTACAAAAAAATATTATTAGTCCTTTGATAAAGTGACCTCAAAGCTACGACACGCATTGTTTCATGTAGATTCAAGATTGTTTCTATACTTATAACCTAGTATCTAGATTTAAGGAACCTAATTTCAAAGCTACTTTAATCATATAAGAACAAATATACTATTTGAGTTAGACACAAGAACAGGAAACATTAGTTTTAAAAACTGACCTGTAACATACGTTCAAGTACTAATACTTTTCATAGCGTCTTCTAGCTGTATGCTGCAGGTCAGGCAAGCTGGGAGCTGCTTCCTACACCCTACAAACAGGAGAGGTATTTCTTTCTTTTCTGCATAGAATTGTATCAGTGATCTCTTGTGCGTGTAATTTTTTTTAAATATTTATTTTTTATAAATAGATCTACGAAGGTTTCACACCGGTTTACGGTGTGAGGAGACACCCAATAAACTCAACTATCAGTTCCCTTAAGCACGATCAGTATATAATTATATAATGACGTTTTTATTAATATATAGTAGATTATTCTGGTTTTTGTTTATGTACTGCTCAGCTAGAACTGCTGGAGGAAATCCTCGATCGTCCACCGGAACATCAGATATTCATGTCGTTGTTCAGACAAGTGGATCCCGTGAAAATAATACTCGACAGCAAAAGTCAGAATACGTTTGTTAGCGTCGTGAAAAAGGTTGTATTTGACGAAAGTGACGGAAGGTGTAAGCTTATTATGGTCGGATCAAAAGATTACAGTAAGGAAAGCTTATGTGTGTTGTCTCTTATTCGATTTGACACTTTGGTAGTTGACAATTGACAATAGACACAATTGAATGAAATGTTTGTCAAAAATTTCTAATGTATGCTTTTACAGTCGAGCATGTGTCATTATGACGTCACATTATTCAAAAACAGATCGGTTATTAAATGTTAATAATTTTACATTACTATTTAAATAGTATAAAATCATAAAACGAAGAATAAGGCGGAGAATTCCTGTAGGTGCTACCACATTGAGGGGACATAGTATCTTAAAACGATCAGTTCAAATATTATAATAAAAAATATAATTATGTTCACATAACTGTTGAAATAACTGTTATAACTTAAAATATATGATAATAAACAAATTTAACAACACTTAAACAAATCCAAAAAGTTTGTTCTCCCTTAAATATTATAATAAAATACTTAGAGAAGTTTTTATATAATCGAAATGTTAAACATTCCTAAGGCTCAATTTATGTTACAAAAAAAAATTGCAAAGTAAATTTTTTATTAGATTTCGAAGCGTGCAAACGTCGCATTTACTCGCTTATTCTTCCAAATGAACCACAAAATTGTACCGACGATGAGAGATTGACATTTCTACGTACCGTGATAGATTTCTCACAGCACCAAAGTGTGCATGCCCTGGGTGCTATGTTGCGATATCTAGACCTGAATTGGTCAAATTTGTGTATGAATTTACACGCAAAACCACAGTTTATGGACTTAAAGAGAATTTCACTGTAAGTAACATAGCATTTTAATTAAGTTTATGTTCTTTATATTTTCTATGCAAACACGTTTCTTCTACTATCCAGCTTAAAAAGGATTTACGGTCACGAGAGATTAAAATCTAGCCTTTTTTACTAATAAGTAATTTTAGTCTAGCCTAGTTATTGGAATACTAAGAATACCTATTAAGCGGAATTTTGTGTTATTATGAAAACACACCTAGTTATCAAACATTTAATTCAAAGTCTAAATTACTACGTAATTTTAATTATATAATAATTCGCTAAGTTAGATAGGACTGTTCTGAATCGTCTTAAATCCAATTCTTCGCCTGTTCGTACGCGACCAAGCTGAGAAGAAGCATAAACTCGACTTGGTTGGTTTTTTATTAATGATTCCAGTACACTTTTTGAAGCAAGGTTAAGCTGGTGCTAATGCATTCCCAAACCTTTTCATCATCAAAACAATCAGACAATTTAGCTTCTGTTTAACTACTTTTTCAAATTTCCTTACTGACATAGTCAGCAATTTATTTGAGATTTTCTTATAGAGGCGAACACACTGCCTGTTAAATAAATTACCAACTTTATGGAGCCAAGTAGTGAGAACAGCAAGCTTATCCTTATTTCTCAGACGAACCATTTCCATAGGAAACGGATTTTTTGAATATTAAAGAAATATTGTATTTTTTGATACATCAATATATGTTATAGTGATGATATAGTTACAATGGACGAAGACACATACCGCGGTCTACAAATATTTAGTACTTTGTCCCATCCGAGTAACT
This sequence comes from Leptophobia aripa, assembly GCA_951799465.1. Taxonomy (NCBI): domain Eukaryota; kingdom Metazoa; phylum Arthropoda; class Insecta; order Lepidoptera; family Pieridae; genus Leptophobia; species Leptophobia aripa. The sequence continues at coordinate 5,697,715 of OX637280.1, forward strand.
TTAAAAAGGGTGTTCAAGGGACAAATAAGGAGGGTCTGAGCCTCTTTCAATTGTTCAGCAAGTGTTCCTCCAAAGTCGGCCATCGAAGGATGAGGTAACACTCCGAGCTTAAAAAGCTTCTTTTTCAAACAATTAAGCAAAACAGTATGCAAAAAAAATTATTAAAGCGTTATCAAAAAGTATTTCCCCTAAGTCGTGTAAATATATATTTTTTTTAATTTAACTTAAGTTATAACCTCTTAACAACTTATCTTCGCGGGCATTTATACCTGTAGCGGTTTGTTTATTCATTCGATAATAAATTATTTTTACATAAACACTATTAAAACTAAATATTAATTTCGTTTAAGAATAATTTAAGAAAATGTATTCCAAAATTAAATAACTAAAATCAACTATCATAGTTATAAAAACATTATTAAATAATTAAAAAATATTAATCCTTTTTGACATAATAATAATAGGGTACTCATGCGCCATCCAAGCAAGGATTTAGCGGTTCTGAAGCAGAGGCAAGATGTCGTCGCATTCTTTATGAGACCACAGAGTGACACAGCTCTAAGAAATATATGTTCTTCACTTAGATTTATCAAGAATGTTAACGTATGTTACATTAATAAAATCATACATTTGTATATTTTATATGTTCTTAAACACATCAATCACAGACAATTACAAAGCAACGACTAAAAAACAAACATTTACATACATAATATACAAAACATATAATACGATCAACTAAAAATTTCATACAAGACATAATTTTATGTTATTACTAGCTGATCCCGAAAAAGTCTTCCCAAAAAAAAGTCTCTTAACATAAATGTTGGCCGATTCTCAGTCCTACTCAATATGGCCACAATTTCAAGAGAATCGGTCAACCCGTTCCGGAGGAGTAAGGGAACAAACATTGTGACACAAGAATTTTATATATAAGATATTATTATTTTAATTATGGTTTGACCTTTTCATTATTTTAACGATTATTGGCGCGAAGACGGGATTTAAACCCACTTATATTATTGTATTACTACGTAACGGATAGAAGATTCTCCGCTTTTGAAAAAGTTTATTATATAATAAAACTTAATCATAATTAAAAGTTGATAAAAATGCGACCCTTTTGAACTTTTTAATCATTTGTTTTTAGGGTATTTTAGCAAAAGTTAAAGCCCTATCAGCAAAACCTTATCATTGGAAGTCTCTATACAATGTAAGTGTATTTAAATATGTATTTAACACTAATATAGTATTTTTGTTATTTACGAAATTATATTTTATTCAAAAAATACAGCCCTCAATATATCAGAATCCTGTTTTTCAGACATTATATAACACTGTACTGATTAGTGAATTGTGTGATCCAATCGCGCGATCCAGTGAATATCTTCAAAACATAGCAATTTGCGACACTAACAAGTTATATGAGGTTTTTTGATACTTATTTTTTTATTTATTATTTATTTTGATCATTATTATATGAAGTTGTATATATATACAGTTTCAGTAGACATTGGACCATTTTGAAAACGTCTTAAATCTAATTCTAAGCATTTTCGTACTACCGAGCTGAGAAGTTTTCTTTTATATCACAGCATAAAAAATATTAATTACAAGTAAATATAATTTTATTAAAACCTCAACTCTTAAAGCCCTTCGTCTCTATTCTCTTGTTTACTAAATGTTGTTATTAAATAGCTTTTTTTTAATAAAAAATAGTTAATAACATACTCGTTACGGTTAATGGCCAAATATATTTAATAATAACTTTTTTTACTACTTTAATTAATAGTTTGTTTAAGTGTTAATATTATTGAATTCTCTATATTTATAAATGAATAAACTCAAACTCGAAATACCTTCATTGAAGTAGGTCTTTATAAAGACACTCTTAAATCGTCATATTTTAATAAAACCGTTTCGGAAGTTCATCTACCGAGAAGAACCGGCAGGAAACTGGATAGCTGCTCTTTTAAAATGAAAATATAAATTTTAATTTTTATGTGTATTTTAATAATATTGATATCAATATCTCTAATTAATAGATGGCATTATACATGAATAGAATAATAGATTTTGATCTATCAAAAACCGAAGGGAAATTCACTGTGAAGGCCGGAGTAGACGCGGACTTGGATATGAGTACGTTCATTTATATATTATTTCAACATACCAATGCAAATTTTAAATCTAATATATAAAATTTCCATGTTAGTATACTACTCCGAAACGGCTTGACCGATTCTCATGAAGTTTTGTGAGATTTTTTTTATTACATCGCATTAAAAAATACATACAACCCTAAATTTTGTACCCTTTTATCACGAACCCATATTTTTTTTTTAGTAATTTTTTAAGTCAGCTTGTAAACTTATAAAGTTCTGTCCATGCAGTAGGTACATGATGCGTTTTTTGATAATCACCCGCTCAATTCTTTCAATATAAACATATTTTACGGTTAAAACAATTTTCATTGTTTAAGAAAAACAAACAATGGCCAGCCTCCACAATCTCATGTCGGAGACCGCCAAAGTAGAGATGGAGCGACTTCCGTCCTTCGTTGAAGAATGTACGATGCTGTACATGCCTCACCTGGGTTATCTCCTCGGTGTTAAGGCCTGGTCTGCTAACCTCACATCAGATCAGAAGCAATTGCCTGATATGAAATTCATGGTATTATTATTACAATCAAATTGTAGTCAGTACCGGTGATCCAAGAGCTGGTGCTTTCCTTGCTCAGCGTGTAAGCATTGCCATACAGCGAGGAAATTCCGCCAGCATTATGGGTACTTTGCCACAGGGACCAGACTTTTTCAATTTGTTTTAGTTTTATTTTAAGTTACTTACATTATTAATTTAATTTGAAGTATTTTTTTTTATTATAATAATGTTAAATATCAGGAAAATTAAAATTAAATCAAAAGAGCGTACCACTCCCTAAAAGGCCGGCAACGCACCTACGGGCTCCCAGGCACGTGTATGGGCGGCGGCTTCGCCTTTATAGCGTGACTGCTGCTCATTTGCCGCTTTTTCTATAAAAAAATATTTAGGACCATTTAATTAACTATAATTAAAATTTAAAACGATACGTTAATAAAACTAAAGAAGTTGAGTATTTGGAAAGTGAAATATGTATGGAACGTTTAAAAATTCATGACGATCCTTTTTTTTATGTAAGAGGAGGCAAACGAGCAGGTGGGTCACTTCGAGTGATGTGCCAACCGCCGCCCATGGACACATGCAACGCCAGGAGGATTACAAGTGAGTTGCCGGCCTATAAGAGTAACGCTCTTTTCTTGAAGGTCCCCAAACCGTATACTATCGTAAATATCATACTAAGACCTAGTATACCTTATAGTATACCTTATATATATAGTATACCTTAACGCGTCATCCCTATATAAAAGTGTAAATTATGTGTGTTTTCCTTAAAAAAAGTGAATATTTTTGAAAGTGATGTATTTCATCTGGAATCGAATGTAACTAATCGCGTTTTTATAACCAAATTTTTTGTCTAACAAAAAAAATTGTCTAGATTGTATAGATTGTCCTTTTAACAGATAGTTTTACCCTTAATACCAAAGAGGAGTTGGAGGAGAGGAAACTCACCCAATCCCGCGGCATCCCCACATTGCATTGAACAGATTCCTTTCGAAATCTGCTTGGTGTTCTGGTGTATATTCTTTATAACCTATTATTTAATTTTCCAGTTCCAAAATAATGATTATATTCATTACAAAAGCAGAGGATGCGAAGGTGAGCACGTAATGTTAAATATTTCCCATAATTATAAAATAAAATACATAAACAATTATACCCGACTGTTTTTATAGACTATTTCCAATTTATATACATGACTTGATTTGAGTCTAACACACCAAGAGATATCTAGATTTTCTTTACTCAGCGATAAAGCTGTTTCTTCTTTGATTTTCCTATACTTTATTGTCACAAAAAGAACTTTAGGGAAACAAAGTAAACTTGTATATTATGTTAAGAAACAGGACAAGTGGCGGACTTATCGCTAAAAAGATCATCCAGACAACCGAAGAAATACAAAATTAAATTATTTAGGTTATTGATTATTTTGATCCAGAACATGTTCTGTTTGTTTACAGAACTAGATTTACTTATAGGTGATACGTATCCGGAAATTGTGGCGCACGAGACACGTATTATGATGCGTTTCACTTCAATTATATTGGAAAATTTGAATTCCCTTTCCGCGCTCATTGATAAATGTGCCGAATTAGATTGGTAAGGAATTGTATAGGAAATTGGAAATTTAATATAAAATTCTTGTCTACTCTCGAAAAAAAATAATAACCAGAATGTCTTTCTTAACTTTGTTATTAAGCTTTTAACCAAAATTTACAAAAGTCAACATAAAATACGTATTCACAAAATATAACAGTTGTGGAATGATTAATTTTTTTGAACAGCCTAATAGCCATATCGAAAGTGTGTAAGGAACTCAATTTCGTACGTCCCGTATTGAAAATGGATAAAATAATACAAATAAAACAGGGCAAACACCCCATGTACTTCACATGTGATAATTTCGTACCGAATGATGCCGAGAGCAGCGCGACCGCGGGTTACGTCAAAGTATTAACAGCGCCGAATGCCAGCGGCAAATCAGTTTATATGAAACAGATAGGTAACTTTTAATACCTGTTTTGACTGTTTGAAACGCGATTTTATATGATTTGAAGTAAAGAATCCGGTTATATATAATAATAATAATAATTTTTATTTCCATATCCATAAGTTACATTGCAAATGTTGTTAGTAAAGTGAAAGTGAAAATGAGAACGTGTTACTTTTTTTTTGGTTATATACAGATATTTAAAATATATGTCGCTGTGGTTTATGCTATGTTCTTAACATTTGACATAGTGGACGTATAAAATGTAATTGAGTGAGGTAACTTATACAAGATTTACTATACGTAATTTTAATTACACTGGTGAACGGACAGTAATAGTTAAAATATTAGAGAGCTTATCGCGAGGCAAACTGCAAAATGGCGACAGTGTTGCCACTCCGTTTTCTGTATTATATATATAAGATTGAAATTTAATCAATTAAAAAATTGTAGAATTCGCCTTTTTTTACAAAGATGGAACAATATTTACTATCAAAAATTAACCTACATCATAGCTTAAGCCCTTAAAACACATAAAACTATACTGAATTAAACATTGCTGTACCGGGGTGAATAGAAAAACTGCTCTGTATATGAGCGGAAAACTATTTAAAGGACGTTTTTTAACCTTTCCCAGTACACTTATATGCGGTTTATTGATATTTCAGGTCTTATAGTATATTTAGCACACATCGGCAGCTTTGTACCAGCCGAATCAGCAACAATCGGTATCGTGACAAACATTTTCACCCGCATACAATCAACTGAATGTATCGCGGCCCACATGTCCGCTTTCCTCATCGATCTCAAACAAGTAAAATCTATAATTAGTTATACGATATATTAATCTTAGTCAATATATATGTATACTAGTTTTTTTTTTTATAATTAGGTAGTCTCTATCCCTTTCTATGTCCACAAAAATCACACAGATACGTTGCTCCGTTTTGACGTGAAAGACGTACAGACAAATACACTTGTATGCTTGTTCTTTAATGTATCATACAAGTGATTGTGTGATGCATTAACGAACACTTAGGAGTGTTAACCGCTCATGGACACCTGCGCCAGGAAGCTTACAAAGGCGGGGAAATGCACACTTCTTGAATATTACTATCGAAATAACTATGTATTACCTGAAATTACCATATATTACCTTGTGTTGCCATATATTACCATAAATTTCCATGTATTTTTATAAATTACAATGTATTACCTTGTATTGCCATAAATTACCATGTATTACCTTGTATTGCCATCATAAATTACTAAATATTACCATAAATCCCCGATGCACGCACAAGCCGATTCCGTCAAATGATTCGACTAATTGGTACAGAAACGTGATTGGATACTACGAACACATTATTATTTATTTTTTTTATAGAAGAGGGGGCAAACGAGCAGGCGGCCCACCATAAAGGTGAAGCCGTTGCCCATAGACACTCACGCGGCTGGTAGCTCGTGACTGCGTTGCCGGCCTTTAAAGGAAAGGGGAGAGGGACGAGGGAAGGGGAAAAGGATGGGCACCGGAAGATCTCACTCACCCAATGACACGCGAGTACAAAATGAACAAAGTCCAATTGCATCACTTTACGCCGGTTTTCTGTGAGAGAGTGGTATTTCTCCGGCCGTGCCTGCCCATTCGGCTGCAACTCTAAGTAACAGCATGGCACTCCCACTCAAAAAAAAATTCTCTTTTAGATGTCATTAGCACTTCAAGAGTCTTCAACTAACTCTCTAATACTAGTCGACGAGTTTGGCAAAGGCACTTCAGAAACTGACGGCCTCTCTCTACTCGCGGCGTGTCTTAACACGCTCCTGTTCAGAGCTGATGAGTGCCCTCACGTATTCCTGTCTACCCACTTTTTGAATATAAAAGATTTCATTGTTGTCACGCCAATCGCTAAATTCTTGGTAAGTTATATCATTTGCACAGACATGTACTGACAGGAGGGTATGTCAATTAAACAGTCCAGAGGTACTTAGATGTGTCTTCGGATTGTAGCCGTTTTGTTAACATTTTTTTTTAGAATCAAATCAGCCTTCCGCGCCTCACCTATCAAATCGTTGAACACATTCCAATCTCTTCAAGTGTCTCTGGTAGTGTAAAAGTTGACGATTCAAAAGTGTCTTTATAAAGAGACCTACTTGAATAATGATTTTGAGTTTCAAGAAATTTCACTTAACAATACGAGCTTTTGTTATTTTTATTAAGACACATTATCTAATCAATTTGTGGTAGGTAGGTACTGTTTGGCAATCAGTTAAGCCTAATTTGCACCAGGCAAGTATTTTAGTCTAATAGCCAGTACTTAGTAGCAAAAAAATAACTCAAAGATCGTTCGTACCTTGTTAATTTACACTACAGGGCAAGTAAATTAACTGATTAAGCTAATAAATGCTGAATGACGATATTTCTGTGACTGAGACTCATAACTCATAAGTGTTAGTATATAAAAAACTATGTTAGTAACAGAATAAAAAGAACTGATAAAAATGTTTCGGCAGACGAGAAAAACTACGATACTTGTAATTTTTTTCGGCAACTAATGAACTCGACTAATTCGATTGAGACGTTTAGGCGACGATTCGGTGATCGACGGCGAAAATAAAATGGAATCGACTAAATTCTTGTTCATATCTAATTAATCGTTACTAGAATAAATTCTTGTGCGAACCAGTCGAGATTTCTTTCATTCGCCGGGATTCAAACTTGTTAACCTCAAAAACTTTAGTCTTCAAAATATTTATAGAGTTTCGAATATGTAATACAAGATGGCGAACCGGTTTTCCTGTTTCGCGTAATCGAAGGCTCTTGCGGGACCAGCTTCGCCCACCACGTGGCGTGCTCGAGTGGTATCGTGGAGACCATAGTGGACAGAGCCAAACACATATTCCACGCCATGAATGTAAATCTCAAGTTAATTAAAATCGAATTTACATCTCCATTTTTAATTGTCTTCGACCAAGCTGAGCAGAAGTTTTGTTTTATTTTATTGATGATGAATACAGTTTTTGGAGTCAGCCCAAAAGCTGGAGTAAATTCATTTCCAAACATTCATCATCAAAGTAATCAGATTTATATATATATATATATATTTGTTTTTACTGACAACAGTTTGGTATTTTGTTTATTTTTTTTTCGGGTTTCAAACATATAGTTAACTATATACAAAGCTAATGGGTTAAAAGTAATTAATAAAGCGGTTCCCTTATATTTCAGAACAACCAATTACCAGAACCAAACGAGAAAATAATGACAAAATTAAATCTCATCACAAAAAAGACAAAACGGGACTTGATTTGAAGAGGTTTATTAAAACGCTAAAAAATACATTAAAATATTTAAAAAAAAAACAAATATTGGAATGTCAATGAAAAACTCTTAATAAATAATTTTCTTACATTTACTGTTTCTGTGTTCCAATTGTTAAATATAATGCAAGTGCAAACTCTATATAACGACACTAAGGGAGTGTGCATTTTATGGCGTTTCATAAAAAGAAGAAAATTTTAAGGAATACAAGCTAAACAAATCGAAGCCAATTTATTTAGAGAGTTTGTCGTTAAATCGAATGACTCTACATTGAGTTTACACTGTAAAAATGCATTTTAAAAATATGTGGACATTACACACATGCTTAGGCCCAAGGTAAGATACTATATATTTCAAACTTTTTAAGCTTAAATAAAACTTTGACGAATAGAAAAACATTTATAAAAATATATTGCAAAAACATAACACACATACAATATCATAACAAATACCGGGGATCGAACCCGGAACAGGATTTACATATCTAATACATAAAATACTCCTGTCACAATGTTCGTTCCCTTACTCCCCCGAAACGGCTTGACCGATTCTCATGAAATTTTGTGGTCACATTGAGTAGGACTGACAATCAGCCAACCTCTATTTTTAGAGACACTTTCATTGTAAAATTTCTTACATATTTTGTATTTGTAATTACTTGTGACAATCGATGCTTATAAACAAAACTCATATTAACAATGCCAAACTTTGAACCGAGAAATCTTTTAGTGCAAACGGCTACCCTTACATAGATTTCATTTGCTGCATGAGTTCTTCGAGGGAGAGTTCTGAGGCGGCGACCGCCCCGCCCGTACTCGACTCGGGCGTACTGTTATCCACCGGGACACTGTATGCGACCTGAACAAAAAAAAACTGATTTAATTCTAAATCTCGTATTTACCGGGCTTACGGGTGCGTTGCCGGCTTTTTAGGTACAGGTTTTTATGTAAATTCAAAACCATTGAAGACTGACTTGAAGCAAACTTAACTACACGGAAATTAATTTTTATTCATGTTATAGAAAGTGTGTATTGTACATACTGATGTATTCTAAAGATTTCTTAATAAATATTATAAATTTCATGTTTATTGTTAAGTTTAAAATAATATCATTCACCTCAACTCCATCCACCAGATTCAAGTTCGGTGTCTCCTCTTCCGGTGAATTTTCATCGACCAAACTGATACCTGATGAATTCACAATATGCAATGAAACAATAGATGAATTATCTAAATAATTGAATTAATTTAATAAATAACTCTTATTTAATTTTCTCATTAATATAATTATTAATAAAATTTCTTTGACCCAACAATTGAGAAACCGAAGGCTTGTATTTGTCTACAAATAATTGCAAATAAAACTGTTATATTTAAGATCATGCTCAGTAGAGAAGTAAAGTAGGAAAAAATATCAAAGAAATCTTGTCTCTGGTTGTAGTTTGCACTTTATAAATGTCTTAAAAAATGTCTATTTACTATTTTGTTAATATAACACAAAAAAATGTGGGTACTTCGAAATAATCAAATGTCAATTACCCCATTGATTATCTTCGTGCAATGGCTTCTCGTCCTCGGTCACTTCGGTGGCGACCTCCACGACGGCCGGACGTGCCTTCACCTCCGCCTGCCGAGATCTACAATACGAGTCGTCGCATTGAGGGTTAGGCTGAAAAAATAATATTAATACACACTTATACCGTGTTGCTTTTTGCCAGATTATTAATAATAAAGATGCAATATTGTATAAAATATATATTAAGTACATACTTTTACACATAGAATTAATATTGCATGTGCTTCGAACACACTACCATAAGGTTGATATTCCTAAAGTTTAAAAAAAAATTACCTTTAGTCTCATTGTGGGAAAGAAATCTGTCAGAGCGCTGTATCCCAAATAATGGCTGACATTTCCAAATCCAAGCAAATATTTTAGCGTATTTTGTACTGAAATATATATTTTTTTGATTTAGAAAATTTAATAAACACACACATAAAATATTAATCTCTCTACAAGTGAGTATGTGAAACTAGATATTTGAAAATAATTGCATTTGAATTGTAATAAAATATTACCTAAGAACCCGGCAACAATGCCCATAGTAGTTGGAAGACTTGCCGCACACACACCTTCCCTTTTCAATGTTTTCTCATCGATCTTAGAAGCGACGACCAATGGTGGCGCACACTGTACAAAAATAAAAAAAACAAATAAATATAAAACATTTAAAAAACTTGTTTAAATACTATTATTTTTATCAGTAGAAAAATTAAAAAAAGGTTTAATAAAACCAAGGTCACTGGTCTAATACTGTATGTTAGCTAGTTCTCTTTAAATTTATACAATGTTTTTGGTATTCAATTCCTGTAACATAACATATGAGCTACAAAGAAGAAATTATTATCTATTTAACCGCAAAAATTATGAAATAAATGCAGGTAAGTTATTCTTTTAACCTTATAAAAATGTTCTTACCGCAAAACATGCAGTTTCACCCGGAACGATAAACTGTATGTGTCCCGATACAGCATTCTCACTGACTCCTGACTCAAACCAACGTTGGTTGAGTTCGTTACAGGCAGTGTTGATGGCCATGCGAGCTTCAAAATTGTCCACACAACTTAGAATTAAATCTACAGGACCACCAGACAAACTTTTTTTACTGGAAATAAAATCAATTTATATAGATAAAAAAAATTTAAAATGTGCATATCGTAATAATTTTTTTTTACTTTAAACACATTTTTTTTACCTGATTGAATCACAGAACTTTTGGAAGTTATCAACTGTTGTAATATTATAATTATGAGCTTCTATTGTGACATCAGGATTGATAGCTTGTAGTGTTGCTGCAGCTGCGTCTACCTTACTAAGCCCTGCCTGATGGGGTTGGAAGAATAGTCTATTCATGTTTGCCAACTCCACTTTGTCATAATCATAGAGTATTAACTGAAATATAGAATGTAAGGAATAAAAAACATGAAATAATACTATTAACGAAATTAATAATGATACAGAGACAATAATTATTTACTCTTAGTAACTTAACAGTGTGTATATATAATCATTGTTACTCAAACAGGTATATAAATTAACTAAGATACCTTTCCAATGCCACATCTTGTAAGCATTTCCGCTGTAACACTGCCAACTCCACCAACACCAACTACAGCAACAGAGAGCTCTCGTATTTTCTCATAGTTGTCCACAATACCCATCCTTTTGAGTGCCATAAGACGACTGAAGGATAAGTCAAGAAATAAAAATTAACTGAATGTATTTTTAGGAAACTACAATTTAATGCAGAATGCAAGGTCTGTCTAAGGATGTGCATACAAATAAGACACGTTCAGTAAAAGTTATTTACTGTGTATACGTAGCATATTGTTAGTAAAAAACATTAGTTATATAGAATTTAGGGGCTTAATACTGTTTACTACTTAAATATATGCATCACTTATTACAGCAAAGTACTTTTCTTAAGTCATGTAATCATATAGTATGAAAAAATCGTAAAACACCTGTAAGGATTTGAGTCCACAACTTCTGACGACATAACATCGATTTTCTGTCGCACAGGACCTACATTTCCCTGGGCAGCTGCTAATTTTGCCTCTAATTCACTCACTTTTCTTTGTAATTCTTCAATGCTGGCCATTTTTATACAGAATTCAGAAAAATTCTAAGTCTAAATGTGTTTTAATTCGAATCTAGTAAAACTAAAAACATTTAAGCGAGTAAGTGACTAGTGACTGAGTAGTGACGACTGACGAATGGCGATGAAAAGCAATTGTCAAAGTCACCGTTATGCCACGAAAAATGCTGCGTTCAACAAGATTTCTCCAACCAAATGTTAAAAAAACACACCTTAATTAAAAGCTTAAGATTTTAAATAACAATGGATTAAATTTAAAGCTAGAATACGTGCTTAAAACATGACCACAATGTCGCCCATGAGCGGAGGAAAGGCTAAGATATTTTTTTTCATTTTAATTTTATCAATACGTATAATATAACAATTACAATTTACCAGATGAATTTTAATATTGCTTTATGAGCAGCCAAAGAATAATTTACCTGATATATTTTATTTTGAAACTTGTTTGTGTTTGTTACACTGCTTTTTTGGAAAATATTATTCACTTTTTTATAATTATAAACAATCAATTTGGTTGAAAAAGCTCAATTACTTTTGAAACGCTTTAATTTATTAGAAAATATAAAAATACAAGATTGATTTTGCCGTCATTTTGGTTCTGGCCATTTTATTTAATTATGTACTTAATTTTGACTATCGATTTAATTTTCTAGGCCTTTGAATCGACACACTAAAGAGTAGTTGGTGTTAGCCGTTAGGGCTATTGTTCCTCTCCTGACCCGCGTCTTCGGAGTGACTAGGTTGAGTGACAGAGCGAATATGCCAGGAGCACTGAGTTTGCAAACAGGTTACCCAGTTTCTTTTGTTGAGTGAAATTACTAATTAGGCAACTATCAAATTACTCTCTTTTACTCATATGGTAATTATTAGCGTTAGTGTTAAAGATATAAAACGTCGATTTTATAGTGTATTCTGAAATTAGTCTGAAGGAAATCGGACTAAGAATAGATTTAACTTATGGATATAATATTAAATACCCGCTTTAAATTTAAATAAAATATTAATTTGTAAAAGGTTAACTGAGAGATGTGCCAACTTTTCGATAGCTGAACGAAATGACTGGTGAAAATTTTCACAAATTATATTCGCACTTAATACCAATAACGCATCGTAAATGGAAAAGCTTAGTTGCTTATAAAATTAATTGTTACAAAATGGTTTCGTATATTTACGAAAAATTTGTAAACTTTTTATTATAAAATAGAGTGTTTATATTACGTATTTAATTAATATTTTATAAATATTTTTCGGTTTTACGAATTGTAACACTAAGTCAAAGGGACATTATGTATTGTAGCGCAGCATAAAAGTGTGTCTGTGGATTCAAGGTTATTGGCAAAGTTAAGGTTATTGGACCTATGTCCTTCGTCTTTTGAAAAGGTTATGTAAAACGAATGCACTTATATTTACATCTTTGACCTACTAAAGATAATGAAAATTAAAAGATTTACTACTTAATTTATGAAAAAAAAATTTAAATGATGTTTTGATAAAAAATATTTGCTGTTTGAATTTTTTTTAAATACTCAAGTTTGATTCTGAATTCGACGATTTTAAAAGTCATTTTTTATGTTTAAACACAAAACCATAACTTAACTTACCTATCGCCACCAACTTATCTACAAAATCATTACTATAAGTATAGTTAATTGAATTTATGAGAACATTTAAAATAATAGAAAACTATTGTGTAATATTTCTCAACTAAAGACTAAATCCATTAAATAATGGATTTATAAAGGTCATCACCAAAAAAATGAGTAATTAAATAGTTTTGTTTATATATAACACACAATTTCTTAAAACTTCATTATCACGTACTGAATAACTGAATAATAATTCACTTAACATTATCCTTTTATAATTGTCTTAAAAAAATGTTTATTTATATTATAAGCAGATGATAATTATGTTTTTTAACGTATATTCGTATATCGTATAATCATTAAAACAATAAGTTAATGGCATGTCAAATAATCTAACGCCTTATGATTTTGACACATTCCGCCAATTTGTCCACAGATAACAAATGGATTTAATTTTATGTCTATTGTATAGAACATATTACCCAGATTCAGATTTCGATTACCGGGCTCGACTAAAATATTAAACCCTGTCCAAGTTAATACGCGCGTTCGTTAGTTGTTCATAAAGCATTGAGTCAGCATGACCGGTGCAACGTGTTGGTGATAGTTCAGTGTTAAATCGAAGTTATTGCAAATAGTTTTTGAGTTTAACTATATAGTAAGTGTTTCATATTTTTTATTTTAATGTTAACAATACTAATTATTTAAAAAATATATATATTATAATGTATTATTTTATATAAATTAATTGATTAATAAAGTTTATATTTCACAATTATACGAAAAATCTCGTAAAAACTGCGTATATTTATGTAAACCGAATAAATAAAGTAATGACGTTTTTTTTTAAAGAGACGTTTTTCATATGAAGAGACATTTCTTTAGCTTCTTACAAATGGTTAATTATTATGTAACTGGTATAATTAGCTTTTTGATTAAAATTAATGTTCCAAATATATACGACCCTGTTATATTAAGATACGAAAAAAGTAGGACTTTAAAGTTTAATAAATATCAACGCGCTACTCTGAGTTCGCTACATAAATCCGGTGTGGCATTAAATAAAAAAAAACATTCTTTAACCTTCTCGGTTTTCTAAAGTCGATTAAACAGTGCTCATTGCTAAAAGATTACTAAAAGAAACAAGACCTTTTGTTTTTATCGATAACAGAAGCATATTTTGTGCGAACAAATGTTGAATGTATTTTCGTCTCCCATATAGGCCGGCAACTTGTAAGTCTCTCATTGCTGGTGTGTGGGCGGCACTTCTCACAGTAATCCGCCTCGTTTGCCTCCCGTTTAATAAAAAAAATGGTAGACAGCCAGTGCTGTTGTTAATTTTTTGTTGTTGTGCGTAACCCATACGATTAACTTCAAAAGTATTAAGCTTTCGCGTCTGCAGAAGTTTTGTTCAGAGTTTAAAACGTGTTTGGGTATTACGATTATTCCTGTGTGAAAAGGAGCGAGATGTCAGATTAAGTATTTGATTTCTGTACATACTACTTTTAGTAACTGTAGATAGATCTTATAACAAACCAATCAATAAAGTGATTGAAGTGACCTTTTCCTAAGTTCTAATTAAGGACTTAGGATAAGGTGATAATTTGGTGGTGGTGATAATTACGCAGTCAAAAAAATTAACTTTTTTTTGAAATATAAGGTTAAGTATAAATAAAATTGCTCATTATTACAATTATAATACCTATCACGATCAATCTATATGTTTAAAATCCTCATGTGAAATACCTTAAAATCACAATAAAGTAGTTAGGTAATTTGTAAATCTTCATCGCACAAATTACCAAAACTTAGTGTTAAAAGTATTTCAAATATAACAAAATAATACTTGTGTATTAAAATCAAGTGTCCAGTACAACGTTGTCAGCGAGACACAAAAAAAGTTAAAAGAGGAGTTAACCACGTGACATAATGCGAGATAATTCGAAGGACAAAATCAAATTCACAGGGCTATATTCTCACGCTAAGCCGAAACAAGTTATATAGTAAATATTAATTATTTATACATATTCCATTACAAGCCAGGTTTACGCATTTATATATTCGCAGAATATTAAATTAACTCATTGTGACATAAATCCTGTGCGCGCGACAATCTTCCTCTCAACACTTCGTTCTATTATATATTATACATACATTTTTTGCTTATCGACACTCATGTTCGTATGAGTGTTTTGGGCTCTGAATAAATGTTATTAAACAAGCGACAGCCCATTCGCTTGTCCATTTCAATATCGCTAGAAACTAATTGTAAATAAAGAAAAAAAGGTTAGATACTCATTTCTAAACGTCGTTTTTCAATTCTTCATAAAACAGTTCGCTCTGCACCTCTTGTTCAAGACGTTTTTAGTTATTATAAATTATTACAATGACTAAATATAGACATGAAACAAACCACAAAACTAAAAAGGTCCTTGTGGCAGAGCACGCATAATGCGTGATAGGTAGCCTTTCCTCTCTGAGTCGCAATGCTTATACGCTGAGCGAGTAAGAGCACCAGCTCTTGTGTCACCGGTACTGACTTCCAGGCGAGTAGATGATTTTGGACCGTGGGTTACAAGTGCACAGGCACTTGGAAAGGAAAACTTATTAAGGAAATATAGAGATTAGTTTTATGTTTAAAATACGTATAAACTCAAACTCAAAATATCTTTATCTATGTAGGTCTTTATAAAGACACTTTTGAATCGTCAATTTTTACGCTACCACGGGTTCGGAAGGCAGTCATCTACCGAGAAGAATAGAAAAACAAATTGTACTACTAATGTATTACTGGTGGGGTATAGGAGTAAATAGTATTGCAAATTATTACAGGAAATGCAGCGGGCAAGCGGTAGTGAAGAGCGCACTCCGCTCGTGCAACCCACTTATGTCTTTGAGTCGAGCATTTCCAGAAACTATCAAAAGCGCCTGCGCAAGTTTCAATGTGCTGTCTGTGTTATACTTATGTGAGTTAATTTTCTAACTATTATGCTGTAAATATAACAATAAATTAAATATAAAATACAATTAGCATATAATGTTACAGGATTTGATACTGGTATATCATACTATATACTTGGACTGTACCTTATGTAAGATGAAAAAATAACTATCGTTTATAAACAAAATATTTAATAAGGTCCTTAACTGATAAGATTTAAGCGATGCATAAACCATATATTACAATATTCTCTAGAAATAAAGGAAGCATTAGAAACATGCAATAAAATTGAAAAATAGACTTTAATTTTTTGATAATTGTATAGATAAATAAATCAGTAAAAGTTTCCTCTTCAACAGTCTGATTCTGACAGTGACAATGCTAGTGACTGTTGGATATAATTTGACAACGGATGACACTACAGTAGCGCCACCTACAGCGAACCTGACTTCAGATATGCAACCTCTTCTCAAAATGTCCTGGCCCTTACAAGGTGAGCTGCAAACAAAATTTTACTTTGCTAAGTAACTTAATAAGTATGTAAGAAGATATTATTTTTTATTATGTAAGTTTTTTTATAACGCAACAAAATATAAGTCATATAAGGCAAGGTCTTTAGGCTTTGTAAAGGCGAGAAAAAATTATAAGTTCTCAAAGATAACTTGATTCATAATAATATATACACACATATAATAATGAAAAAGTACCAAACTTTCGTTTAAACTTTAAAGTGTACAAAACAATTTTTTTTTTAATATTCCTCGTTTTTATGTAATTACTTGTTAAAAAAAACATTTATTTTAATATGCAGCAAATAAATTATGAACTTTGTGTACGCAATCATACTGGAACGGTTCAAAACTTAAATAAATTGTGGTTGATCTAAGCTCACATCTCACCACTTTACGAAACTGAATCACGGTATTACTTAACCAATACGCAGGTCTTTCAAGGCTTACCAAGTCTTAAAAACCATTCTCAAACCCTTGGCCGTGTGAGTGTCTATGGGTGTTAAAATCAACAAGAAAATACTCGTCACATTAATGTTTGTCTTGAAAACCCCTTTTTTTTAAATATCTTTTTAATACGCAAGTAGTTGAGTTGTTTAATCGTCCTGTAACCCAAGACGTGTACAAACCGCAATGCGTCCAAATTGAAATCTGATAACTAGATCGAGGATATAGTAGAAAGTTTATATAATTAGTGCGTTGATTTTGGATAATTCACATTTTACAATGTAATTTCAAAGACACTTGAAGGCGATTTCTCATTATATCTCATCTGCTAGATAGATTTAAGTGATATATTTGAAGTAAAAGTATTAACAAATAAGATTATACCATTCTCGTGTTACAATGTTAGTACCAGTCCTCGCACACGGCTTCACCGATTCTCATGAAGTTTCGTGACCATATTGAGCAGGTCTGAGAATCGGTCAACATCTACTTTTAGAGACATGTTTTTTCGCATTAAAAATACATACAATCCTAAACTTTTAACCTTTTATCACCAAACCCTATTTTTTAGTAATTTTATGCCAAAACAACGTTTACTGGGTTAATTAGGTAGTTAATTATTATATAACTGTGTACCCATATGTTATGTATAGACATGCAAAAATCTTTTTCGATTTTTTTGAAAACATACTTGAAATACTTTTTAACTTAATCTTTGAGATTGCTATTTAACAATCAGGTTTACCTTCTGATTGTATGTTTTGTTCACTATTAATACATTAATATTTCCTGTATATAATGTGTCCTTACAATATTGATATTCAGTCGTATGACGTCAATTTAAATTGTCCACGGAGCAAGAATTTGAGAAACGTGCGCAAGGCAACAATCAAAACTATTTCACCTTGTTTGGATGGCATTTAATAATTAGTAGCGATGCTGACTAAACATAATCAAACAAAAGTCATTTTGTCTATCACATGTCATATTGTTTAAGACAGAAAGACAGAAGAATGTCGATAAAGAAGAAAGCGAATTGTCAAAAGGGACACGAATTTTTTGACACGTTTGATATTCCCAACCCGCGTTAGTCGTCCTATTTCGTCTGAATTCACCTTAGCACATCGATATGTTACATTTGTTTGCATCTTTTAGAGGCTGCCTCTAATTTTACGTGTTGGGGGGGATCAATAGAAGCTTAACTTCAAGTTTTATGGGGTCGACATCCTTATACAACGGCCGCCATCTTGGAAAAAGTGGTGAAATCACTTTTTTCGCAATATCTCGGAAACTGTGTAACGTTATAATATGTGGAAAATTGTTTTTTTAACTTCTTTTAAATCAAATAAATAAAAAAAGTATGATATTTTTCCTATACATTTTATACTTTGCGGGTTGGTCTCACAATAACGTAACGGTTGCTCTTCGCTTGGCGATTTAAAGTAGTGGTTGAGAATTGCCATTTATTCTCGTCTGCAATGCCCTTAATTCGAAACAGGCTGTAAAGTCTATTTTTTACGATTCATAAGCGTAAAAAAGTTACGCTAAGTTAAGCTATGATGTTTTTGATTTGATTGAACCATTTTTAGTAATAACATTCTAGTATTACCTAACGATCCTCTACTAGATTATAACCTAAAAAATTCTAGGTCCACCCTCACCGGAGTGGCCTACAAAACCTCCAACATCAGCGGAGATAGCTTCAGCAGTGGCACATGGTAACGATGCGTTACAAGATCGGCGGAAAATAGAGAAAGGTTTGACACCTTTGGATAAAGATTCTCCAGCATCTAGAGCGCAGCGTGCGGCAGCCACGTCAGCAGATGTCAAGCCCTTAGCTGATTCCGCGTATGCTGCTGAGCAGGCCACAAGAAGCCTTATTAATGGGTAAGTTAACTGGTCATGGTTTTCTTGGTTCCTTGGTCAAATTGGGTTTAAGCTTCTGGGTCGTGGGTCTGCTGTTTTAGTCCAAAAACTTTGAGACCACTGGTGTGAGATGTTACATTTGGAGTTTGAAAAAGTAGACCTTATTGCCTTTAGCACGTACGCATGTTAACGTTGTTAGAATATAAATTATTTCAAAGTTGTTTCCCATGAAACCTGGCATGCATTATATCATAACCATTACCAATCATGTACATCTTAGATTCATCTTGGAAAGTCATTTATGATTTTCGAGTAATTTTTTAATTATATTTAGTCACGTGACCAAAGTAAAACAAAGAACTTAAATAGTGATTTAGAAAAAAATACTCGAAGATCAAGCATGTATCGACATTTTAACTAGACTGTACTCTCTTTTCCTTATTGTTATGTATGATAATTGTGTGATCTTAAACTAATAAATACTGTTCCCCTACATCTCGTTTTTCTACGCTCACCTCATTCCCATTATCATATTATGCTAACATTGCCTGCGTCATACTTCATATTAGGGTTGCCAACCCATTATATCAATACAATATCCTACAACTATTATTTAAAAAATCTATAGTTGGCAAAACTTCTATCTTCTTATATATTAAATATAAAAATTTATATCTTTAGTTAAATCTTTTAAAATTTTCATTCATGGCAGCAATAGTCCAAATTAATTCACTATCTAGTAATGGCCCTGTACTGAATCCAAAACTGTTTTGTTCTAAAAAAGTTGGTAACCCTACGTCATACGCAGATTTTTATTTTTATTACACAAGTAATTAACACGTGAATCAGCACTCTAATTCTAACGTCGTTTTCAATAGAACTTATTCAAATTGAAATATTTAATTACTCGTAATTAAATATCGAGAACTTAACTTAACTCGAGACAAAGCTGTCCTAGAGCTTAACTCTATGGACTCTAATTGGCCAATCACCGCCCTACCCGCAATTCGAAATATAAATTCAAACTCAAAACACGGCTCAGCAGAGCAGAGCGCTTATTAATACGATATTTTAATAACACACAAAACAAGTCAATATTCAAATAATGTTATTGCAGTGTCAACTTTATATAACGACTCTGAAGGTGTTCTCTGACTGTGCATTTTGTAGCACAGTGAGTTAGACAGAAGGAGCTAAACCAACCAAAGATAATTGATTTCGACGCTTTACAGGCTTTGTCTTTAAATCAAGTGACATTACATAGAGTTTACACTGAATTTGTATATTTTTGATTGTTACATAATTTTGACAGAAACCGTTTTACATAAGTGGAAAAGTCTAACGCTTTTTATAAATACAAAAAAAAAACAACGCAGACGCGACGTTTTAGAAATATATGCGAATGTTACCTGAAATGTTTGCAAATTAAAAATAAATTTATTACAAATTTAAATTCTTCTAAATAGCTAGTTATATTATAACCTTAAAATTGACAAAAAAAAACAAAATATGAAAAACACTGCTTCAATTGAATGTTTAACTTTTATTCACATAAATATATTTCGATCATATTTTCACACAGTTATCCCTAAGCTTGTGTTATGTGTGCTTACATAATTGATATACTATATTTTAAAGTAGCATTTAAATATTTAGTTATTTACCTTATAACAAATGGTAATCAAATGTCACCTACATTGACGTCATTCGGGTTTTGTATATTTAATTTAATCGTATTGATTTATTTTATAACAAAATGACATCTCCATAGTCTCTGGTAAACTGTTAAAATTAAGTGATACCTAAAAAGAGCTTATATCAAATAGTTAAGTTCTATTAAAAGCTTAAATAACTCTTAAATACATTAACTAATTTGTTATTTTAATTGTCAGTAGCACAATTTTTTATTAATTGTTTATTTTAAAAGAGCAGCTATCGAGTTTCTTGCCGGTTCTTCTCGGTAGCTACCTTCCGAACCGGTGGTAGTGT
This sequence comes from Leptophobia aripa, assembly GCA_951799465.1. Lineage (NCBI taxonomy): Eukaryota > Metazoa > Arthropoda > Insecta > Lepidoptera > Pieridae > Leptophobia > Leptophobia aripa. The sequence goes on from OX637280.1 coordinate 5,718,682, forward strand.
AAACATTGATTCAAAAGTGTCTTTATAAAGACCTAGTTGAATAAAGATATTTTGAGTTTGAGTTTGAACTGGTAGTTGTCATCAACTGACTAGATTGTATTACCTACTGCAATACTACACATAGTACGGTTTTTAGCCAGTCTTGGCTCTCAAATCATCCAAGGAATGCCAAGTATGGAACTGTCATATTCTAATCTGTGCAAAGATCATGTCATGTGTTTAATCTGGTGCAAAACTAGGACTAGTATTTACATGGCTAATTGGATGAGAGCCGACTTGTCCCACATTGGCTAATACAGAACGACCTAGCCTTCCGGCCAATTAGTTCGATTGCCCAGGACCTACGAGGAACTAGACTCAGTCCTAAATGGAAATTTGACGTTTATTAATATTATTTGAATTATTATAATAGAAGTGTAATATAAATATTTGTTAAAATTTACACCAGACGAGGATCCATCTAAAAAATCCAAAAAAATCTAAGAGAATATAACTATTGCTGAGATATAATGTTGATGAATGACCATACAAAGCCTGCTCATGGGCACCACGTAACTGGCTGTGATAATTCGGGTGCTAATCGCGTTTTGAATTTCTTAATAAAAGGATTTTAATAAAATATAGTGTCAGACAGACTTAACCATAAATGATTTAGTTGCACTGTCTGTCTCCGATGTATATCGTAAGAATATAATCAACGGCCAAAACCAATCAATAATTAATTACTCGTTTATGTTAAACTAATCATCCTGTTTTCATAGAATCATCAGCATCGTCCTACAACCATCACTTTAATCATAGTTTTAGTTTTAAAAGCTATATATTTATTTATACATTTTCCATATAGTATCAGTGATCACTTGGTGTTCGTCAATATTTATCTACTTTTATCTAAGGGTACCAAAAGAAACCGGTCTGAGAAGATACCCACAACAAACTCAGCCGGTGAAGTATGATTTTTAAATCGTAATCACTATTTACAGATGTCCTTATCAACAGCATTTAGGGTGATTAATTCCCATATTCGTATAAATATTCCTTTACACTATAACAGGACGATACGCATAGTAACTTTTAATGGACAACATTAAATATATTAATTTGGTAGCACCATTTTGAATGCAGGTCAACAAACTCTAATTAACACGTCGAGGATTATATAATTTACGATACAAGTCAACCATAATCCTGATATGTAACCCAACACGCGAAACCTCTTGTCTACCTTTAAGGCTTCACCGGCTGGACCAAACGCCTGATAATTCTATTGTCTATCGTAACGTGATAATCCAAGTAATTTTGATCGACGCTTCCGGATAAGAAGCCATTTTTGTTACTTCCCGTCGCGTTAATAATTTTTTTTTGATCGTGCATGGTGTTCATGGTCGCAGCTTGACATACGTTCTGTAGAACTTTAATGAGTGTTGGAGAGTTTCTTGACAGTTCATATCGTTTGGAAACTGGCCGTAAATGTAAGAAAGTTACCTTTATGAAAAAAGTTATTCTTGATTTCATATCAACACTTTCAATTGTAACTATAATTATACAGACCGTGCTAACAAAGCGTTTTAAAATCCGCACACGGATTTTAGAATAAAGTTCACTTATGATTGTCTTTGGTTTAACTTTACCTGGGTCTTAATAAAAAAGTATTACGTCCCAACATAGTGAAAAATCTATATATCTATATAATCTATGTATTCAAATTAAGCATACGAGTACGTTCATGACACCGTACTTTTGAGAAATAACTTTTATTGCGCGGACTTGAAACATGGACAAAGGTACGTGTAATTCATTATCACACTTTTAAATGGCATGATTTCTAAAACATGTGTTCATTTTACAGAACCAACTCGACACTGATAGATGGCAGTGTAGGAGTTGGACCGATTATCAATGGATTCTTCCCCGAGCCCAGATACTGCAAGCCTGTCACTACTCCATGTGAACCATCACGGTACCGAGCTCAAGATGGATCCTGTAACAACAAGGACAATCCACTACGTTGGGGAGTTTCCAACACACCTTTCAGACGGGTCCTGCCACCTTCATATGGCGATGGTTCGTATATCTATGCCGTATAAAATAGATCTTATGAAACACTGAAATAAATAAATGTGAAAAATACCTCGAATCTATGAGAAAATCCTTAATGTTTCTGGATTTGTATCGGTCTTTATCACTTAAACATAACTATTTATTGATACATCATAACTCTTAAATTATTTACACTATGTGTCGACTTCACAATAAGTAAAAATGAGAAGATCCGGTATTAAAAATATAATTTACATTGTTAGTTTGTTGTAGTTCAATCGTATCTTCCGAATGGGCGGGAAAAAACGCGCGGCATGAGCGTCCACAGACTAAACACACGTCACACGCAACAATTGCATGGATGAGATTTTACTTGTATTTTCAAATAGAGCAACGAAACTCTAATTAATAAAATAAATATACAAACCACCTCAATAAGGTTCCTTTTTTCAGGAATAGTTTTTTAGTCCCCACATATGGAATACAAAATTGTTGATACAAATACTTACTAATTAAAAAGCGAAATTATCAGACAAGAAAACACACAAATTGCACAACTGTTGCAAAATAAAATTAATGGAAATCACGGTAGATTTTTTATTATCTCTGATGTATTCTTGGGGTGATTTCAGGGATCAGCTCCCCAAGGACGGCCGTAGATGGCACAATGTTACCAAGCGCTCGAGATGTAAGTGTGACCGTCCACAGACCAAGTTATGCCCACGACTCTACATTGACGGTAATGTTGGCAGTGTGGGGACAGTTTATTGACCACGATATTACTGCCACAGCACTTAGCAAAGGTAAATAAAATTAAAATTAAATGTAATTATCAACAGAAAGTAAATTTTAAACAGAAGACAATACTTTGTGATTATTTTTTAACTATAGTGATATATTTTTAGGCGAGAACAGTACCTCCATACAATGCTGTAATACCGATGGTACTGTTCATCCCGAATGTTTCCCGGTACCGTTGGATGTAGAGGATCCGCATTATCAAAACTATAACATTACATGTATGGAGTTTGTTCGATCAGCTCCAGCCCCTACCTGCCACTTTGGTATGTTACATGCTGAAAAGAAATATTATCTGATAAGCTAATATACATCTTTTTTATTAATTATATTTAATTATATATATTATATTAATTATTATCTAATTTTTATTTTTATTTAATAAAAACAAGAACAACTCTAAAATGCACTGATGTTAGACGTACTTAAAGAAACTTCAGAAGAAATGTTTATTCCTTGTTTATGATAAGACTTTCATTTTAAAGTCGCAAACACACTTTTATTTATTACATGCGAATAAAAGTCTATTTGTTAAAAAATGTAAATAAATATATAAAAAAGAGCTTACTAAAAATGGTCGCCTAATTATTCTTCAGGTGCACGGGAACAGCTCAACCAGGCGACATCATTCCTAGATGGGTCAGCGGTATACAGTTATGTGGAGAAGAAGACGTGGAAACTGCGCGAAGGTATGCGTGGTCAGCTGAAGATGCTCCGGATCGGGCGATGGGAGCTACTTCCACCGTCAACGGATCCAAATGATGGGTGTAATACGGTGGAAATGAATGCCAAGGGACGATACTGCTTCGAATCAGGTAATTTCAACCCTTTAAGTCTTAACTCGGAAAGACATAAGAAGGAAATTTAGAATGGTGTCGCCAACGCCATCTAGTTATGAAAACAGTTGACAAGCATAGTTGATGGCACTGTGAAACATTCTAACGATTTAAAGGTGTGGCGGTGAGTTTCTTGCCAGTTCTTCTCGTCCACTCTACGCCTTTGATTTGGGAACTGGCTGTAAATGTAGAATCTTATTTTGTTGACGATTCATAAGTGTACCTTGGTGACATATATGAATAAAGATATTTTTAATTTTGGTGTAACTGAATCTCCGGACTAATCAAACTCAATCTTTATTCAAGTAGGTCTTTATAAAGACACTTTTGTATCGTCAATTTTTACACTACCACCAGTTCGGAAGTCATCTACCGAGAAGAACCGGCAGGAAACTCGATAGCTGTTCTTTTAAAATAAACAATTAATACTCACAATTAAAATAACAAAGCATTGTAAGGCTACTCAAGAATTGAACTGTCCCGATGCTGAATCAATTGCCGACACAGTAAAGGGATCTTTGTCCTGTAAATATTCTTTAACTGTATGCCATTTCAACAAGAATACTCTTCTTGTTTCTGCTTCGAAGGTGAGAAATACTTCCCCAGTGACTATAAAATACAATTTTTAATGGTTTACGGTCGTGACCTTACGTTTACAGTAGGTACCTTAGTGTAAAAGTAAAATTTTGTTGACATCCTGTATATAAACCAAACATCAGGGTTGAGACCATCTCATTGAGAAACATCGACACATCCATTGTGTACGGTCTGCATACATGCAACATTTATATATTAAAGTAGCTGATCCCGACAAGCTGATGCCACAAAAGAAGTGTCCCTAAAAATAGATGTTGGCCGATTCTCAGTCCCACTCAATGTGGCCACAAAATTTCAGGAGAACCGGAGGAGTACGGGAACGAACATTGTGACACGAGAATTTTATATATTGGATATACCAACGCCTACATATGACTATGACATATATTTATATCTGTAAAAATCAATTTGTTTTTAATTACATTAAACTGAATTAGTTCCTGACATCGCCTCATACCAAGTTGTTAAGAACACAACGTTTCATGATACCATTGAACTGTTTCAGGAGACGAGAGAGCAAACGAGAATCTCCATCTAACAACAATGCATTTAATTTGGGCACGACAACATAATAGAGTTGCTGCTGAGTTTGTCAAATTAAACCCACACTGGTCTGATGAAGTGGTGTTCCAGGAAGCGAGGAGGGTTGTTGGAGCTCAGATGCAGCATATCACATATTCCGAGTTCTTGCCTGCTATTTTAGGTAAGTCTCAATGTTATCATAGCGTTTGTTGCTTTGAGACATCTATGTCCTGGTTGGCAGGAAATGGTTCTTTGTAAGTCAGAATGCCCCGAAAGTTGTATTGAAATACCAGATCCGGTAGACTGGCAGAAGGAGGAAGCCGTGGTACAGTGATATTTGGGGATGGGCCGAAATAGATGGCACTGCGGAGCTATTCCACACAACTAAGGAATGTGAAGCTGCCGGAAAGCTAATTGCCAATCTTCTTGAAGAGGCACAAGAGGCTTCTAAGAAGAAGAATACCAGATCGTCCTCCTTTTTAATTTTATGATTGTTTAAGATTTTTTTTTTATTATTAGGTCGGAATGACTAGTTTTATCTGAAAATCAAATGTATCAGTGGTAAATTTTATGTTATACTATGACTCTTCAAACATTGTATTGGTGGTATAAATGAATAAATGTCTCTTTAAATAGATAATAGCCGATTCACCGACCTACTGAATATGCATATAAAATTTGGTAAAAATCTTTGGTTTGGAAATTTTATATATAAGATTATGCTCAGCACCATAGATTAATGTTTACAGGTGTTGACGTGATGTGGGCTCTCAACCTGACCCTCCGTACTTCGGGTTACGCTAACATATATGACCCCACAGTTGATCCGTCTATTGCCAACCACTTCGCAGCTTCAGCCTTCAGATTTGCTCACACTTTGTTACCTGTAAGTACTAAGGGCTGCCTTCATATTTTGAAATGTAGACCAATTGTTAATATGGTAACCATGGTAACACATTGTCGTATAAAGAAACTTTCTTAAATGATTTTTGGCTTAAGTAACCGACTTTCAAACGCGGGTTCAGGTTACTTTCTTAAGCGTAAATAAGCACTCCAGAAAGGTCAAGCCCATAGACATGTGGCCGAGAGCTCGTTTGTTGCCAGACTTTTAGTAATTATTCTTATAAGTTACATATCATTTCTAATATGCAATTTTGTTTATTAATTTAACTTCTTGTGAGTGAATGCGTAAAATGAAATGTACAATTAGTAATGGTCAATTCGAAGGAAGGAAATCAGCGCACTCTAGTTCATCTGTGCTCTGATTGGCTATTGACGAACGTTTCGTTACACACCAATATCTGCTTTGATACAAACCATAGACACTGTAAGATTAAGTGCATTCTTGCATTCTTTACACAGGGTCTGATACACAATGTGGACATCAGCACGGGCACCGTTAGCTACACGCACCTTCACGAGATGCTGTTCAACCCATTCGCCCTGTACAACACGGAGAAGGGTGCGAGACACGCGGTGAAATCCGCCATGGACACACCCGTCCACACAGTAGACCCACACGTCACTTCAGAGGTATTATCAACATTCCTTTTTACTCCAATTTGTCCGCCCCAATTCGATTTGTCTTCTCCAATGTATGTCCCTTATTTGTCTTCCCCAATTTATGTTCCTTATTTGTCTTCCCCAACTTGTGTTCCCAACTTTTCCCCAGTTTATGTACCCCAATATTGCTATATAATAAACCGGGCGCCTTTCAAAGAATAGACATATCACATAAGTTATAACGCCTTCCCGACAGAATCACGACAAAATATCGAGCCGTAATATTTTATGAGGCGTTTAAAACTATTTTAGCCTCGCTCTAAAAACAATTATTTGCATCATCACCAAATAGAACAACCATAAACAATAAAAAAAGATAAGTTTCTTATTTCATCTCAGCTTGGTCGCGTACGAACAAGCGTAGAATTTAAGGTGATTTTTATTTATTTATTTATTTTACACTTTATTGCACTTAAACACTAGAAGCAAATGACGTTAACAGATGTTAGTACATATAAGAGCAACGGGCTTTATCGCTAATAAGCGATCTCTTCCAGACAACCCACAACTTTTTTTACTAAAACTTTTGACTTTTCTCAACGTTAATATGCAGTATGTTGTTGACCATCTCGAAATAGCACTTAAGTGTTCTAATAATTTTTCAATTTACTCCCGTGTATCGTCGCTGTAGGTACTTGATATTATTATCTAAATCTCATATTCTCTCTCTAAAAAGTAAATATATTTTTCAGCTAAGCAACCACCTCTTTGAACGCCATATAACAGTGAACTCTACGCCCGCAACCACACCCTCCGAGCCGCTGATGCACTTTTGTGGTCTGGATTTGGTGTCTCTCAACATCCAGAGGGGTAGAGACCACGGTCTACCCTCGTACCCAGCCTGGAGGGAACTCTGTGGCCTCTCCAGACCGAAGACCTTTCAGGATTTGACCGCCATCTTTGATGAGCTGTCATTGAGCCGAATCTGTAAGATCTATAAGTAAGTAAAATTGAGATTTATTATATTTGTTTATTAAATAACCAAAATATATTATCTTTCTACTTAATTATATACTCTATGGAGTAATGGGAACTGCAAGTTTATCCTAATTTCTCGTATTAATTATATAAATAACTATGTATTAACAAGTTACCATTTTAGCATACATCATGTTCTGGGCCCGAATTTTTTATCAATAAAAACTATCGCTAAGTAAATGTTTCGGTGGACAGAACACTTACTAAAAAGCTTTTCTCTTCTAGGAGTGTAGATGATATAGATTTATATACGGGAGCATTGGCTGAGCAGCCGAAGGGTCGACTCTTAGGCCCCACCCTCACTTGTCTTATCGCTGACCAGTTCTACAGAATCAAGGTTGGCGATAGGTTCTGGTATGAGACCAGTGATCCTGATATCAGATTTACATTGGGTGAGATTATCCTTTAACTTTGTTTAGCCTATGGCATTTCTCTTTGGCACTCTTTAATTTGTGGTCTATACGTGGTATTTTCATAAAATATATTCATGTATATAAAAGTATACTTAAATTTAAATATAAAATTTATTTTTGAGTTTATGCTAATTTAAGATGTAGTTTTAAAGACTTTATACTTTATAATAATTTTAGAGCAATTGTACGAGCTTCGTAAAACAACTCTCGCCGGAGTCATCTGTTCCAACGAGGAATTACTGGATTTAGCTCAACCAAGAGTTATGGAAGCCCTCAGCCCTACCAATCCACTCGTGGATTGCAAGGAACTCCCCCAACCTGACTTCGTACCCTGGAGAGAAGAACCTAACGAGAAAAGCATGAAAACTAAGAAGACCTAGATATTCTAGGCAGATTGTTAGATTTTTTTTTTGCTAATTTGTTTTGAATATTTTGTGCTGATATAACAGACCCCACCCTAGACAATAAAATAGCATTATTTTGTAATAACGCGAATTAAGTATATTAAGCGCTAGCTAATTATTGTTTACGTGCAACTGCCAAAGCCTAAAGCGCTGAATCGCTTTGTTAGTGTCTAAGGTCTATTTCGGTTTTATACATTACTAAATAGTACTACAGTATGATGCGTGACCTTAAAACAAAATTAGCGACGCTAGGCAACGTTTTCTATATAAAACGACAATACAATTAATATATGACAACAATACTAATATTATACGTATTCATGTAAAATTTTAGTCTGTGCTTGGCATAGATTATATTACCGGTACTAATCCAGCGAGAATAGACATAAACGGTCACTTGTCATAAACCGAATTTCACATTCTATTTATAGACTATATTTAAGTTATTTTAAATGCATTTTCAGTCCATTATTTACCTTGCCTTGCCATACCCGTGCCATTTTATTTAAGGTTAACATTGTAATAATGTTATATTTTTAATTTTACACGAGTACCTACACATTTATCATAATGTTAAAATAAAACATTAAGTATATACTTTATCGACGTAGACAGTTTATTAAACGCAAACGAAGTGTATTAAATATTTAACAGTGAAGTTTTTATCGTGTATTTTTGTATACTTTATATGCTAACGATAGATAGTTTATTATATATCCTAATATTAATAAAATCCTTTACCTCAATGAAATCTATGATAATTTTTGACTTATGCAATTTGATTAAAATTTGTTTTTAAATACATGGTTTCTTTATATATTCTACTTCACTATGTTTTTATTGTTATTGGATTAATTTATATTATATACTACGAAACCTTTCTCTAATCAGCATACAGCAAAGCCTTCGGATAGAACTGAGTGAAGAACCCTTTTTCCCGATAAGATTTATTAGCGCACTTGATGCTCACTACGCATAGAGTAACCACAGAGTATGATTTACCTATTACCTATGCAAACGTGGCATGGCGACGCATTGGTTGTTGTATTGAAAGATTATTTTTACGATTTCATTTGAATTGATCCGAAACTGACACTTACTGGCTAAAACGCGTGTAACTGTTAAAAAAACTTGATACTTAAATTAAATAGTTAATCTTCCGTATAAATAACTTAATTTTGCCAATAATGTAAGATTGCCATTAATTCTATACGACGCAACTAAAACTTAAACACGAATTTCATACCTTTATGTTCTGCGGGGATACGTACTAGGTACTTACAAGTACCTACGTGATATGTAGCTACAGCTACGCGTACAAAAAAATCATTTGACAGAATAAATATACGTTTTCATACAACGCTTGTAAGCCTTGTTATAAAATTACACCTGTTATGACAATTTTGTAAGAAAAATCACATACTTGAGTCATAGCTTACCATCAATATTTGGCGAACTGTAGGAAGTGGCTGACCTTGCATTTTTTATTTTACGCGATAGACTTTAATACACTGCAGTAGAGTGTTATTTCCGTTCAAATTACAAACAGTTGGTCAGCTGAATATGGAATAATGACGTCACGGCTTTATCCTGGACCTTGAGTTCCTTACTGACATAACAGCTTTATCAGATTCTTACGGAACCTTTCTCAATAAATGAAATTAAGCCAATAACTTTTTATAAAATAAAGTAACAACTAAAGATTATATATTGTCAATGAATATTCTATATCCTTGGCAATGAATGGAGTTATGCCTGGCATCAGTGACTGGCAAGTATTTTGTTATTGTGCTGGCGTGATTTATTTATGCACTTCGACGAATAAAATTTGCAGCGATGCAGTGCTTTGTTGTTAAAAATATATAAATATTACAAATAGGTTTAACTATGTGCTCCACAGATGGCGCCATTATCAATAAAATTGATTGGTTAAAGATGGATTTGATTTAAATACTAAACAGCGAATCGAGAAGTTTCTCAGCATGAATGTCGCACGTCAGGCAGTTTTGAAGTATTTACTAATTACAAAAAATCTAATTAGTAATTATAGTCGCAAGGTTTTGAGAGAAAGTCGAAAGGTCAAGTATGACGTCTTAAGATGAACGCAAGATGTCTCAAAATACTCCGTATATAAATAGGTAAACCTCGGGGTTTATACACGATTAATAGTCGCGGGTGTGTCGTCAGCCTGTTTGTTGAGTGTAATTCTCTTCGGATTTTTACTGAATACCCTATAAAAAACACTTCACAGATATTTTATGTTAAATACTCGTCTCGATAATATTTTATTATAAGGAACTTACAGCCAGACAGGGTTCAAACAATTTGTTAAGTTTTTACTTATATAACTAGAACTGAATAATATTTAATTTTTGTGACAACTGACATGTCTAGCTTTAAGATTAAAAATCTGGAAGTACTTGACCAATTAAATTAGCTAGTATAGCAATGTCGGTTTAATGAAATGAAAAACAATTTTTACAGTCGCTAACCCTACTAAGAAATCCCTGTATGACTAGACTTGACTCTTCCGTGGTATTATCCTGTTCATTACACTGTAGCCGCAAGGTCACGTGTTCATATATTAATTTTACACAATGCAAACATGTGTCATCTTTGATTGATCACCATACATTAGCATGATCCTTACATTTAAATATATTAAAATTCTACGCGGGCTAAAATCACCTCGAGGATTTTATATTAACTTAAAGATAAATAAAAGTTAATGTAATCATTCGTTAAAACAATTTAACTTCTAAGAAAAATAATTAGGAGGATTCCAAATTACGCACAACAAACTCAGCTGGCTATCCTTATTATAAACGTGATCAATATTTACCAACCAATGTCCTGTCCTATGTAAGGACTATTAGTACATTGTCGGATGATACTCGCACGTGGCGTTAGTAAGAGACAAAACAATCATTTATTGCTAAAAATAAACGATATTAAAACGAACGAACTATTCGACGACCATAGAAAAATATATACGTATTTGCCTTGAATCATTACTTTTTTTATTTATAATGTTTAACTAAAACTAAACTTGAAAAAAGAAACTGCAAACTGCCACGAAATTGTAACTTTGCGTAGATTATATTATGCGTTATCTACACAGAGGACCACAGACCTCCGATCGGTTGTTTTATTGTCTGTGGCTGAAGATCGAATTATCAAGAAACTTCTAAACCACACTCTAGCTATAATAAATTTATCATATATTTTTTTAAGAATATTAGATACTCAAATACAGTATTTCATATTTATAATATTAAAGTTTACTGACCGAAGCACCGATCAAATTTTCGTTTTATAACTAAATAATTTCACTAGCCTCCAAACGATTTTGTTTGGCGGCTAGTGAATATATGTTAGGCCCGAGGCGTGTAGTTCCATTTATTTTTTATTTATATCTTTTTCAAATAGAATCGTATCAGCGATCACTTGTGTAAGTCAATAATTTTCTTCCTATATCTAAGGGTTCTAAAATAAACCGGTCTAAGATACACAACAAACTCAGTTGGTGTCAACTCATGATTTTTATAAACGTAATTACTGTTTTACAGAAGTCATTAATGCGATGACGTCATAGATATCACAACTGAAGTGCTCTTGGCCTTAGCCACTGTATTCGCCTGGTCGATCTTCCCTTATCAGTTGGCCTTTTAACTATACCATATTGAAAATCGGCTTTATATTTGATGCGATATCAGTTTGGGACCGATGTTTACATATAAACATTAGAGAAAGCATTTCCTATGTGACGTTTGTATTTTCTTGTTAATTTGCCAAACACTTTTCTTTACACAGAGGCCCGAACCCCACGGTCATCGTTCGCGCTCTTTAATAATAACCGTTATAAACGCGTGGGTCGCAAGCAGGTTTAGGATTTTGGTACAACTCTTTAAAAAAATAAGAGTTGAAAAGTTACAGGCATCATCTAATTACTAAAATAGATTTAGATCGTAATAATATTTATGTAATAGGTATGTCCGCCCCCGCGTTGTTGTATTTTAGTACGTGATGTAGGTAGGTACCTAATAACGCTTACTGAACTAACAATGAACTCCCATAAATGAAATCTTTATTCACGTATTTTACTAATATTTAAAATACATTTACTGCCAATTACCAAATCAAGGGCATCGAGCGGACAAGAACTGGCAAGAACCCCTCGTTCTCATAGTATCTACACATCCCCGGACTTAAGTCCCAGTCTAATCAGGGTTCAGACTACCTCCCTTATTAACTCTATGTATACTATAAATATATATATACACATAATATAAATGTACACTATTTTAAAGGACATTGTAGTTAATCAAATATGCCAACAAGAATAATGAATTTTGTAAAGATAACCAGAAACAAATTATCACTATCATATTGTTTACCAACAATATAATGAAGTACAATATATATAGTGAACCATACAAGAATATGTCACTAGAATTATCAAAATTCTTGGATTTAATACAACGGCTAGAGCATGTAGACTTTTTGCATAATCTTATGTATTTATGACTAGGGAAAGGCTTGTATATATGAACCTGAGAAATCTCTTGTTAATTCCAAAAAATAGATGAGACTTTTGTCTTCTCTCATGTTCACACTTTTATATTCACTCAAGTTATTTGTTACTTACCTCAAGTTTTAGTGTAATTACTAGTTAGATTCAAATGTAATAAAAGTCATAGAGAATTAGAATATTTTATTTCACTAATTTCAGGGCATAATTTATATGTTTTGTCTCACAATTACACATATAACAATGATCAGTCTTTCAAACAAAATCTTGTTGCGTCACATTTAAAAGTACAATTTTGATTTCTTTTTTCAACATTTACAATTGAAGGTTTTTAATCTGTGCACAAAGACAAAACTATACCCCAACTACTAATAAACATTTGCCAGATTTCTAAGTACCGAAACCTAACTTAAAATTGTTACTAAATATTTACACTTCAATATTTACAATTGTCAATACATTCACAATCTTTGTACTAAAACGCACAAAGGTTCAACTCATACAAAACTAATCCACACTATATTAATAAATATGAAGCAATGCATGAGGCTCATTTAAAAGTCTGGATCTTCAAACAACGTCAACCGCATACAACCAGAACGCTCAAATAACTTAACAACATCAGCTCACCTGGGCTTAACAAATGCAGATCCTACGCAAAACGGAAGCTATGTTAGTACCAAAACATTTCTTCCCAAAAATTATTTCCCGTATTCAATTATTAAAACGGTTAGTTTGGTAAGGTGTCCTCCAATACTTCTTTAACAGCTGGTGTTAGACGTTCTGGAAATTTGATGTCAAATGCAACAAGCAGATCGCCTTTTCTTGTTGGCTCCTTTGGGAACGGTAGGCCATAGCCAGGGAACCGTTTAACAGAATAGGGTTTAACAATTTCTCCCTGTAGACTGACTGTTAATTTCTCTCCTGTCATGGTCGGCACTTCAATAATAGTTCCACATAAGGCCTAAAACAATAATTAAAGATAGTTAAAGAAACAATAATTTTTTTGCTAATCAGTCATAAATAAAATTGTTTTTAAATCTATGAATCACTTCAATTACACCATGGGTAAAATCACAAAAAACAGTGTTATATTATTTAAGCTGTATAGAATTGCTTATGAACAAGCAAATCAGACAATTATGATCCAATAACAAATAATGAAAACAATAATAAGGTTTTAAAAACACACCTGTTTAAGTGATATTTTGGCTGTATATCTGATGTCACTGCCTTCACGTTTGAATAATGGGTTGGGTTTGTCTCTAATGATGAAAACTATGTCTGCCGGAATCTTGTTTCTACCCTGGTCGCCTTCCTTTTGGAATGTGATCTTTGTACCCGCCTTCCAGCCAGGCTTCACATGAATTGTCAAAACTTTGTCCTCTTTCTTAGATGTACCATCTGGCTGAATAACTCGTCTTGAAATCTTCATTTTCTTTACACAGCCTCTGGCAATGTCTTCAAGAGACATGTATAAGTCATGTTCAATTGGTGGGTCTTGTGTCCTTTCTTTCCGATTTGGGGATCCATGAAAGTTGAAACTGTGGCTACGATATGCGCCTCCCGGGCCTCCCGGCCTGTTCGTTCCCATTCCAATGTTAGTAAATGAATCCAAATCGACATCCATGTCACGATCGAAAAAGTTAGTAGGTCCTCCACCACCGCCATTCATATCAAAGAATGTTTGAAATGGCCTTGCCGAACCGAAAAATTGTGCAAATGTAGCCCATGCATCGCCGTGGTACGCGTTAGATTGACCAGGATCTTTGAAATTTCTGCCACCATTTTTCAGCCCCTCTTCACCGCATTCGTCGTAAATATCTCTCTTTTTCTTGTCTGATAAAACTTCGTACGCTTCCGCAACTTCCTTAAAACGTTCTTCAGCTCCAGGCGATTTATTCTTATCCGGATGATACTTTAAGGCTAATTTGCGATACGCTTTCTTGATCTCATCATCGGTCGCGCCTTTATTTATCCCTAATATTTTGTAATAATCCTTTCCCATTTTCCTAAAACAAAGAAACATATTCCCATTAGAGCATACGTAATACCATTTAAGGATATCGTCGATGATCCATCAACTAGGTTCAGTAAATTTTCTAGAACTTTGAAATATAGTTTTATTCAAAACAATGTATCAGATTACAAAATATAACCATAATTTATATTAATAAATATATACTTACAATAATTATATTTCAGTTGAAATCCACAAATAACTAGAGATTTGACTAAAATAACCACACACAAATCACAACACAACTCACAAGTTCACACTATCTACTTCACAAATGAATGAAACGTAACGTTGCCGTCGCGCCAAAATATATACATTAAAACATCTAGAACATTCTGGGACCTTCACTCAAAGCCAAAACGAGGTAAAAGATAACTGAAGATTCCGTGCGCTATGAGTAAGAAAGAGATAAATATATTTCTAGCGGTTCATTTAGACCTACATAACCAGCACCAACTCTACGTAGCACATGTAAAATCAGTTTGCTTTATATGCCACAAGTTTCACAAAAGGCGTTTTTTGGCCAATGACGGACAGGCAAGTGCTTATAAGCCAATGTAACAAACTTATCAAGAAGATTTAGTCCAATGACCGTAAATTTATTGAGATTTTAAAGAAAATAACTTCCAAACATAGCAATAAAGAACAATCTTCTAGGCTCAAATGATTGTAAATGCAATAGAGTTCAAATTAACACAATTTTCTTTTTCATATAGGTGAGAGTAAATTATCATTTTTGTGTTATTCCAATTTTTAATGGTCTTATTGGACTAAATAATAAACTACGTCTGAACTCGGTCTCTTTTTTCGGAAAAAGAGACAATAAATGCTTAATTATAATATTATAATACATAGGTAACTTCTTATAATACAATAGTACCTTTGTGAATAAATTATTATTTATTTTTATGATTCAATAATCAATATCAAACAACAGTTATATATCAATTTGACCTTTTGTCATAATATGTTGTATGATTCTTAAATCAGAGATCGTGCATTCGGTTGCTGTGCACCAGTAAATTTAGATTTAAATATCAGAGAGAAAGAGAAATGTCTGTATTTTGTAGATGTCATAATTGTCATAGTCAAGTCAACATATTGTCTAACGCTTATCAAATCTTTTTGTATTGTATAGTAAAGCTAAGGTAATGCTGCAACGCTTAGAGGGTCACGGGTGTGAAGCCGGCCTTTGAAGGTAAAAACTGTTCTAAAGCATAGGAGACCATGCCTGAGTCGAGATAATAGGAATGAAGGGAAGAGTGCTTAAGTAGCAGAAATGTGAATGTAACTGAATCTCTCTATTAAACAACATATTAATATATCGTATAAGTTTACACGTGACATCGATAAAACTCGATGTAGGTCAAAGAAAACCGAGGCATTCACGTGTTGGCCGAAGTCACGCTTGTTTGGTGTTTGACAAAGTATACACTACGTTCATAGGTTGATTTTATTAATGAATATTCTTGAAATACAAACGAATTACGCAATGTATGTGCAAAAGATAATGTAGCAATAAAAGTTGTTGTTGCTAGTGTCGTAGTCCGTTTCTACTTTTAAGTCATTTTATTATCTGGTGGGACTGATGCTGAAAACTCTCACATTATAATGTTAAGATATTTTATTAACGCTTCGCTTTTTAAAAATAAAAACACTAATACTATTAACTAATTAAACTTGAGTAATCGCAAATTATTATATTAAATACTTTATATGTTACTCATATGTACCTAACATATGAGTAACTATTACTAAAAATTGTATTGAACCCAAGGTAAGCTTACTAAAATCGTAAAGTTAAAGATGAGCTGTAAAAAAAATATATTCTGTGCACATGCTCTTCACAAAAATAGAACTATTGTACGTGCCAGTTGTCACTGTCAGTTTCAGTTGAGACTTAAAAGGGCTGTATAATTTAACGTTCATAATTCATTGAATGTTTATTGATTTGTTATTAGAATTCCAAAACTTGAAAGTAAAGTACATTTGATATGGAAAAGTAATAAAAAAACATATTTTGAACTAATTGTGTGATTTAATCATCGGACTAGCCGAAGGAACAGTGCATGCCGACATCCTTTGTAATCCATGTCGTAGTATTTTTCGTAGAAATCTTGAATTAACTGCTCAACCTGCGAACAAAATGTCATGTGATATATTTCAAGGAAAATGCGATGTTTGTAAAGAGCCCACACACGAGCCGTATATAGAATGTTGTGAATGTGATACCAAACTGTGCTGTACCTGTTTTGCATCTGGCAAAGAAGTAAATTTTCATAATAATGATCACAAGTATGCTGTGAGAAGAAACGACTTCCCACTATTTGATAACTGCAACTGGTCAGCAAAGGAGGAATGTAAACTGCTCAGTGCTTTGTCAACATATGGGTATGGAAACTGGGAAGAAATATCTAAAAGTGTGCACACACGCTCAAAACTGGAATGTTTAGAGCACTATAAAAAGTATTATATTGAAAATGTTCCTTTTGAAGAATTAAAACTATTACCTGAAACAGATCAATCACTTTTTCCCCAACCTGTCATACCGTATCTTTTCAACACGGAGATCAGTCTGAATCCACCACGGAACAACCAAGGTGACAGACATTTAGCTGGTTATAATGCATATAGATCAGAATTTGAACTCAATTATGACAGAAACGCTGAAAACATTTTTACCATAGAGGACACACATTCTGATGATGAGGATGAATGTTTGGATGCTCTGAAAGTTAGTCTTGGCAATGCTTTTAACACTCGCCTTAAAGAAAGGCAACGTAGATATAGAATTATTAAAAATCATGGACTGATTATGATAAATAAATTGCTTTCGTGGGTAAAAAAGTTTGATGCAAATCTCACTAGAGCAAAAGCTGAGCGGTTACTGGTTTTTATGCAGTTTATGACAGGTATGCAATTTGATGCCTTTATGGAGTCCATGAGCCTTGTGGAAGTGCTACTGCAAAAGTACATACATTTAACTGAGTATCGTAAAAATGGTATAAAAACACTGCAATCAGTCTCCCTATACCAGCAGTTAAAAACTGAACACGAGTCAGCCATGAAAGAACAAAAGTATTACACAATGGTCATGGCAAGAAAGTTTGAGAGCAAATCTCCTGTGAAAAACAAATTTAGCTTACATCAACATTTAATGCCCAATTCAAGCAAGAAATATAAAAGATCACATATGCCCTTACACATTGTAGATTTGCCTGGTTACCATTTGTTATCTGAAAGTGAAAAGACACTATGTGCCCATGTACGACTAGCGCCCAGAAGCTATTTAGAGATTAAAAACACTATGATAGCGGAAAATCATAAATTAGGATTCTTAAGGTTACTGGATGCAAGAAGAATTGTTAAAATCGATGTGAACAAGACGAGGAAGCTCTACGATTATCTTATTGATAAGGGATTCATATCCAAACCATTGATGACATAATAAAAAAAACTCTTAAAACATTGACATTTTCTTTGCCTACCTTGAAACCAAACTTTTGATATAGAAAGATGGCTGGATTTGTAGGTGAGACATGCAGTGTCACATCTTGCCCAGAGCATGTCTGCAACATAAAAATTAATTAAATATAATAAAGAAATGGTTTAATTGTATAAATCTGCTTTATAAAAAATCAGATTTGTCAGTCAGTAATTAAATTTTTATAATAATATACTTATTACATAAATTATATACTTCTTGCACATACCTGTAAGAGGTGATATAACATGAATGTGGCAATATTTGCCCTCTGCCACTCAGGTCGGGTCAATACAAATGAGATGTATGCTTCATTGTGCCCCACATCCGGTACCAGAAACGCACATCCTATGACTAACTTCTTGTATGTTACAACGCAGCTAAATTCAGGGTATTGCAGGGCTTCTGTCACTGTATACACAATCAAGACCTTGGCTTAGATTCAGTTGAGTTAGCATTATGGCTAGGGCTTCTCTATGCCAAAGTTCACACATTGTTGTTAGCTTTGAGGCAAATTTAAAGTAAAAAAACTAAATTGATTGAAACTTATTGACTGACCAGATCTAAATACTTTTGTTATAAATGTCACAGTATTTTAATAATTATATGATAAAATAATTTTTGTAAGTATAAATTGAATCAACCATTCCAATGTTTTTTTTAATAAATCATGAACTGCTTACAGTCAATCCCGGGCCAAAGGTATTGTGCGCACAATTTGTTCACAGATGCAATATGTTGGGGTTTTAAATATGAATAGTCTATGGTCGCACGTGGCGGCGGACTGTAACCTTCTTCGTGTCTGAAAAAAAAATTCAAACCATGAAACTTTCTAAAAAAGAAAAAAACCGCAAATTACATGAATATTTCAATATTTTTTAATGTAACAACAAGATAACTGCTCGTTTTGCTTGCAACACTTGAACATTTCAACCGGAAATTAAACAAAATGTCTAAAAAAAGGGGGGGGGGGACCACCCCGAGTTGAGTTTTAGAGTCAATATCCTATGAAAAAAATTGTATCTAATAAAATAATCAAAACACTTTAAAAGTCATACTTATGTGTCTTCCTTAGAAGCTCGTCCATGAGTTTAAGCCAGGTGGGCGTGGTTTCGCTATCTCTACGAATAAACGGTTTGAGGGTAGCACCAGAATAGCTCGACCTGAAAGGCGCATCCTCGATACTGGACACCAATACTGTACCGTAGTTTGTACACGCTATTGTTCCACTCAAGTTGTCTATTAGGTACTATAAAAATCAAGAATATATTTAAAGAAGAAACAAAGAAAACACATTCATTAACTAACAAGGCAAAATGCAACAAAACGATTATTAATGTGAAAATTTTATGTATATTTTTTATATTTATATTTTTTTTTGTGGGTAGTTATAAAATATTATGTGATACGTACCGATCGCTGGAATCTATCTAGTACACGCTCAACATTGGCCGTATTCTTTTTGTCTTCCGTAACATAACCGCCGAGGATTTTGACTATCCTGAAAATTTACACATTTGATACCCTCAATTTTCATTATGTCAAAAGTAAACAATAAAAATGGCGGTTTTCATTAAAACATTTAAAAGTTAAAGCTTTTACGGTTCTATAAATTTATACCCTCATAAGCAATTTTCATTTAATAAACCTTAATTTTCACCAATCCTACCCGCATTTTAATGAGATGTTAAATAGTTTCGACTCACTTATCAAGATCAAAAACGGGAACGTGTTTATGACGCTTAAGCCTGCGTAGCGCGAGTTTCGCCTTGAGTTGTGAGAGATAGGCTTTTTTGCTGCTCCCACGCACTTTGAGTACCAGGGCCTCAATAGTTTTAAGGAGTTGTATTTCTTCATATTCCGTCATTTCTATGACGTCATTGGTCGGCTCGGGTAGGCTCAACCAGGGCATATCTATAAAGTGTCACTGTGACTCAATAAACAACATTTTTGTCTTTGGTAACAATATTTTAATGAAACTTATTGAATAAATGAAAAACGCGTATTTCTTTTTATATAGAAGAGGGGGCCCACAATAAAGGCTCGTGAGTGCGTTGCCGGATTTTTTTGTATTTATTAGAAATACTCGGCGTTTCATCTTCTTTGAGCAAAAACATTTTTTTTTATCGTAAATTATTAAAACAAAAAAAAACACTTTCTTTATTAACTAATATGTATTAAAGGCGGTCTTAAGGATAAAAAGCGATTTCATCCAGGCAACCCTAAACAAATCAATTATACTTTTCATACACTCCCGTTTGAGATTAGGTAATAAAATGTACCGTTGAAAAAAAACATACCAACAGAGTTGAGCTGGGTAGAAAAAAGACTCTCCCTCCTTGTGTACATTTTCTCTTCGTTTCTCTTTGTCTTCTCCTTTTTCACTTCCGTATCAGAGGGTACCTCTCGCACCGAACTATCCGAATCGCAGTTATATGAATATTTGTATGAGTGGACACTCGATGAATCACTTTGAAAACATATCTGTAAAACAATATATTTAAAATAAAAAGAATTTAAAAATAAAAACACAATAAATAATAAAACTCTACCGGAGGTACATATGTGGGATAATCAAATTTGTCCTTTAATAAATCAACATCAGAAAAGTTGTCCCGAGAGGAGACACTCGCTGTGGACCCTTCATAGTAATCATCCACTTCTTGCTTTATTGGTGACATTAGTTTCTCTTCTTTTCTGTAAATATATGCAATGTTTTATTTATTAATATATTAAAGATATTGGTATAAAACTCTATATAACGACACTGAAGGGTGTGTACATTTTATGGCGTTATAGAACGTGGTCGTTACATGAAGAGAAAAAAATCATAGGATTACAAGCTGAACCAACCAAAGCCAATTGATTTTGAGGCTTTAGAGAGCTTGTCGTTATATCGAGTTACATGGACTGTAGACTACATAAAAAAGTTACTTTATTCAAAAGCAAAAGAGTTAAATGAATCAAGTTAATATTGATTTTCATCATAACAGTCCTACCATTAACTGCACTACCAATCCAAATTCATTATAAGTATTCTGTAATAAAGGTTGCCTGGAAGAGATTGCTTATAAGCGACAAGGCCACCCATTGCTCTCATAGTACATATGCATTTAACATTGCATAAACAACCACTTTTTCTTCATCTATGCCGTTATGAAGTCAGTGATAAGTCAAGAACATTCTTTTTTATAGAAGAGGGGGCCTTCAAAATACCACTACTCACACATAATCCTGAAAATCAGATGGTAGGTAGTCTTCAAATTCAAAGCGCGGTTTCTTAGCGGGTGTTGGTGAAGTAGAGGCTTCCTCTTCAACTAACTGATTTTTATAGCCTGCAATGTTATTTGTAAAACTAGTTTTAATTATGGCTAGATAGTAGTAATACATTATATAATATATTAAATATTATATAATGAAATATACTATATAAAATTAATTAAGGAGGAGCTATTTTTGTAAATAGATATAAATAACCTAATTCCGTGACTTTAGCAATGAATAGAGTCATGTCCACTCCTAGTTGATTTCTCGGCCGGGATTTTGTCTTGTCACGTGACATTTCTTGTACTGAAATAAAAAAGTTATATATTTCCAAGTGCAAATAAAAGAAAAGTGAATCTTGATCCAAACAATTGTCAGTATTTAATAATTTTATGTAATTTATATGACAGTCATGTATATAATACATACTTATATGAGCAGCAGCTGCAGGGCTAAAATTATGTTTCAGCTTCCACCAACCACTCTCTCCAAGCTGTGCCAATCCTGATTGAAACAGTAGGTTGCTGTATACTGAGAGGGCTCCTGCTATTGTGCCTATCCAGTTCTTCTTTTGTTTGCTGAAAAAGTACTCTACACTCAACTTCTTCTTTTTAACTTCTCTTTATTAATAATTGCTTAGTCAGCCATTTGAAAATATGAAATATATCACAAGGTTGTTAATAATGTAAGTAAAAAAATAATATATTTTATACTAAGTATAATAAATTAAAATAATTGACAGAGTTCTTCTCTAAAGCATACATACTCTCATGGCTTATGAATATAATTTGTTGGTGATCAGTATACAATAAAATAATATAATAAAAGGTATATACTATTTTAAGGTATATACATTTGTTACATAAAATATTAAAGAGTAATACTCATAATAAATTTAGCATTGAGATTGAACTTACAATTTAGGTCCAAACAGTTGCATCCAAGACCTATCTATAAAGGAGCAGATGTGTGTCTTATAGTGGAAGTACCTGTGATTACTCATCCCGCTCATATGATTTTTTAAGTGATATAAAGTTAATAGGAGAGCATGAACCCTGGAAATTACATTATGAATGTTATATTAGTGTAGTACAGTTTTAGTGTCAATTTTTAAAATCTATTACTAGTATTACTAGTATTATAAGTAGCAGGTCTGTTTAAAACATTTAATTCTTGTCGAGTCTTCCCTAAAGAAAGTTTACTTTATGATTTTTTTGTTGAAATGCAGATTGTTGCCGCTGTTTCTTCTTAACATTGCTATGATGCTTGAAAGTAGGCAACCACAAATCTTATTAATACATGTTAGTAGAACAGAAATACAAATTCATAACTAACCAAAGAATCTTGGTTCGTTTAAAAATTTCTTCCTTCTCCGAAGAACAGTCTTCGCATGTATAATCGAAGAAAACATCTCCGGATAGATCACCCGGTGTTCCTGCTCTTTTCAAACAGGTTAAGTGGACGAAGCATATGCAACTTTCGCATATAAGCCCTGGCCGGTACTGTTTATCTTCTGGCTCATTGCAATACTTGCATGTCGTGCTCATACTTTTATTTCAGTATTAAATTGATAATTCAATATTGATTAAACGTAAATAAACAATAAGAACCAATATTGGAACATCTGTCACTTTACAGTTTTGAAATTAAATAAGTTGACATAACCATAACCTGCCTAAAATAGATGTCAATCGTCACATTGTATTTTTGATTTTATGTACGATTATTATGACGTATAAAATCTACATTCTGTATGGTGATATAGCTTATTCAGGACCAAGTTTGGCTTAGAGAATAATAGATGTTTATTTGATTCACCTATGCTATGGATAAGCGCAATGTAGCACTAGGTATGTAATAATAAGTATATTTGTTGACGATTCATAGGTGTACCTTAGTTACCTATAGATACCTAAAGATATTTATGATTAGATTTTTATTTATAAACTCTTATTTACAGTATTTTCCTGCGTGGGCACCACGCCGATCAGTTGGTGATTTAAAGGAGTTAAGTAAGACACAATTTAAGGCATTTATGCCTGTAATTTAATTTAATATTATTTCCTTCTGTATCACATTTGCAGGGAACACAACTTGCAACAACTTGAAGAAATATAGTAAAAAAACTTTTATTGTCAATGTCTCCTATTCTGTTCTTTAAATTCTTGAAGCCACTTATCTATGTTCTGTCTATGAATAGTGCGTGCCATTTGCACTGTAGCTGGATCATACTGTGTGCTTGGCATAAGGTCTAGATGATGCGCTCCATCAATTACCAAAACAGTCGTAACTGATTTGCTGATGCTGTTCAAAATTCCACCTATAAAACAAGTTTCATTACAGAACTTAATCGTGAAAATACATATATTTTTAAATCGAGAAGTAATTGATTTCGGGGTTATCTATCACAATTACCTCCAACCCATGGGTCGAGCAGACCATTACTAAACACAATATTTGATGCTGCGTATAATCTGTCTCCGCCATACTGTATCCTCGCAGCATCGGGTCTAGGAAACACGTTGTATTTCTTGTGACAATCCTCTGCGTATTTTGTAAAATTCCATGGTAAGGCCTCAAACATATCATCCTTTCCTGTTGTGCACATAGGCATTATCATTTCTGTGCAGGCCTAAAAAAAACCAATTCTATTATCTATAACCTTGTAATTCAATCAATTATCTATATTTATACAGACTATGCAACATTTTATTTTACTGTTTTGCTAAATAATTTTGTGTATTATCTGTGAAATGAGATCGCTGCTAATCAAATAAACTAGAACCCAAACAATACCTGATAATCCCAACCACTTGCGTCGAGGTTACCATAGTCACTGCCTGCCTTGTAATCCACGCAAGAACTTTTTCCATCATAATTTGTAAATACTTGCAACATTTTGCCGATTCCCTGAAATTACAATAACAAATTGTGCAATGGTTTAAAATATTAAATAACATACAAAAAAACCTAATATTAATTAATGTTGTTTTAATGTTTTTAAAGACATCAATAATCAAATGTAATGTATTTACAATTTATAATGTTAGGTTTAGTTATTCTGAGGAAGTAAAGAAGGTTGGTCATTGGTAAAGAAGTCTCTAAATTTATTGCTTTCGATTGGCAAGTTTGCAAACTGTGCATCTTCTAATAATTGATCAGCCGGCTATTAAACATTAAACCAAACTGAGTTTCTTGCCTTCTACTTCTCAGCTTGGTCGCGTACGAACAGGCTTAGAATCACTTAGATTTAAGACATTTCAAAACCTGCACCTTCCTGAATAAGACATTTTGACCTTGTCGTTTACACGCCATAATGATTTACAAACATGACTGGTACCTCAAGTAACTTATCACCGGCCAGAGTTTCATTCAAATACTGACACACAACTCTAACGGGCTGTGCTGGAAGGGAGACGAGGAAATCCGAGGGGAATGGATAGTTCACCATCGCCAGTGTCTCGTACATGGATTGAAGGAATTCAACTAATGTGTCAATGTCTTTGCCATCTTTGATTGGGTTACAGAGATTCCAATCCTTGTGTAGCTTCTCACTAGTTGTCGCGTTTGATGCGTATTTTCTGAAAGAATTACTTTACTATTTCAGTAACATCATCAAAGTAGGTAATTAAGGAAGGAGCCCTATTCTGATTATGTCCAGTCTATGGAATTAAAAGCATAGATTTAAGCATTGTAAGGATTGCGTATTAGGACGTAGACTATAGGTCGCTACTGTTTATAATACCTATGAACTAAACTGCTGTTTCGACAAAGCATTGCTTAATAATTAATACATTAAACTCTGTATAACGACACTGAAGGGAATGTGCATTTAATAAAGCCATGGAGAGTGGTCGTTAAATGGTCGGAAAATCAATGTATAGAAAACAAGCTAAACCAACAAAGCCGACGCTTTAGAGATTTTGTCGTTAAATCGACAGACGTTACATGGAGTTTACACTGTATATTAAATAACAATCTGTTCTTTAATCAATCAAAACCATTGATTATTTCAAGAGTTGGGATAAGTACTGTTACTATTTTAAAACACTCTTGTAAATTTATTTGAATACCAGCAATAATTAAGATTGACCTCTAATTGAGTTGTTTCTTTGTTTCGATTCTTATTCTATATGACCACACTCTCACCATATTCATTTGATGTTCAAATACACGGTTAGAAAGAATACTTGCGATCTGAAGTCTTCAATGATTCAAAGACTTAAAAAGCTTTGAAGGACGCTAATGTTATTACAAAATGACAGGAAATGTTTACCTGATTAGTGGCCATGATTGTCTGATATTCTCAACGCATTTGGCATTCGCGATTTTAAAGCTGGAAGTGACAATTCTATGGAAGACGTCACAGGGAACCATGCCTGGATACATGTGAACAGGCGCTGAGGCAGCTATGGCACCCGTTATTATGTGAGGATATTTTATTCTAAAGTAGGCAGC
Source organism: Leptophobia aripa (assembly GCA_951799465.1). Classification (NCBI taxonomy): domain Eukaryota; kingdom Metazoa; phylum Arthropoda; class Insecta; order Lepidoptera; family Pieridae; genus Leptophobia; species Leptophobia aripa. The sequence goes on from OX637280.1 coordinate 5,744,590, forward strand.
AAGCATTCCACCATACGAGCCTGGAAGCATTACAATAATAACCGTTTGACTTCTACGTGTATGTTAAGTAATAAAACATATTTTTATAGATCATCTCTCTGAGCTTGGTTTTGCTTTAAAATCACCAAAAGAACAACCAAGCTTTCATGCTTCATCTCAGCTTTATCGCGTTGAAACAGACGTAAGTTAGATTTAAGTTGATTAAAAATGCTCCTTTGTACAGAATAAAAAGATTATTTTTAGGTTATACCAGTCTCAAGACGTCTTTTAATTCCAATAGTCCATTGCACAGCTATGGTACAGACGACCTTGTTGAGTATAGCTTAATGCTTTCTAGGAGAAAATTGATAATAATAATATTATTTATACATTCAAAATATCCCTTACCACCAAACGCAATGACTGGATATTTGGGATGCATAGATTCTCCTTGCAGGAAATCAATTAAGTCTGCGTAATCCGCGAGCGCCTGCGCCGCTGTCAGGAATCCAATATTTTCATTGTCCAGAGATTTATTACCGAATGGCATGGAGGTTCCGTAGTATCTTAAAAAAATAAATTTAGCTTTTCCGTTAACTATTTCTGAAGTGTATTTAATATTAAATTAATAAACAGGTAAAATTATGACAATAACTTTAATAGTTGAGTTATATAAAAAATACCTGTGCTCTGCAAACACAATTCTGGCGCGATAGTGTGCGGCGTTCTCCCAAATGAAGCCGGTGTGTTTCGCGAATAACTCAATTTGACCCTACACAACAATAAATAAGCAATAATTATATATATTTATATAAATTATATAAATTGTCGTTTCAAAGTCTCTTATTATACAGGTAGATTAGCACAATAGATTTACAGTAGATTTTGAGTCATCTTAAATCTAAATGACTACGCTCATTAACAAATTTCGTAGAAGCAGGCCAGCTAAGCTGTGTTCCTTTTGATTATATTTATAATTGATATATTTTATTATATTTGATAATTGTTGTAATAGTTTAAATAAGTCTTTTAGTATTAGCTATTGTATAAATAAGCGATTGATTACGGTATTGTGAAGCCGCATAGTCTGACTAAAGATATTTTATTACCTATATTGTAGATAACTTTTGGTGACTGGTGCAAACGGTGGGTCAATTGAAGAGATAATGGTAACAGTAATACGTCTATGAGATTACGGTGGGTTGTCTTTTATTTATGCATTGAAAATTAAATCAAAGTTATCTATGTTTTAAATCTTTCTTTTAAATTATGTAAGTAAGTAAGGTAGTTCTCAATTATTTAAATGTTGTCTAATGTCAAAATTTATTATTGAAGATGTTTTGATATTACTTATTTAATATATTTAAATCTTACCTCATTGCCGGTATAAAAGAATATCGGTCCAGAAGCACTGTCCCAGTGTTCATCGTTTATCAAGTATTTGATATTGAACGTTTCATTCCTCTGGAAGCCGAAGTGGTCAAGAGGTACTTTGAAGTATTTCGTCTCATATTTATATTCACAGTAAGCACAACCAATAAACAGGAGGAGAAAATATTTCCACATTTTGCGTCCGACGTCAACGGTGATGCAAAATCTAATAAATTCTATCCGCTTATATGATGATGTACAGTCGCACACAGAAGTGGACTCTTGTATTAACCTATACAAATTACTATTTGTCTTTTTTCCAAGACTTTTTGTCAGTGTCAGTTGTCAGTGTCACATGCAATTACTGATTTGTATTGTTTTTACATAATTTTCATATGAAAAGTGTCATTATAGAATTTGCCTGCATCTAGTCAGCTGTAAACTTGTAAATTAAAAAAGAAACTTTCAAACTGAACTTTTAAAACTTTCGAATAAAATACAGAGCACTATTTAACACTGAAGGGACTGTGCATTTAAGCACGTTAAGAGGGTGGTCGTTAAGAGGAGAAGAATCATTGCATATATGAATAAAGATATTTTTGATTTTGACTGTACGGAATACGAGCTAAACCAACCAACGTCAATTGATTTCGACGCTTTAGAGAATTATTTTGTTAAATCGAGTGACGTTACATGCAGTTTACACTAGACTTTGTATGCCTTCTGGACATGACCAAGTCAAATACCACATGGCTGCTTTTCATTTGCAATCTGTTACAATTTAAACAATCTTAAGTTTTCTTTGGGTTCATTTGCCTTAAATCATTTTGTGCTCATCAGTACAAGCCTTATCATTGACATTTGAACATCGCATACAAAGGATGTAATAATAACCTAATATGACGAACGATAACTTCGCATTTCGTTGCTATTATAACGGTATAATGTTTACAAATTTACAAACATCTAACAACAAGCTATAACAGCTTAATTTGTTCAAATAATGAAAATAATAATGTCCTAATATTTGCTAATTTTATTTTGCAAAATTCATACTTTTAATGATTTAATAAATATGTGTTTGTACAGGCTAAAATAAAGTAGACTTATGATATAAACTATATTTATAATAAGAAATTTAACAATATTTTCTAATTAAATGAATACAATAAAATAAGTATAACATAGTAGATATATAGATTCAATATATGTGTGGTTCATGCATATTTTTACTTATTACAACAAGAATATTTTTTCAGCAAGCTACCCCCAAAATCAAATCTCGATCGTTTAAGTATATATTTGCTATCTCTACGTGGACAATATAATGATATAAATAAATAAAGCGTTAGGTGTTCATTAAATGACATTTAGCGGAGTTAAGTCCCTTGTAAACTACTCTTGCGCATTTGACTGCTTACTTTTTCATAGCTAATACACATTTAATCAATTGTATATATAAATGTATATATTTTGAAATGTAACGGAGCATTTTATTTCAATTTCAAATTCTTTCTTTTTATAACATATTAGCTGATCCCGACAAACGTCGTTTAGCCAAAAAATGTCTCTAAAAATAGATGTTGGCCGATTCTCAGACCTATTCAATATGCTCAAAAAATTTCATGACAATCGGTCAACCCGTTTCGGAGGAGTAAGGGAACGAAAACTATGACACGAGAATTTGATATATTAGATAATAAATAGGAAAAATTGTTACTTTACTATTTGTTAAGGTAAATTGATTTATGTATAAATTAATTGTCAAATAATTAATAAATGAAATCCCAATTTGACATTTGGATTCCACTGTGTCGTCAAGTAAGACGCAAAATAATAATAATAATAATTTATTCAGTGCATGGTAACCACCATTCCAGTCACCGCCAGATCCTGCACGTGTTATCTTTGGACGCTGTGATTATAGCATCGCCGGCGTAGGAGAATGCGCACGAGAAAATCTCACCACTATGGCCGGAGAGGACCTAAATTCACAACGTATTATTGCTAATATATAATTCACAACAAAAATACAATATGAAAGATATTAAGCAAGATATCTTTTTGTCCTTATCGCTGAAAAGCGATCTATACTAGGTAACCGAAGAAATAACATACAACAATTTAATAAATAAGCACAAAGTACGAAAATAATATAAAAAAAAATAGAAAATTAGTAATGATAAAGTTATAAAAATACTAGCTGATCCCGAAAAATGTCGTTGTGCCAAAAAAAATGTCTCTAAATATAGACGAGTTGGCGTCCTCGCGGTTTGTATAAATAAAGTTGTACGTTTAATAATATTACGTTGAGTGTAATCAAATTTTGTGCCAGTTACAATTGTTTTAGTTTCAATGAACATTACTTTAAAACCATTCATGTATCGTAAACAATCATATTAGCTTACTTTTACAATTTACAGGTACTAAAATATGTCCTTAAGAACTGTCAATTGTCGTGCTTACGATTCCCGCACGAACCACAGATTATATTTCTGTGTATAATTATCACTTGCTTCCATAGTGAAGACAAACAGGAAACCGGTATGTTTTAGATACAAGCATAGATAACATACGTCAAGCACAGAAGGCTACCCAGCACCGACCAGCTTGTTAAGAAATAGATGAAAAATATAAACCGAAATTTCATGTTGATTTGTAGTGCTTCTGTACTATTACTATCTTCTAAGCCTGTTGGTGTGTAATTGCTAATGCTAATAAAACACGCAAAGGTTAAAAACATTTCTTGTGATTCAGTGTGATGACATAATACAGATTGTATCTCTGTATAATAGTTTATTTGTATTTATTATTATTTATTTTATTATTATCGAAAAAAAGAAATTCAAATTACTACAGGCACTAAAAATCTCAAAGCTTTAAATTTACCGGCTGGACAAACTGGTAAGTCGTGTTTGTGAACTTAGAGAGCTTGAATATTCAAAGTTCTGGCTAAAAGCTTTTAGATAGTTTCGCTGATGTAATGCTATACCTGCAAACAATTGCCAGTTGTGGTGTTCCATATCCTCGCACTACGGTCTGCTGAAGCTGTTAAAAGGCATCCACCAGCTGGACTGAAACAGACCTGGAATATGCAAATAAAATAATTAATAAAAGCCATCACTAATATTTAAAAATATATAAAAGATAATGCAAACGACGTGATTATAATTATATTGAGACTTCACAATGGTTCAGTTATCGTTACCATGGTTACCTATAGAAATACCATAGTCAATAATAATCTATTAAATAACCTGCATACCTTGGACACCTCCTCTCTATGTCCCTTCATGACAGCCAACTCCTTGAAATCTGATCTCACGTCGTAGATGCGAGCTGAACAGTCGCTAGAAGATGTTGCCATACGTTGACCAGCCCAGTCAAAGCAAATGTCTAATACCTATAGAAAAAACACAACAAAATATTTCACAAAATGCTTCAAGAATCCTTGAAACAACAAGGATTTTTGAACCATTTAATTTTAAAACCTAATATTATTTGGAAACCATATTATTGTGTCGCGTTGCACAACGAATTCAGAGGTTCCACTTTTAAATTGGTTATTCTAAGACCGTCAGGCAAATACTTGGATGATCTCTCACAGTTCACATTGAATGTATATTTTATCAGGCGTTATAAATGTTATCACAACTCGTTTACACCAGGTTAAAAACAACGGTCTTGTGAAAAGTGCTACAACTTAGTCCGGTCCTTACCTCATCTGTATGCCCCGCGACAGTTGCTAAACAATCTGTCTTCCTAGCATCCCAAAGCTTCGCGCTTCCATCCAGAGAAGATGAACCCACCAGAGAGCTGTCCCAATTGAACTGGACGTTAGAGATTTCACCCTCGTGGCCTCGTAGTACAGATACACGGCTGTAAAATGAAAAAAGATTAGAACCGGAAAACCAGGACCTTTCAAAACAGGAAAAACAGGAAAATCATTGGGTCGTCGACGATATGCTCGACGTTAAATGCGATCAAAGACGTCATGTATGACGATGATTTGCATTTCTATTATTTAAAACTTCTGCACATCTATTCTCCTCTTCTTCTAGGAGTGAGTCTCCAACAAGTGAAGTGATATATTCTCTATAGACTCAACCTTTGTTTTAGTAATATTGAATACTTAAAATTAATGTACTTTGTACAATACATCAATGCAGAACTCGCAACAACTTAAATATCGTAAGAGCTTCGCTGACTTACTCTTTAAGCCTAGTATCCCATATAGAGATTGTACCATCAAACGATCCTGTGATCAGCCTCTGTCCCTCGTTAGGGTCAAACTGGAGCGCAATCACCTCTGCTGTATGCCCAGTGTATGTGTTAATTTCCGCCCCTAGACAAAACAATTCCTGTATTCTCCACAAAGAAGTTTCCACGTGAGAGACAACGAATTCGCCTGCATATTTACATACGTACCAGTTCTAACATCATATAGCTTAGCAGTGTTATCCATAGAGCCTGTGGCTGCATGATCCCCATATGCACTGAATTGTGCAGCCACCACTTCGCCGGTATGGCCCCATAACGTGGCCAGACATTCGCCTGTGTCAGGCATCCAGATTCTTGCGGTCTTGTCAAAGGATCCTGTTATCACGCGATTGCTGAAAACGCATTATATATTTACAACATTTGGAGTCTGTTTCTTAAAATCTCTACACAAATAAAAAACTCAAACTCATCTTCATTCAACATATCTTTATTCAAGTAGGTCTTTATAAAGACACTTTTGAATCGTCAATTTTTACACTACCTACCACCGGTACGGAAGGCAGTTATCTGCCGAGAGGAACCAATAAGAAACTCGATAGCTGCTCTTTTGAAATAAAATAAATATTTCATATACAATAAACTACTTTAGAAGTTCCTAATTCAAATAAGAAATATATACCAGGCTGGAAAATTAAATGCAACAGAATATACAACGTTTTGGTGACCAATCAGGGTTTTCAACTCGTGACCGTTTTCCACGTCCCAAACTTTACAGGTACGGTCGTAACTTCCAGATAGACACCTAAAAATATACATAATACATTTTACATATTCTAACGCTATTGTCAATGAGCACATACTTTGTCAATATGTTAATGAGCACATACTTTGACAATATAACAATGAGCACATACTTTGACAATATGTCAATGAGCACATACTTAGACAATAAGTCAATGAGCACATACTTTGACAATATGTCAATGAGCACATACTTTGACAATATGTCAATGAGCACATACTTTGACAATATTTCAATGAGCACATACTTTGACAATATATCAATGAGCACATACTTTGACAATATGTCAATGAGCACACACTTTGACAATATGTCAATGAGCACTACTTTGACAATATTTCAATGAGCACATACTTTGACAATATATCAATGAGCACATACTTTGACAATATTTCAATGAGCACATACTTTGACAATATGTCAATGAGCACATACTTTGACAGTTCAATACTATTTAACTAAAATATGTACCTCTCCCCAATTTTATCAAAGCAAACATTGGTTAACGGTAAAACGTGGGTAACCAATGTCTTGTAAATGTAAAATCTTTTGCCCATTGGCCCCTCATGCTCGATCCGCTTCTTTAAAGTTTGCAAACATTGTTCCAGTTGATCTTTAACATCATCGGTGATCAGCACCTCGCGTTGATAGAGTTTCATTGACAATTTCGGAATATCAGTGCTGTAAAGATTTAATACCAAAGTTAAAAGATATTTTAGTTCTTATAAATTGATTTAACAAATTTATGCGAATTTAATTAGTTAAGTATATTTTACTCATCAAAAGACTAATCATTTGTCGTTCTGACATCGACGATAGTCGTCGTCCGACTATGATGTCAAACATATCTATAAAAAAAATGTAGACTCATTGTTTTACTTCTCAAATAGGTAGTGTTGAGCAGGCGAGACTGCTCAACTCTCCGGCAACCCCTTTAAATACGATTCTAAAGAGCAACCTTTTGCACCAGCAAATGCATCAATCTCTTTATATGAACAAAGTACCTTTACTACCGGTGAGCATGGTGAAATAGGAGCACACATCTACGTTATAGTAAAAACAACCCGCAAACACACAGTACACTAAAATGAAACTGTCTCGTCTCTGCGCAAAACTGGATTATATTTTATAGAGATTGGTTATTCGTTTTGGTCTTTTACCGCATTTAATTAAAACCGTTATTCATTTTAAATAAATCCCATGGATACACGGCAATAATGAAGGTCATTTCAACCACATACTTGCAGTTCAAGTCCAAGAGATCAATATCCTTGTTCTTGATCAAGCCTTTTTGAAGGTACTCGAGTACCAGACCTGGCGGGTGATACCGGAGGTGGAACTTTAGTAGCTTCATAGTTGTTGTATTTATAACATTTTTATTTGGTTTTAAAGTAAAGGTGATCAAAAGATGTTTTATCAATAACACTGTTGCTATGGTGACGGTGTTGAACTTCTTTCTTGACTTGTCTTTTGGACGTGGAACGTAAAAAAGACATATTCTTAAAATGGACGCATTTATATCTAAAAGCCACATGTTTAAGTTTGACCCAGCGTTAGTAGGTCGTGTGTGAGGGCCAATACACGTTGCAAAAGCCTTCAATAGGGTCGCTTTCCTCGAAAGCCTTCGGATCTGGGACACCTCTTTGTCTTAAGTAGCTTGAGGCATGGTGGAAAGATTTTATCTAAGGAAAACTGTTTTTGTTTGAAACATAAAACTTAAATTGTTTTGCTATATAAAGACTGTAGTCTACACGGGTGTTTATAATCTATTATCTATGACCATGAAACTTGAATAAAAGCAATTTTTCATACATATTTTGTTTAGATACAAAATCCAAGTACAGCACAATTCCAAGTTTCTTGGTTTATTTGCGACATAAAATCTAGAGATTCATAGATTTATGGTTTCATCATCTGACGTCGAGAACGAACAAGAAATTGTATAACTTCGATGCACGGAGTAGATCGTTATACTGAGGCCTGAAGGTTTGCAAAGATTCTGCAGACCATAACTGTAGATCGAAATAGTACGAATAGAGAAGTACAGATTTAAAAGGTCGACATTTTCGCGTGCTTTTTGACAGTCCATAAGTCGTGATATTATACGATTTCCTTCCCGTATGTCTAAACAGCCAATTAGAATATAATTTAAATAGATTAAAATATTTCTATTACTATAATTAGTCATAAAGTTTCTTAGGGTAACCAAGTGTAAAAATCCATAATTTCCCTTCATACCTATCCACCCTATACATCCGGTCAAACAGGTTGCGGTCCTTGACCGGTGTAGTGATGTTCGCGTATCGATAAAAATCTTATGACAGCACTGACAGTTCATTAGTTATTATATCTCTGTATCTTATATAATTATTATACATATTACAGCAAGCACAAAAAATATTAAAAAAAAACAAATTAATTGATATTTTTTAAACCAATTTATTTTCATCGCCAAACATCGAATTACGTTAAAAACAATCATATCTAAGTACGTCCGAGATGTTTTATTAACAGAATTAAATAAAAACAATATTATAGTTACAGTTGAGTGTAGAAAAAGTTGAGAAGTGTCTATGGGCGGCGACTTCACCTTTATGGTTCGCCCTCTGCTCGTTTGCCCCCTCTTCTTTAAAAAAAAGCATTTGTATGCAAATTTGTATACATCTTGTGGCAAACAAAGCAAAACATTCCCATTTCACATAACGAAATATGTAATTATGTAAATTCACACATCACTAGCAGCGCGGGCGCCGTCAGTTTTGCGCCAGGTGGCAAGGTGAACGCTGTGCTTGTGAAAATCGAATTTCGTTTCTGCCATTCACTTTTACTTACATAAGTTTACTGTGAAAGTGCGTGCGTGTTATTGTTTTATTAGAAGGATGTAATAGTTAATACAGGTTAGTGTTTCATTAATTTATTATTTTCATAAGGTTATGTTTTTAAGCAATTTTTATGCCATAGTTAATAGAAAATATCTGTGGAATATCTATAAAGTACGGACAGATATATTTTATCTGTAACACTGTATTATATCGATTTATATTTAAGCTGTACACTACAAATATAAAAAGAAATATCAAAATACTAAAAAATAATAATGTAAAGAATAGTTTTACTGCAAATAATATAAATAAAAAATATATTTTCGCATAATCGTTTTATTTGTTGTATAGAATAATAAATCTATTTGATATTAGAGAACGATCCGTTTTTTAAAGTTAAATAATATACGTGTTCCTTGAAACCAATAAGATGTTATAGCACACATATACGAATAAAAAAATACAGTCATCTTCATTGTTTTCATATGAAGTAGTGTTGAAAGAGCCTTAAATAGGTTCTTCATATTTACATTGCTTATCGAGTAAACATGTATTTATCAGTATATCTTATGTTAATTATATTTCTATGAAAAGTTAAATAATCACAGCGTTTCTTCATTTATTACAACACGGATAAGTGAGAAATATAATTTATAATCGTATTTTGTAATATTTTGCAATATGAAATTTCTATACAATTAGTTAGATTACGATTATTATTATTATTAAATGTATGGCACATTTATGATACGTAATTATTATTTGGCATAAAAATAGCCACAGCTGGTATTAGACCCGTATAGTCGCTGCAAATCATAAATTCATGTTAACATCCGATAAAGAATTTTAATTTTATTAGCATACGCATTCATAACAAATGTAATGGACGTCACTAATAAAAACGTTAAGGTATGCGCGTGCGCACTGTCCCGATTCCCACCTATTGTCATTTGGCTATAAATGACTCTATAGGGAAAATTCAATGGTTTTTAGTTAGATATTGTTGATACATATGCTTGTAATCAAACTTCGTGGAACTACAGGATTAATAATGAATGGAATATGGTCATATCTGCCCTTTGCCCCGACGTGGGGCCTTAGGACTCTAGTAAGTAAGTACAAGATTAATAACGATAAATGAGACTTCACGTTATGTAGTTTTGATAGCTCTCATTATAAGAAACCTTTGAAATTAATTTCACATATACTTTCTCAACGTTATATACTAGCTGGCAGTTCACAGAACAAGGATATATAAATACAAACGTTTAACAATTATTTAGGTAGTAATTGTAAAAAAAAATTAATGATGTAAATTTTTCAATAGAATTCTTTTATTTTTCAAATTAATTGTTGCTTCTTATAACTAATATGGAAAAATGTATGTAAAATAAATATGTACAACACTGAAAGAAATTCAAAAAGTTTAGTCTTTAATGCTGGTGGCATTTTCGCGCTGTAACGCAATGCTTATAAGTTGAGCGAGAAAATCACCAGCTCTTGGATCACTGGTACTGACTATCGGGCGTCTAATTAATTTCTTAATAAGCGTCTGTGCACTTATCATCACAAGAAAGTATTAACACAAAGCAAAAAGCACAAAATGTTACGAATTAGAAATAAAAGTAGTCTGCGTGGTAGTATGGCTCTCTGGGGCTAGCCGACCCGTCCTGATATTAATATTAATTAAATTGAATTAATTAAAAGTTATCTCGTAAACCAGATTTTATTTATAGTACTGAAAAACATAAAACGTATTAATTATATAAGTGTAGTATCGGTTCTATGATGGGTTAGATATATCCAGTTAAAGGTATTTCTTGTTATCATTAACACTTCTACGTAATAAAACATTTGACGTCATTCTGTAATTGACAAAGTAATTAAGTGTTAAGCTGCTAAGTATCGGTTATTAATAATTTTATATTATATTGGGACGGATACTAATCGCGACTTGAATTCAAACTTGATAATTCTTTTAAAAAGGGCCTTTGAGATATTCTTTTTGATTATTGTATGTTCGTTCCTTTATTTTGTTAACAATCAAACATTTGACGTTTATATTTAAATGTTTGTTTGTCGGTTACCATGGCAACGACGGTATTTAAAAAAAAGGATACTAACAAACAAATCTATGCAAAACCTTGTTTGCCGGTTATTTTTTGTAATAGCTTTAATGGTTTATCTATTTTTGATTGTATGCTACACTGACTAACAGGTTAAAATTGAAAAAAATATACTGACTTAGAAAATGTGGAATATTTGCATTCATTCTGTGAATCAATCTTATAAAATGGCAGAAATAAATAATTAATGTTACTTATACAATAATGAATATGGGCTTACGAGAAATAGTTTATCTAATATATAAAATTCTTGTGTCACAATGTTCGTGCCCGTACTACTCCGAAACGGGTTGACCGATTCTCCTGAAATTTTGTGGCCATATTGAGTAGGTCCGAGAATCGGCCAACATTTATTTTTAGAGACATTTTTTTTTGGAAAAACAACATTTGTCGGGTTTAGCTAGTATATTATGAAATATATAAATTCCATTCCAGGCCCTTGATTTGAAAACTAGCTAATGTATGAAAGTCAAAAAAAATTACTTTGTACGAAGCTAATACTTAATTTTTTTTGTATATAAAACCTTTTCAGTTTTTAAATCAATATTATTTTAGGTGAAAATGACACAGGAGAGCGGCGAGCCAGCTGGCTGCGTCAACAGAGCGTTCGATGCAGTCGATGATGGTTTCCAAACGATTGATTTAAGAGCAACAATAAGAAGAAATGGTCATTATCAGGTACTACCTCATCAAGTTGATGCACTTTTTTTTTCACTTCGAGTGATGTGCCAACCGCCGCCCATGGACACCTGCAACGCCAGGAGAATAAATAAATATTCATTAATTCATTAATAAATATAATTCCATACTTTTATTGTTGATTAAGTAATTTATAGATTCACCGTAATGTATCTTGGTTACAACGTAAATGTGTGCTCCTATTTCGCAATGCCCACCGATGATAGTAAAGGTTATTTTTTTGATTGGGTTTATATAATATAGATATTTACGCATTTGCATGGTGCATGGTATAATGGTTGCAGATCTTTACAAACGTACGGATAAAGGCGGAGAGTTTCTTGCCAGTTCTTGTCTACGCTCTCCGATCTACGCCCTTGATTTGGGAACTGGCAGTCAAGTCGAGTTTTTAATAAGTTTTAGTCATAAGTATGCCATATATGAATAAAGTTATAATTTTTTTTTTTATCATAAGTACATAAATATAATATAAGTCAGGCCATGATGTTTTCAAACTTCACAATGTATATTGTGCAACTGCGAAGGTTTTCAAAGTACGCTACATAAATTAACCTTTTTGGTATTTGTTAAAATTGTAATAAACGTTAACGTAACGACTCAAACAAATGTTTTCACGTTTCTTCATTTCCCTCCAAAATAAAATATCGCACTCATTCAGTTTCACTTGAAAATTAATTTAAAGCGCTTCAAGTTTCCGCACGTGCGCAGTATCCCGGCGTAGACTAATTTTCTCAACCAGAGGGATTTCTATAGACTAAATTAAAAAATATTATCGTCAAAGAAAAATTAAATGATTCCATACCCCAGGTTTTTATGCGGAGATGTATGTTCGTAGTTTATTTGTAAAGGCAAAGCAATCGAATATCAGTTAAAAGTTACCATCGTATATTTTTTTTAATTAACCAAACAACTACTAAAAGCACTTACCTTATTTGTAATATTGCGTAAAGCAAAAATAAGTCTTATAAGACTAGTTTTTTAATTTTTTTTTATTGAAATCTTTTTCATATACGATTTGCGTGTTTTCCTTAAATCATATTGAACAATACAAATCTCTCTAAAGTTTTCTCCTGACACAAGAAAAAATAATTATTCTTAATTTACGGATTTTCAATTTACTTTACAGACCCTTTTTACTTATTAGTATTACACACATATTTTATCTTATCATTATTGACTGGTCTTTTGTTAGCTTAAGTAGAGCGCAGTTGAACCAAAGCAAATTTTTATAACAGTGTAATTTTAAAATCTATTCAAGATCCAACACACATTGTGGAAACAAGCAATCCATTAAATACTTTAAGCATGCATAATATTATTACGTTACAGGAATATTTGCTCTAATATTCATTTTTGGCACAGATAACATTTGTTAAAACTGTCATATACGTACTAAGGAGGTTGTATGATTTTAATATAGAATGTTCTTATAAAAAGTCTCGTCTCTGTGAACCCCTATTCTATCCTCGTTTGTTTATATACTGTGGAATGCTACCAGTAATCTCAGTTTGTCGCGTGGGGTTGGTCGAGAGAGTGTCGCCCTCTGACGTCAACTTTTCGTAAACTTGTGACTATGTTTTAAACTTGCTGAGAAGTTTTTCCTACACCAAAATGGTATCGTATATATATTTATATTATTATTTATTTAATTAAACGTTCTTCATATAACTCAATATCATATAGAAGTATTAATTATCATAAAATCTAATAATTTTACTAACGCGAATTTTCAAACGAAATCTTTATCCATTTCAACCGTGTTTCCATACAATGTTATTTTTAAATATATGTATTCAGATTTTAGGTAACGGTACATATCTAGTACTAAGAACTAGAATGGAGGTCAAAGACTCTGTATCGTGTCGAACTTTAAACCTAGCATTTGCTCATTATTTTTTCAAATTATAACACGCAGTTTATGTTATGTTACTATAAATAATAATTTATAAATTAGTTAACTAACTAAAATAAATGTGATCTATACAGTCAAATAATATCTTTATTACTTAATGTTTCAAAAATCTTACATTTTTGTGTTGCATGGCAGAAACGGTGTTAATATTGATATGTAATATTATTTATAAGTCCGACTTTTAAGGCGTGCTTGCGGTACTTATGTTGAGCCTGTCTATTTATAAATAAGTTCTAAATAATAATAACGTATATAAGAAATTTAGGTTTTAGCTTGCTTAACACATGTTTAAAATGTTAACATAAATATTATATGGACAAAATGATTTTTTATATTAATAGATAATAAATTAACAGTAGGTTTTCTGTTCTTAATTCACTTTACAAGACAAGTAGTTACGTATTTTATATTATTATTATATTTAACTTATTATTATTACGATAAGTATTTTATTCAATGACAATTATCCCGATTTTAATATTTCATTATTTCATTACACGATACTGTATATGTTTTATGTAAATAATATATTTATATAATTTTCAACAAAGGTAGAACTGAAAATGATTTGTATAGGAATGTTAGGTTTTTGTATTGGAGGAAAACACGTGACGTCATGTAGTGAAAACGTGAAGTGGCCACGTGTTCAACAGATTATTCAATTACTCTTATCAATGATCATAACTTGGTTCAAGCGGCTCCATACAGTGGGTCACGTATAAACGAGCTAAATGGTCCTTCTTATATTGAATGGGTATCCGGTGTATTGTGTGAAAAACTACGTATATACAGATGCTAGAAAAACTATATCACTATATATAGATTAATAAGTTGTATCTGACGATATACTAGTTTTATGACTATTCGTTTTTGCAATGAATATGACTTTTTTCACGTCCTTTAAGAAAGATAATGAATATCAAGTGTGTATCAAAATCACATCCTTTAATATTACTTTAATGTCGCATCATTTTTTTTATACGATTAAATCAGACTTTCTAACAAAGGAATCGTATTATGTTTGGCATAGTTGACAGAAAGATAAACGCACAAATCTATTCTCTAGATTTTAATATTATAGAAATATGCAATAAGCAATATCACTACTGCTACTTGGAAATGTACTGATCTGGTCCAAATTATATTTATTTATTCACACATTATTGCACTTAAACAGTAGAAATAGAAGATGTTAATACATATAAGAGCAACGGGCGGGCTTATCGCTAATAAGCGATCTCTTCCAGGCAACCCACTATAACACATTGGTAAAAAGATACAAATTGCTAATTCATTCATTAAATCACGTTTATACGATTGTTAAAACCATTTGACTTTTATATTATTATTAAATTAAACTATGGCACTATGTGAGGTGTCTTGTCAGTTCTTTTGAATTCTCTCCAACGAGTCTTTTGTAATGTAACTAGAGTCCAAGCTTGTCTATGAATGATGCAACCTTGAAACTCCTTACCTTACCGTAAAAGGCCCGCAACGCACTCACGAGCCGTGAGTGTCTATGGGCGACTTCACCTTTATAGTGTGCCTCCTGTTCGTTTCTATAACAAAACATTCATTTAATTGAACTATATATGCTGTTATCAATAAATCAAGACCCAATAAGAATAAGAGACCGGAAATATTATGTTTATTATGATTTAATGCTTATATGAATTCACCCACATGCGAGTGGGACGCTATAATTATATTGAGTGCACATTTTTAAGAGCTTCCGTTATACAATTGAGACATTTAGACAATGCGAGATTATAACCTTATCTTTTATCATCATATAGGTTTTTCAAAAACAAAATATCAAAAAAATGTTGTCCTCTGGAATTATATTTAACTGTTTACCTCTGTATCGATTAACACTTTGATATAATTTTATGTTATTTATTACTTTTCAATAAATATTTGTATATTTTCCACATAGAATTAGCGATCAATCGTGTACGTCAATAATTTTCTTCTTACTTAAGACTACGAGAGTTCCAAAATTAACCGGAAAGAAAAGATAGCACAAGATACTCAGCTGGTAAACTTCACATCTTCGAGCTATACGTATACACTTGCACATACGTAAATACGTAAACGTACGCGTCTTTAGGGAACCGCTCTTAGACAAAAGAATCATTGAAAAAAATATCTAAATAACTGATGTAATCCGAGGCTTGATTTAGAGATTTATGTGATAGTAAAGAAGTTTTTATATTCATCAGGGTGAAGAAGACACAGCGTCGCAATTGTCGCCTGAAGATAGAGCGCTCAGATGTGGTTGGGGTGTGTTGCGACCTCGGTGGCTGCAGAGGTTCCGTACTGCGAAATGGGCGCTCTTCTGGTTATGCTGGGCCGGGGCTATTCAGGGTGAGTTCACTTAATAAGTTACTAAATGGTGGCTTCATACAGCAATATTCTTCCATGCCTATTGCAAAAACATAAAAATAGGTTAATATATATATATATATATATATATATATATATATATATATATATATATATATATATATATAAATTCTACTATCTACTACTACTACTATATACGTTAAATCGAATAAGATATTCGTATCATTTGTATCTTCTTTTAAATTATAATGGCCTCCGCCATCTTCCTCCAAATCAGCTGACATTAGGCCTTCTGCAATTTTGCAGCCTGCAATCTTTAAAATGTCAAATAATATATTATTAAAATATGTGCACAACAATTATATGTAATTCACACCTTACGAACCTTGTAAGATTTCTTTGCGCCCCCTAATTAGTCGCCCTAATGGGGTTATAACAGCATAATTGTGACAAAACACCTAACATTTGCACGAGGGGAGCTTTATTGGATTTAAATAACAATTTGCACCCCCAATTACCTTTGTAACACAATTATTGAATGGACAATAGCGAGATATTTCTTTATTAACTTTGAAAAAAATGCAAAAGCTTTGTTAATTGATTAATAGGGGTTTTTATCGGTGTCTTAAGTGTAATACATTACTTACATTACGTAACTTACAATAAATTATAAGGTAAAGAAAAAGTGTGGGAATAGTATATACTACCAAGGATATACAGGACCTTAGTCTTATCTATTCTACTACGTTACTTGATATCTTTCTTCTTTTCCTTAAATAAAACAGTAAATAAAACATTGGGCATACTTGGGGATTGCTTAGTACGATTAATAATACAATAAATTATTACGTATTATCTACCGCTTTTTTCTATAATTTAATATTGTCTAATAAGAGTCATATAAATTAGAAATATATTCATGGTTAATTCTTTCGTTCGCGCCATGTATAGTTAATTGAATTTTGAACGGGACTTAAGCAATGTACTTTGAACATTATTTATTATTTTTATTAAATAATGTTGATCCGGTGATCCAAGAGCTGGAGCTTTCCTTGCTCAGCGTATAAGCATCGCGATACAGCGTGGAAATGCCGCCAGCATTATGAGCCAAAAATGAGACCAAACTTTCAAATTTGTTTTAGTTTTGTGTTTTGTTTAATTTTAAGTTATATTAGTTAGGTTTATATTAAGAATGTTTATGTTAAATATCCGTATGTTAATTGTAGGTACGTTTATAAAAGACACTTCAATGATTTTTAATGTAAATTCTATCAAGTTTGAATTCGTACCGATTCGTTTTATTAACGCGAGTTTCAAATGCACTTCAACAGTAAAACTTCCCAACATTTGAAAACATACTTCAGTTTTCAAAGCTTACTACACATTTAAAAAGCTTAACGTATCACATTGTATGCTTTCATTAGGGGAACAAATCGCGTGAATCCTTCAACGATTAAAGGTAATATAAATGTCTTCGAAGACATGCTATATTTACAGATTTTATAGTTTCGATATCTTTTTAACGTATCACGCGCGGTGCACTGTAATCGCGAATACAATGGTATTTGCCTGGTTATACCTTAAAACGCGGTACAAGAACTGTCTTGCTAATTAGCTCATTCACCGAATGAATAATGAATGTAACACAAAAATCGCTTTCATTTATACTTACATTAATAATGATTAGTAAAACAAACGTAAAATGTCAGCCCCAAGTGAGCGTTAACGCATTGAATATAAATTTATTTAATATCATAACATGTTGTGTGATTGTAGTAGCTAGTCTACGTTATGCCTAATAGCAACAAGATTCAACGTTCATAATTTCCCCCGGGAGCCTGTAGTGTCCGATACCGGGGACATTATCCGTATTATTGGCCAAATATCTGTACTCCTGCACAACTCTAGTTATTACGGTTTAACGAGAATTTATACCCCAGCGTTTGTGACATATTTAACCTGTTTGCGAGGTTTAGCTCATTGAACTAATAACCGACCCTTTTTACTATTTTTTTTCCAATTTGCAACAATTCATTTGTTCGAAAACCCTGAATAATTAATAATTAACACTTAATGATGCATGACGTAGTCAGGTACGTCTAATTAAAAATTTCAACACATCCTTTGTCTCAGATAATATTGTACATTAAATCTAAATCTAGAGAAATACAGACACAGATAATCGTATCGATAATAATAAAACTCAAGGAATTTAAATTTATTATTGTAAAAAATCAATCTACAATACTTTAAATCGGTTAAAGAAATTAGTTTAGTTCTTCATAATATGAATTCAGGTAAAAAATATTATTTTCAATAATGTTTTGGTATCTGTAAATTATATTACTCTTAGAGTCCGTAAGTCAGGATACCAGATGGAAGTGACTACTCGAGTTTACACTATTCGCTAAATTATTGGGAAAGTTTAAATTGTAACATTAGTTTTAAGTATCGCATAGAGCTCGCTACGTGATCTTGTTATTCTCTTTAATACAAGTATTTTATGTATGTATAGATATTAATCGAATTTATGATAATAAGAGCATCTTTGAGAGGTATTTTATTAGTATAAAGTACAGTTTACCGGTTAAACTATTGTAATCAACTTGTGACGCATAAACTGTTAAATATTGTGTGTGATTTATGATAAAATATTTTATCAACACAGACGTGCCTTCGCATTAATTCGACAGAGATACGTGACTCTTATTAAAACAATGTATTTAGAACACATGCATATAAGTAATAAGTGAAAGTATGTGTTTTACGATTGAAATGAGTCGAAAACTTTACAATGAGAGGTCTACGTTCTATTATTTTTGGTTTTTAAGGGAAACGCACGAGATGTCTACTGTTTATTGTTTATTTGCGGATTTATCACCTAACATCAGGTTTATTGTTGTTCGTCTGAAAATGCCTTGTCTACAAATGATAAAACTAATCTGTGAGGTTATTTAAAAAATAGCAAATAATAACAATACAGCGAAAGTAATAAAAAATGTATTTACAAAGGCATTTTAACGCTCAAATAAAACACGGCGTCATAAAATGTAAATCCATTATCTCTGCCATAATTACGTGAAAGTCACGATGACGACCTTTTTAATATAACACCTAATTTATCACATTTCTAAAGAGTGCTATACTCTGTGCAGATTTCGTTACACGTTGCAACTTTCATAGTCTGTGCTTAAAAATGACTGGAGCATTTTTTTAATACGCAAACTTCTAATACAATATTGTTATAAATTCTTTAATGGAAATAAATAAAAATGTGATTTTAAATATAATCAAAATCAAACGTATCTTTATTCACATAGGGAACTAATGGTACACTCGTCAAAAAACAAAAAGTTATAAAAAAAATGACTCTACATTTGCTGGCAGAGCGGACGAAAGAAGGGAAGAAACTCTCCAAGCATGTTTTAAATTGTTTTACAGTACGGTTGTATCTGCAACCATTACACCGTGCATAATCTAATGCGTCAATATATTAAATGAAAAACAATTTAAAAAAATAACCTTTACCATCATCGGTGGGCATAGCGAAATAGGAGCACACATTTACGTTGTAGTGAGAACAACACAGTACTACGAGACTAATCCAGGAGAAAAATATTATCATAACACAAACACAGTTAAAACCATCACCAGTTAAAACAGCCCTAGTGAACCAGTTTATTATTTACTATAAACACACTGTCCTCAATATTGCCGCGTGTCTACGCATTAAGTTGAGGTATCGTCCTAATCTGAGATATGTATGAGCTTTCAAAAGCTCTGAACTCACAACACGCTTCGAATATGGAAATCCAAATTTTAGATTTATTTTATATATTTAGTTATATCTAGTTAAATATTAATATTTAATAGAGAAATAATGATTGATTTAACAGAGGTCCATGTCTCCTGTTTAACAAAGGCAATTTTAGTTACTTTCATAAAATATACAACTCTGCGTAATAAATAACCGAGTATGCAATAAATTAATTTATTCATGATATTAATTATTAATGATACATTGATATCGTAATATAAAAATAATACGCTTAAATTATTCACAATCTTCCATTCTGTATATTCCATTATTATAATGCCTGGGAGAGAACGCTGAGCGATAAGGCCAGCTCGCCTAATTATTTCAAACATTCTGTATATACTTGGTGATTTAATGGAGTGACGGAGAGCTTCTTGCCAGTTCTACTCGTTCTACGCCCTTGATTTGGCAACTGGCAGAGTAAATGTAATTATGATTATTGTTATCATGTTTGTCCGCCTTATCAAACCCGCGCGAAACTGGGTCGCCTGAACAATGATGTTTACCTATGTGATAGTTAGTAATATCAATAAGATGAAAGACCGGAAATGGGCTGGCATTGGTAAATCTTAAAATAAATCCACAGTATAAAAATTGAGTATTTATGACAAGAATAATGTCCGAACAGTTCTCCCCTCGGCGGTCCTTTATTTCCCGGCTTCGCAAGCTAAGCTGGCAACATTAGTTGTCGGCACTGAAACTATAGCACCTATTAATTCAGATTTGCAATATTCGGAAGTTTTATTAGTATTTACAACCGTTTTTGTGTTGTTTATACTAAGATTCAGAATATTTATTTAAATAATTTTGTATTTAATTACGATAAAATAATTAATATACCGACTAGTCAAAATTTTAGCCAGGACTAGAGGGTATAATTCAGAGTTAAACTTATAAGGAAGTTCTTTTGAGTTTTCAAAAATCGGTTTTAAACTTAACCAAAGAAGAAAACTACGAATATTCTCAAATGTATCAATATTTATTTACACTTTATTGCACTTAAACAGTATAAGTAAATGACGTTCAGCAACGGGTGGCCTCATAGCTAATGAGCAATCTCTTCCAGACAACCCCTATATAGCAACTATGTAACTTGAGATATAAGTTTTACCCATATAAGAACAAAGACAATAGAGAAGATAAATAACATAGAATGGAACGTTCGTTATGACTTTGTGTTTGGGTACAAACAAGTTGAATGTTTAAAAATAATATAATTGTAAAAGCCAGTATCATTCGTTGTGATATTCTGATTGCAAGCGGATTTAAGGCTTTACTAATATGACGTCCCGCGGCTAAAAATCCAATGTAATAGAGTTGCATCCACAAACACAGAATAGATTGATCAGTGAAAACAATGAAATCAAAAAAATGTGTGAAACTTGTAATTTAGTTGTCAAATATAACGATAGACGGCAAAATGTCGAATTCGGGTCTCGGTCAGACATATAAATAAAAAATATTTTTATTTTTTTTAAACAAAAAAAAATTAATTACATTACAAAAAAAACGAGCGCAAAACTAACGTCTATATAACACGTCGGATATTTTAAATTTTTACTGATTAAATAAATCTGTGGTAATGTCACATAATCCTATTATATTGGCTGTGATCGAGGACAATGCGACAATTTATAGTGCACTTTATACGAGATTTCCAGTTATAATCGGATTAATAGTGAGGATTATATTAATCCTTCATTATTTGTTCGTTATAAAGAGACTTCGAATATTGTTTTAACATGAGAGACCCGAACTTCGCTTCCTCGAACATATATTTCAGTACATAAAACGATCTCTTTTAAATTAAATTGTATTTTAAAGTAAAGCAATATTTTTCTATTCTACTTTTTAAAGAGACTAACACTAGATTTCGATTTGAACTTTAAATTAATTTAAGTCTTGTAACTGAATAAAAAACTTTATATGTAAGTGGGTATAAAAACATCAATGTTATTTATGCATTTTAAAACGATTGATTAAATCCATTAACCTACATACGGTCCGTGCTTTAGTAGGCTTACAAAGTTGTTAAGCTTTAACTTTGATATTAACAAAGCTTGGATACCAACGGTATTAAAACCATTAAGAAAACTATAAAATTCATTAATACTAAATCATAAATTATTGTATTGTAATTTGCGACGATAATATTCTATTTTAACACATTACATGGTGATATGGCATTATTATAATACAATACAATAGTCTTAATATAATTTACAATAATAATGCAGATCAGTTGTATAAACAAACTTAAACACTAAAAAATTATTAATAAAAAAAACCAAGAAGATTTTTATTAACGAAACAAATGTAAAAAGTTTGGATTCTTGTGGCGTATATATAATAGTTAATCTATCTTTTCATTCGCGACTCGACCGTGACGGGGTCTGCCGTTGTTGGGTGTGGTCACAAGTGATACAAGAATCTGTTAATCGCTTTGAGGCTTATCGTCATCAAAAACACCCAAAAAATGTTAATTAACTCCCCGAATTCTAAATTGTTAATATTATAAAACTTAATGATGTAGAAAATAACTTTATTTATGTAACTTTTATATACAGCTGGCTGATCCTGACAAACGTCGTTTTGCCAAACAAAAAAAAAAATGTCTCTAAAAATAGATGTTGGCCGATTCTCAGACCTACTCAATATGCTCAGAAAATTTGAGAAGAATCGGTCAACCCGTTTCGGAGGAGTAAGGGAACGAAAACTGTGACACGACAATTTTATATATTAGATAAAGAAGATTGTCTCTACAATTAAATTTACTGCCAGTTCACAAGCTCGTAGTGCCGACTAGAACAGCTGGCAAGGACCTAAATTAAAATTTGAAAACCGCAATTTCGATGTATTGAATCTAATCAGAAATTCATACGTCCAACATCGTTTTTGCTACGTGATCCCATCGAGATGGTATCGCACTATTTGCATTTCATAGTTGGGGCTATCAGAAGACTCACCAGCTGACACAAAATCAAATCTTTCTCGTAAATGTTCGTATATGTCTATTTATTTGTGTACATTATGTAAAAAATCGGGGCTGTTCTGTTTATTTTTTTTTTATTTGTTTATTTCTTAAACCTATACAGCTTATCACAAAAAGTTTACACAATAAAAATACATTAAAAATAAAGCCAAAATAAGGTTAAAACATAGAACCGGAAATGGAATCTAAGATCAGAATAAAATAATACAAAAAAGAACACGAAAAAAAAAATATAAAAATAAAAAAAAATGAATTTTTTAATACATATTTATGACAGTGTCTGTATAAATCAAAAATATTAGTAGGTAACTATGTTATACTTATGAATCGTCAAAAAGAGTTATAAAAATTAATTACTCTTCATTTACGGCCAGTTCCCAAATCAAGGCCGTAGAGCGAATAAGAAGAAGAACTCTCCACCACTCTCCTTTAAATCGCCAAGCATGTTTCACAGCATAGTTGTAAAGCTTGTATATTATTCGTTATGTAAAAATCTTAGGTAAATAGCGCGTTGTTTTCAGTTCAATTCAGTTTCAGTCAAGATTAATTAAGGTCTGAAATGAGACAGATCAGTTGTATATAGGGCCTCTATGACGCCCTGATGTTTCTTATTCGATAATTAATAAAAAACCCAAAGTCCTCGGTAATTTTGTATCAAATTTATAATAAATTCCAAAAGCGGTACACATTATTTATTCTACTGTAAACATTTGCTGAATACATCATGAGGAAATATTATATTTCTGAACAGTCTGTAATTACAAGCATTTGAACTGGAGCTATATTCTAATGAGTGTCAATGTTGGCATTATCACACCAATCAACATCCTTCCTGGTACAGTGAACACGTGATATTTGTAAATTCGTCAAAGCTTTAATAAACTGATTGACAAATAGAGGAAATGCCATAAGGACCAAACTTTTGTTTTTTTTGTGTTTTGTTTTAATTAATTTTTTTTTATATGCCTATTTATATTATCTGTATATATTTTCATTTTACGGTTCATTTATAAATAGAGATATATAAGAATACACGATTAAAATTTAAATACTGATAGGCCAATACTGAAGAAAGCTTTTTCTAAAGCACAACACTTGTATCGGATTAAATTCATATCAAGTTATCTAAAGCCTGCATATGACACAATCATTTCCGTCCCGTTCGAAAGTTTATAGGAATGTTGCCAATTCGGATATCTTTTAAGTTTACATTCTAAACTGAATTATTATTGAATTTAAAATTTCATATATTGAAGTACTAAGCTTCGAGCTTTTTACGATTTCTTATTGTGTAGATTAATCTGACTGAATCCACCAAAAGTCCTCGTCTTTATGAACAGTAGTAGCTTGAGTGCAACGCTAACACGCGCTGTTGATTCTCATTAGTCGGGCTTCGCTAAATCAGCGATTTAAAAATTCTTACAAATATATATACAAATAAGCTTTATGAGCATATCAAACGACAGAACAGACGTACTTAAAATTACGTTTTTACGTACGCTTATACGTAATCCTTGTCTTGCCTTTTAACGTAAGATGATTGTCATTCTCGTTACCCTGCGTATGTTTCTTGACTTCTTCAGTTCTGTTGCACCAGTGGTTTAATATTTATCACTACACACAAAGATAAAGATATATGAGAATATATTTTACGATGTATATTGTACAATGAATATGAAAATATAATGCTCCTGCAGTGAATAAACATGTCTAAGGCACACATACTCCATATACATATGGTTCATTAAAAGCTATGCTTTAAGCTGTTTTGTAGCTTCGTTTCCATACGCTCGATGTGTAAGCTCACATTTCCGATAAGTCAATTTACCAATCTAACATTGAGTTTGCAAGTGACGATAAGATTACAAATTTTTAAACAGGAAATATTGAATTTTCTGTCTTAAGGACATAATTCGTTTTTAAAACTTTCATTTAAGTTTGCCTAACACTACATAAAAAATCAAAAATAAACAAAATTTCCTAGCTAAGTGCATTACAGGTTAGCCTTAAATTTTCGGAACTCAGAACTTTTATTTATCGCTATCCAAAAAGATCCAATTAAATATATGTAGTTTATTTAGAATAAAATTGCAATGATTTACAAAAGTTTGGATGTCAAACAAGCTCCTCAAGAGTATTAATATTTATTTATTTATTATAATCGTTATCCATATAAAATGACAGAAATTATGTATTTTCATTCATATATAGTTATATTTTTTATAATGAAAATATAAATTTTTCAAAAAGAAAAAAATCATAATTTTCTAACTGTAATAACAGATTATGTCATATTATTAGTTAGTCTATTTTTTATTACATAACTACGAGTACAAATTGACTAATAATTTTATAGAAATGGCAGACGCACACCCGAAAAGCGAATCAGCCACCCATAGACATTCAATTACGTATTAATCACATTAAAATGTTTCTCAAATTGATCTCAGTTTGTACCATCTGTAAAAGCTCTATTTCGCCTTATCCACTGTAATCGTATTAAAGCACGAAGGCTTCTCAAGGGAGACTAGGGGCAGGTGGCGCTTCATTTAACTTTAGACATTTTTATAGCTCTCCATCTTGTTTTGGATACAACTTGTCCCATAATTTTAAACTTTCCACTCTACTGTAGTTGAATTTACTTAGAAAATTCACCTATTTAATATAAAGGTTTTATAATAATGTATTTGCAAATTTATATTCCCTGCTGACAAAGTACCTACAATATACTGGATTATTTATTTATTTATTAACACTTTATTGCAATTAAAACTAGAAACAAATGACATTAATAGATGTAAGTACATATAAGAGCAACGGGCGGCCTTATCGCTAATAAGCGATCTTTTCCAGACAACCCACCCTCCCATTATTAGTGTAGAGGGCAAAATATTTATATTAAAACAGCAGCTATCGAGTTTCTTGCCGGTTCTTCCGAAGCGGTGTTATTCAAAAGTGTCTTTATAAAGATCTATTTGAATAAAGATAGTTTGAACAAACCGAATGCTTTTATGATGAAGAAATTCCAGACCAAGAAATAAAAAAATAATAAAAAAAAACGTTATAAATAAAAAATAAAAACACTATCATCACAATAATAAAACTTTAAAACACAATACAAGAAAATACCATAATAATATATAAGATATCTTATATATGATAATCTAAAATTAACAGAGGACTACTATGATCTGGTATTGTTCTGGTGTTGCTATCATTTAGACTTCAGGCTGGGTTATAAAATATTTGAATGGTAACAGTCGTTGAAACGTAATTTTGGGCAAAAGTCAACACAAAAAAAACAAAGCGAGACAAATATTTACCTGTAGAGGCTATTAAAAATGCCTGCGCAATAATAAACAAGGATCAAAAGATTGTCCCGCCTCTGTCAATACACGTCGCAGACCGGGAGTCGATATTATATTGACGGATCACTGTAGTTCTTTATAAATTGTAATGGTTTTTTATTGGATCATTGTGATTGTATGGATGGACTTATGTCATGGTTACCTCGTTTATTATTCTTTGGCGTAACCATAGTAACGGCTCAAATTAGGTCCACCTTTCATTAGGTTCTACCAAGTATTTTTAATGACTGCTTGATGAAGGGAGCTGATCCGCGAACCTCAGCCATCCTCACCAACCTACAATATTGGATTTTAAAATACATGAGACTTTTTAACATCAATGTTTTATAAGTACGGTCACATTTACCATCCATAAGGATTTGGATCTTTATAACAGACAATAGAAAAGGAGATTAAATCAAATATTTAATGAACATATAATTTTTTTTAAAATGGAACCAGACACTATGTATCCATTTAACTGCGTATTACAAGTTAAAGTCAAAACATCTTTATTAACAAAGATACATAGGATCATTTTGAAAAGTCTTAAATCTAATTCTACGCCTGTTCGTACGCAACAAAGCTGAGAAGAAGCAGGCAAGAAACTCGGTTGGTTGTTTTTTTTTTGGAAATGATTCCAGTACAATTTTTTTGTACAACATTTCTGAGACTAACATTATTCATTTCTACCCAATGCGTGACCCGTACAAAATATTATTACGTGATTATTATAGCTCGAATCAGAGAAAACATAACTGAAATCCATTGATCTTATCGCAAATTACCGGATTTTTGCTTCGACCTTCAAATCACCGCATAATTTTTTAGTGCGTTGACCGTAACGGTATGATATTAGTGAGTTTTAGTTGTCTCAAGTCTTAGAGGTCATCGAAGCTATCTAAGACCATTAGAACATTAGGCCACTCAAGGATCAGGACCCATATCTAGCGTGCGCGCTCTGATCTTAAAATGGTTAAGAATGTACATGATTGTATAAAAAATACTAAATGATTTAATCTTAATTTTGTATCCATATTAACCTATTTGGTTTGCATAAGGGCTAAGTAAACCTACTAAAGTACGTATACGTAAATGAAATACATAAATTTATCAAATATTTAAATGAATTAACTAAGAAATTGAAGTGAAATACGATAGACAACTATTAAATGTTTAATTAAAGGAATACAATTTTAAAAAAAATGAGATCAGTCGAATCAATTAAGCTTGCAAGCTCGTTCTAAAATAATCCTGGCACTTGATGAATGTTTCACATAGCCCGACAGTTAGACAGGAATATCCTCGCTTTTAATCTATTTTTGAAAAACTATGCCCACGCCATTTCCCTCTGTCTTTTTTGTAATAAACCTAATTTTACATTGTATATAGTACCACGAAATATATCATGTTATATCCTTCTTTTATTTATGATTTTTTTGTTATTATAGATTAAAAAAAATACTTAAGTTGATCTGTTTTAGTGTGCAAGTCTATGCAGTATCTGTGAAGCTTCGTGAGCCGCTAATGAAATATTGGGATTTATTTTTATTTGTCTGTTTTGGGAATTTCATCGAGAAACAAACCTTGCTTATTCCAGTTCACTTTTATTGAACCATAGATATTTTTTTGTTTCAGGTATGGTTGTGAACGGGTTTGTTAATGTAGTAATAACTACCATAGAGAAACGATTTGGACTCAGATCAATGCAGACTGGTGTTATAGCTGGAGGGTAAGTGCACAGATAACTTATTGTTTATAGTCAAATAGATGACAGCTTTATATTTTTGAGAAATTCTTACGAGTCTGTCTCAATTGTAATTGTTTTATATATATATTTACAACACAGAATCGTATTGGCGATCACTTGTGAACGTCAATAATTTTGAGCTGCGAGAAATTAGAGAGATTTAATAAACTCAGCTGGTTAACTATCAGTTTTTTAAGTGTGACCACTATTCTACAGATGTCCTTAACTCAGCGTTTAGAGCGATTCATTCCCAAGCCTTTAATCGTTTAAATAGTCCTTTACGCTATAATAAGCCTTGGTCTTTTGAATTTTATAGATATGACATGGCCTCGTTTGCCTGCCTGGCACCAGTTACATACTTAGGTGGCCGCAGCAGCGCCTCGAAGCCCCGCTGGCTGGGTTGGGGCGCTCTACTAATGGGAATTGGGTCTCTTCTCTTCGCGTTGCCACATTTTCTTGTACCGCCATACAAGATTGCTGGTGATGAGCCTGATGACATGTGTAGTGCTAATACAACGGTAAGGAAATATTCAGTACAATTTTATTATTAAAAATATAATTTTTCTAACGTAACGTAACTTATAGAAGAAGGAGAGAAGGAAGAGGGTTTGACAATAAATCAACACATACTCCCCAAATAACAATTACACTTAAAATCGATCTGCACCACCATGATGGCTGTAAATCCAGTTCGATTTGCGTGGGATTCCACCTTCTACGTACTTTCGAGCATGATTGGCACGCAAAGGTCTCCCACGGCAGATGTGTCGCAGAATATAAAAAGCGTAGTCCTTCCTAAGGGCTCAAAGATTCGCATTCTTAAAATCGACCAAACTTCACAATTAATTTAATCTCTCAAATGTAATTATGGTATCTTCACACCACATAAATAGATTTCAGAGTAGCAATACATAGCCTTCACCAGTTGACTGTCCAATAAATTAACAATAAAACCGGTTCCAGTGAATGCGCCATTCTGGATTAATCAACTAGAACTCCATAAAAAGCTTTGATCGGACGTAATGACATGTGAATGTCCACAATGAGACAATTCCATAAAATTAAAGTGGTTTTTTTATATTATGCAATTCGCTTCATTTGCGTAATACTTTAGAAAATTTAATTATATTTTCACCAGTATGTTATCAATTATTTATTATATGTATATTGAGACTTATATAAACATATTCAAAAACTTAAAATAAAAGAAAATCACTAAAACACATTCAATAAAGTTGGTCCGAGTACGCATAATGCTGGAATTTCCTTGCTTCATAAGACATATTGAATAATCTACTGCACTTAGACAAGGATTAAACTTTGTTTATATTTTGTCTTTCTTTTACAAAAAAACAGTATCTTTACTATTATTAAAGTAAGTAGTATACCTTTTTGAAATAGTTATATTTAAGAGAGTTCAATAAGCTTCTCATTTCTTCACAGTCAATACTTCAATGCAATGACAAGATGACGTCAGATGGCGGCGCATGGGCAGTTGGGATCTTTGTCTTGGCTCAACTCATGCATGGCGCGGGCGCAACTCCACTGTTCACATTAGGAGTCACTTATATTGACGAGAATGTCTCCAAGAAGATGTCTTCGGTTTATTTAGGTAAGTTGACCCAGAGAACGTAAAAGCATGGCGATGGTCGATAGTGTTATTGCCTATTAAAAAGAAAGAGAGAATAGAAATACTGAAGCCTGATTAGGGTTAGAGGTGTGTTGCCGGCCTTTAAGGGAGGTACGCTCTGTTCTTGTCGCCCCCGTAATAGTTCGGTACTATTTATCTCAAATATTAAATTACATATATTTATATTTATTTAGTATTTTTTTAATTAATTAAGTTAAAAGTTCACTACAGCTATTTTAAGGCTGATCTTTATAGATTGTAGATTGAATATTACGGTATCCTTGGTAAATTATCACGAAAACTGATTCTAATATAACCAGTCTTTTTTCACCCTCGAACCACGTGACCGCGTCAAACTATTCAATCCTGAAGTATCCGTAACCCCAAAGGGCACATAATAGCACTTTAGTGAAAGTGCAATTCACTTATAGAAAATATTCACTACACACAATCGCACTTACTAAATGAACCATTTGTTTGTACTATGCGGGAAATAAAAATACCTAGTTCTGCTTAAGTTAAGGTTGAGTATATATATTAAGGATACTGTTTACCAGGTTTTCCAGGTAAGCAATAAAAAAAATTCTAGAGGTAGTGAAGAACACGCTCTTTCCTAAGCAGGAGGCACACCACGAAGGTGAAGACGCCGCCCATAGACACTCACGTGCCTGGTTATTCGTACGATGCAGTAACTTACGTTTTTAAGCATGGAAAAGTACAATTTATTGATATGTTTAATTTTCAGACGTCTAAAAAATGTTTAAAAAACTTTTTTTTTCTAATATTTTCAAATCGTGATTCCTTTATTATTACTGATTATGTTTTATGTAAATTCATTGAATATTTTGTTTAAGAGATCGCAAATCTTATGGAATCTTTCATTCTTAGAATCGACATTATTTCGTCTATTATATTCAAAAGTTTTTACTATAATTAAACTTTATTATGGCAATATGTTTATTATTGTTTACGTTACAATATAAATTGTTTTTTTTTACATATGAACGGTTGAAAAATCTTTGTCTTTTGAAACTTTTCACCCTACGTATCGATACCATTAGCAAGCGTACTTACTTCTATTTCAAAGGACTCTTCACAGATGGAGCGAGACGATAGATCGAGGCATGGGTGACATTTGCATGAGATTTAAAAAAGTATTTTTCTAACCTGCCTATTTTCGCGATTATTATTATTTACCTATTTTATAAACTGTGGTGTCCTAAAATGCATTATTTAATCCTGAAGGCAAACATTATAAACACGAAACTATTTAATATTTATTCATTAAGTGACAAAAACTAATGAGTAGACAGACAGACAATTACTTAAAAACTATGTTAATAGCATTAAGTCAGGTGTTCAGGTCACTGTTGGAGCTGCCACAGCGTGCCCACCAGGGACGTACGTATTTTTGCATAACTGCGAAGCAATAGAAAAATTTGTAGACAAAACTCAAAACTTTGAACCAAACTTTTAAAATGGCGCTATCTAATTCACCGTAATGTGTTACATGCCTAATCCTCACCGCAGCTTTTAGCTGTGAAAACACGGGTGAAGAGGGCAGTGCAAAGAAATGGGCTATTGTTACTCACTCGGTTCCACTGTTTAATGGAGATTGGATCGGTGTCAGAGCTTTTACAATGACGTCATTCCAACATGGCACTTGTAAACATGTTTTGCCGCTAATAGGTTTGTCCTTTGCGGTATAAGGTGAAACAAGACGAATTACGTTTATAAGGGCTAGGAATGTCGCCTCTGTCTATGGTTGTTGAACAATCAATCTGAGCTTCTGAAGTTTCGCATTTTAAGACTAGTAACGATATGTTCTGATTTCGATTGTTACTCCAATTATGATTTTAATGATTGTTGAAAACGAAATAATTTAATTAATAATTATACTTTCAGGTATTTATTATACAATGGCAGTTGTGGGCCCGGCGCTGGGTTATGTCCTCGGAGGCCAAATGCTTTATATCTACACAGATTTCGCAACAGTCAATTCTGAAACGTACGTATGTATACAAATTTTAGTTCCAAAGCTTACATAAACGATAAAATATTTTACGATACTATAAACGAAGAAGTGCGATCATGACAAATAAAATACGTGTGTTTAAATATTTTCATTCTCTTTGCATTGTCTATTCTCTTTGCATGTTTTAAGAATGAGGAGTTTCAAACCCAAAATAAACTCAAAATATCTTTATTAAATTAGGTCTTTATAAAGACACTTTTGAATCGTCAATTTTTACACTACCACCGGTTCGGAAGGCAGTCATCTACCGAGAAGAACCGGCAAGAAACTCGATAGCTGCTCTTTTCAAATAAGCAATTAATACAAAATTGTGCTACTGACAATTAATTTTTTTATTTCCACATAAAAATGGTAAACATAATACAAAACTTAAAGCTTAGGTTTTATTTTAAAGATCTTATTTATTATCATAAATATAAGGAATGTTGATAAGTTGATAAAAATTTAAATTGACAAAACTATACACTTCGTGCGTACATACACATAAAATACATGAGACGATTTAAAGAAATTTGTAAAATAAAAATTTGGCGTTTAAAAATATTGTTTATTGCCAGTTCTTACCATCCGTACCCCTGTTTAATGTAAATTGAGAACCAACGTTTATTAGTAAACGATATTTCTAATTAAAAACCGAAATCCCATACCGAAAGGAGATATTAAAAGATCACATTTCCCCCTAATTATATGAATACGGTTCGCGTTTTTAATATTTCAAACTCGCGTTACGGCTTCCGTTGGCCTCTTGCTTTCATCTCATTGTGCCTTACGGAGTTAACTTTTTCAGTCAAATTAAACCGTTTCATATTTTCATGGTTTCTGGAACGAAATATGATTTTCCGCGCGATGAGTTTTCAACTGTGGCTTCACTTTTTAAATTAACTCTCGCAATGAACAAACAGCGGGGTTTCACTTTGTGTGTGTTTTTTTTTGAAATTCACTATACGTTGACTACAAAGTATTAAGCTCCACGTCTTTGCCTGTACAATCTCTCTGAATTCCAATTACGTTTGGGTGATCGGAAGCAACAATTTACAGTGTCTAAGGCAGGTTATTTCAAATATTTTCATATATATTATGAACATTTTGGCATAGTACGTGTAGTGAAATGTTATTAAATTAGTTTTATATGAGATTATTGCAGTTTTAAGATAATGTTTAGACTTGATTACGGTATAAACTCAAACTTGAAATATTATACAAGTAGGCTTTATAAAGACAGTTTTTTTTTAAATTGAATTGAAGTAACATTATAGTATTTTATTAAGCTATTGAGTTTCTTGCCGGTTCTTCTCGGTAGATGACTGTCTTCCGAACCGGTGGTAGTTTAAAAATTGACGATTCAAAAGTGTCTATATAAAGACCTACTTGAATAAATATATTTTGAGTTTGAGTAATTGTTTGATACAAATAATGATCTATTACTAATTAAATATTATCGTTACAAAGGTATTAGAAATTTATATTACATACACTACAATACAATAAAATAAATTATACTTAACTCAATTGTACAAATAATTTTCACAATTATAGGGTTCCACACTATGTAGGCTTGATTTTTATATTACATATCTTAATAGAATTCTCTTCCACACCTATTCTTTAAATGTAACCGTTAACGTAATGTTTTCGTTCATATTATTTTGCATACGTAAACACAGAACTGAACTGAGAATATTTTACGTTTGAGAAAATAGAGCTTGTTATTTTTGAATTGTTATGCATTTACTTAGAAAATGTATGAATCTTTTCTGTGTATATACAGTTCTTTTAATTATACATAAATTCATATCTTTATTAAATATGATGTGATAAGACTTGTGTGGTAATACAATTATTAATAGGAAGCGGATAGAATAAAATACAAGATTGTTTAACAACGTATTTGTTATTTTGACGGGCAAATTTTATAAGTGCGTAATTCTCCATAGTTTAGAAAAAAAAACTAATAATATTTCATGCTTAATTCCATATAAGTTATTGAATTAAGGACATAGGACGGCCAAAAACTAGCAAGAAACACCTTTTGATCGGCAAATGTTATGATTTATAAAATGAGTAAGGTGCTACTATTACAAGCTCCGCATGTCGAGAAATAAATTTTGAAGGCCTTTTTTGACGTTTTAAATTTAATAAGGTATACAATTTAAATCGGTTTCTTCCAGATTAGGAATTACACCGCTAAGTTCAGTGTGGATTGGGGCGTGGTGGATTGGTTTTATCTTCTCTGCTCTGCTGTGTTTGGTCGTCGCTATACCTCTATTGGCATTCCCGTATGAACTACCAGGTAAGCAAAGTTGAGCTTAAAAGTTTGCCTTCTCATCTGAATTAAGCAATTGTAATAAATTCTAACGATTCGTTACAACTACGATACATATTTGTAATTTAACCAGTGATTAACTTTGTTTAATAATAACATTAAATTATTTCATACGATCTGATTTTAATGAACCTTAGAAATAATTATATTAAGTTCATACTTTAGTTGGATTTTCCATGCTGGAGTAATTAGGTTTTATTGTTCGGTATATTTCAAGTGATTTCTTATACATTTTTTAATTTAACTACGTATATACGTTGTGGCACTTAAACTTCTCAAGCATTACAAAACGATGAAATTATTTTGGCAAATTAATATTTTCAGGAGCCTCAGAAATCCGCGCATCAAAAATATCAGAAGCCCACGAGGGTTCAGCTTCCAAATCAGCAGCCTTCAGCGCTTTACGGGAGTTACCACGGGCAGCGGTGGCCCTCTTCACAAATCCTACATTTATGTTTCTAAACTTAGCTGGGGCCAGTGAAGGCATGCTCATATCGGGATTCGCCGCTTTTCTACCGAAGCTTCTTGAAAACCAGTTCGCTGTCAGCGCATCGGAAGCCGCGTTACTTTTAGGTAAAGATATCAGAAAGCAATACGACTTAGGGTAGAAAAGAGCGTACAACTCCCTAAATGGCCATCAACGCACTCACGACCTCCCAGCCACGTGAGTGTCTATGGGTGGCGACTTCACCTTTATGTGTCTTCTGTTCGTTTGTCCCCTCTTCTATAAGCCGCTTTAAAACTCTGACCATGTTATACTTTTCAGGTGTAATAACAGTTCCGGCCGGGGGCGGTGGCACATTCGCCGGTGGGTGGCTGGTGAAGAAGTGGAATCTCGCCTGCGCCGGGATTATTAAGCTATGCGTAGGCGCAACCTTACTCGCGGGACTCTTTACGATCTCTTTTATTTTGTCATGTGACGATTATCCATTTGCTGGGATCACGACTGCGTATTCTAGTCCTAGGGTGTCTGGGTAAGAGCTTTCGGTCTATACTTTTGAAATATTTATATGAGAGTTTTGTAGAACGCTAGAACGCTGTATGGTTCTAATAAGTAATTGTTTACGTCTGTACCAATAAGTTAGTAGTCAGTAATAGTTAAATATGTATATTTCTAGTCACAATATCTGCCTGAGCACTGATGACTGTAATCTCAAAAATGACAGCCCGTAAACTCGATGTAACATTGACTGTGACATTAAAGCCACAAGTCAGTTGTCATTTGTTTTTGAATCTTAATATATGGACAAATAAATAGGGGCGATCGTCTCCTCGCGGAATGCAACGCGGGTTGCGGTTGCGCAGGCGCCCCATACGCGCCAGTGTGCGGGGCTGACGGCGTCGTGTACTTCTCCCCTTGCCACGCCGGCTGCTCCTCCGCCACCACCGGTGGAACCGCGCAACTGTATCACCACTGCGCCTGTATCAGTTTTAATGGCACGCTGCCGGTTTACACCGAACCAGGTACAATTGTAGAAATCGATCGATTACTTTATCACACATCTTAAATGTGTATTGCATAAACAGAGACAATAATAAAAGAAAGACGAAGAGATTTAGTTTTTTCTTTGAATTCCAGATGGCAGCAGCCCGGTGATGTACGAGGCTATAAACAGCACATGCAAGTCTGATTGTCCTTATCTGTGGCTTTTCGTATCCCTTACATTCTGCGTGATGCTGTTCACATTTTTGGCCACGATGCCGGCTCTTTCTGCTACCTTAAGGTACACTTTCTATAAGTCTTTGCCTTAAAAGATTGTTTGTTCTATTTTAGTTAGAAACTAAATTCAAGGCACTTTTTTTCCAGGTGTGTTCGCGAGGATCAGCGTTCATTCGCATTAGGGATACAATGGATTCTCGTTCGGCTTCTCGGCACAATACCAGCTCCATTGCTGTTTGGGTTTCTCATCGACCTGTCATGTACCGTCTGGGGTTCGGGCCAGGCCCAATGCAAGACTGGCGCCTGTCATCTGTATGACAATAAGAATATGAGCAGGTACTGACAAGTCAATTTGCACTTTTTTGGACGTTATAGTTAAAATCAAGAGGAAAACCAGAAGATAATACCGAAACCTTTTTGCTGAAAGTATAAAAAATTGAATTGAACTATATCAGTATGATTTTTCAGATACATGTTAGCGTTGGCGTTCGCCGGAAAGCTGTGTTCACTGATCTTCTTCTTCCTCGCGTGGTGGTTCTATCGGCCTCCAGGCGTAAAGAATGGAAACGCGGTGGGCCCCTCCATTGACCTGGTACATTCTGAGAAGACCAATGGAACCATACCCACTGTCAGTACCATTTCAAACGGAGTGGATCGCACCAACGGATATTGTAATGCAGCGCTTGAATGCAGTGATCATTTATAAGAGTTATGGGCGTGTCCATGTCGAGACTGAACTAAATGTTGGAAAATAACTTGGAATAGTTAGTCAGTTCCGATACGTAGTTCCATATAATGTACATAAATTAAGGGCGGTAGCCCACAGCTGCTAACAAATAAAATCATATATTTATGGAATTGCTCGCGAAATTAATTAATAATTTAACAGAACGTTTACCGCCATTTGAGGGGCAGGACTAACACAGATGCGTCAATCGGAAACATCTACATAACCATAAACAATTAACACTCTTCACAATTTGACGTTTCGATTCTGAGCTAGCAAGAAGCATGAATATATTGTTGAATCATAATACCGAAAATGTGTCTTCGGTAGGTATTTTAAAGAATTAAACCACTGCTAGGAATGTTAGATTAATGTGGTTAGTGCAATTTTGTACATTATATTATAAGTAATTAGTATGATATTATCAAAATGACCAATTTTGGACAGTATTCAATCATAGCCGATTTTTGTAGTTAAATATTTTTTTGAACAACAAAGACTGTTTTGATAAATACGAAGAAGTATTAAACCGCGATAAATGGTATGAATTAAATACTTTAGCAGGTTGGTAACGAAGCCTATATACCAATAACCTATAAATATATGGAACAGGGTTTTAATTTAGTTTCACTCAAAACACACAAGTACAATAAATACAAGTGTTTTGTTAATGTAATGTACACTTTTAAATTTCTAGATTTGTATTTTAGTTGAAGACTGATTCTTAACTTTAGTTATAGTTTTAGATGTTTGTATAAGCGACACCAAAATTAAATACCTTCAGCCAATGCTGAATTAACTCTTAATATATACATTCCAGGTGTAAACCACTTTTATACATTTTCTTAATGTTTGTATAATTATTAGGTAAGTCGTTTTGAGATGTACAATTTTACAGTTATCATTATTAAAAATTGTATAAAATATGATTTTTTTATTACAAATTAAAACAAAATTAAAATCTCTCGGACAATAAATTTAACATTTAATATGATTACAACTTAACAAAATGCAACAATTCCATAGTTTAGAAGTTTAAAGATAAAATAGCAATTGCGACATTACAATTAGAAGAACTTAACACCTTGGCTATCATCAAATTCCATTAGTTCACATTTTCCCTTCACCTCCAACGTCCTTAATGCTTTGGTCAGTATATTTACATCCAAGCCGTGAAACTCTAAAAGTATAAAGTCAATTATAACAATAAAATCAATTTAACCAATGTCTTCATCCCAATTAATCGTCATAATCAGCAGCAAAAGCTTAGGTCACTTCACTTATTAATTTAAAAAAAATTCTATAAATTTTTAATCTACAAATAATATAACAGTTACCTTCTCCTTCTGTGGTTTCACCTTCTCTAAGCTCAAATAGTGTACAAACAGAATTGTTCAAGCCATTTGCACTAACCCAGTTATATATCATATTCCCCCATTCGTCCAATGAATGCCAGTACACCTCCCACACTGTCTTTGTTTTATCCGTTGGAGCAGCACGTCCACACCGTGCCATATCTTCTAAAATAGTCAGTATAGCGTCTTGTGATAGTTTTCTATTTATTGCTGGATTGCTAAACAACGGTGTATTCTGCGATTCCCTTACATCAATTACATATTGTTTAGAAGATTGAAGATATTGAATAATTAATTCTTCCCAAGCTGCCAACTGTTTCTGTCTGGTTTCTGAGTGGGGTTGGATTCTGAAATGGCAGGTATTTAATTAGTCGCTGTTTGTACTTTGTTGAATTAAATAGTTGTTAAATTTAAGGTCATCCAATCTCTCGAGTTATTTAATTTAGTTATTTGAGCTAATAAGTAGCTTCAGTTTTCTTTCAATATCTTTCCTTTTGATAAGACTCTTCACCATTTTAGGCTCCAGATCAGTTACTGCTATTCTGTATGACATTTTTTTATTTCCAAATTGTATAAATGGGTACCCTTCACAGTTTTGTTCAGTAAATGTTATCATAATTGAACAATCTTTGGCTACAGCAGATATTACAGCAATATGTATTGGGTCAACATCATCAAGAAATTGTTTTCTATCAATAGCATTGCTTAGGTTTAGTTTTTTTTCTTTAACATAGTTTATTAAGTCAGCTGTGTCAATGTCATTTATACATGTATAATCAATATTTAAGTTATCGGAAAGAGACTGTATCTCGAGAAGATTATACAAAAATGATTCCTGAGGTAGACTTTGGTTTTTGTTACATTTTATTAGTGTTTCAGAGGCTGTGTCAGTTTCATTGAATACTAAATCTGATTTTCCATCACCTAATAGTATTGTAATAATTAAGTCTAGGAAAATGTTCATTGATTTAAAAATTGTTTCTCTTATTATCTCCTCAAATTTAATAATTGTGGTTTCATTGAATATAATTTCACTATTTTTAAACATTTTGAAATTGTTTTGAGGATTCTCAACTAAGCTTATCAATGCTAACTTCATTCGTTTTCTATCACCGGAATACAGATTTAAAGGACAGTATTTGCTTATTTCATCAATTTGTTTGTCACATAGTTTATGAAATTGTTTCATACAATAATAGCACATGGAAAACTCTTCCAAATTTTTAGCTAAAAAGCCCTCTTTAGTTTTAATTTCAATACAATAGTTGGTAATGTTTGGATCCAAAATTGTCAAATTAGGAGCACTCAAAGCGAACTGACTTAAGGAGTTTTTATGTATTCTGTGCTTAGGTCTAACTGAAAGAAGTGTTGTATTCAGTTCTTCAATTTGATTAATAGATAAGCATAATATTTCTTCTTTATAAGTATGAACTCTACACACCAAAGGCATCATTATCATATTTACAAAGTCAATGCAGTTACTGTATATCTTAATATCTACACCCCTTTGTTCGTCTTTAATAAGGCGAATAACTTTACATGTACCCAATATTTGCAAAACAATATGTACATTTCCCTCGTTGATGTATTTACATGTTTGATTATTCAATAATATGTTCATTGTTTTACTTGGTTTCTCTGTATTAGAGTAAATAAAGCATTAATTACTTACGTAAAGAAAGGTGGAAAATTATATTGCCATGGCCAAGTAATTTCCGCCATAATTTTGATTGAAAATATGTAAAAAGATTTATGTTAAAATTGATTCCATTAACCAAGTGGAAATTTTAACTTCCTGACTATATATTATATTTTATGCTTAAGGTGCACTCATTTAATGTTATAGGAGATAGACACTGTAAGTTCTAGTTGTTTCATTTAAAGTATTTATTTTCACTGGCAGAATAATTAACTAGATCACAACAGAACAAGGTGTAAGGCAAGCGCTAATACAAACATTACTATTGACAATTGACATTGATAAATGATGAGTGTCAATTTTCATTATTGTCACAGAAAAAGTAAATGTATCTTTGACGAATTGCTTTCTAATCAAGTAACATTATTTTAAAGTTTAAAAACCATTTTGTAAATAATAATTATTAACGGGCGGTTAAATATTTTTTTTACAGGTAACCAACTCAACCAAGATTTAACAAGTGTCAACGTCAGTCAAAAATAAAAAGTAAAAGTACCTACCTACTAGTCCAAAGTGCCTTAAGTCAAAAAAATGCAATGAAAATTGAAAATCGCAATATCTAAGAATGGAAGAGCTGACTTCAAGTTCTATTTACCATTATATTATATTTGCTGCGTTGATGAAGAAAAGGAAATAAAATATTTATGTTTGTCGTCAATTTAGTCAATTTAAAAACCAATTTTGTGCACAATGATTACGCTTAATAAAAAAATTAAGAAGCAAGGTCCAGAAACCACTAACGGACTTACGAATGATGCTGGCAAAAGAATCTCAGTTAGAGATAAATTACTGGTCAAAGAGGTTCAAGAGATGAATGAAAATCTTCCCGCAACTTGTTCCGTGCACTTTGAGGACCCAAACACTTTAAACGAATTCATGTTAACTGTGGAGCCAGATGAGAGCTACTGGGAGAGTGGAAAGTTCAAATTTAGTGTATACGTTACAGAAGACTATAATATGGCGGTAAATATTTAATTTAAATTATTAATTTTTCCTACTACAGTTATAACATGGAAAACCACAAGGGACGGAGAACACGTTGTAGCATCTATTTCACTGATGAAAATGGTTTTACATAGATTATTTGTTAGACAGCATTAATATAATTGTTCTATCCTTCTTCAGCCACCAAAAGTAAAATGTTTGACCCGTCTCTGGCATCCCAATATTAATGTAGATGGTGATATCTGTCTCTCTCTACTCAGACAAACATCTATAGATGAGCATGGTTGGGCACCAACAAGGAGATTAAAGGATGTGGTGTGGGGCCTTAATTCCTTATTTACTGTAAGTTACAACTCAGGGCAAAACAAAACCCACATCTTTCTTTAACCAACTTGGACACAATTTTATTTAATATAAAACTAAAAATTGTTTAAAGGCATATGAAAGAAAAGAAAATATACTGTAAGAATATCTATTGTGTCTTCTAGTATATTATTAAAAACTTGCTTAGTGATAGTTTAAAAAAAATAATACATTTCAGACCAAATTGAGAATTTTTCAAATGTTTGATAATAATTTATTAATAAGTTAATATTTTGATTAGATTATTACACTAGGTACAGTTTATTTATAAAATAAGGACATATTACTTATAAATGTTTACTTGATCAAGCAGAAAATTATTGGATTTTCCTTATGTTTCTTCTAAATAACCTTATGTTCCATGCTCTGTTGGCGAAAAATAACAATATATTTTATTTTTTGCATTATCCACAAATTCAGTGATTTAAAGTCTTTAATGCTAATTTGTCTGTCATCATTCATAAGATGTTTTGATTTCAGGATCTTCTAAATTTTGATGATCCTCTCAATATAGAGGCAGCAGAAATGTATAAAAGGGACAAAGTGGAATTCCTAGGCAAGGTGCAAGAGTACATTGCAGTGAATAAGGGAAAGAGATGAGACACGGCATGCCTCGCTCGTTGCAACAATAATAATTAGAACTGGAATACTCAACGTGATATCTTTGTGAAATGTGCTACAACTTGTAAATACCTGTTCTTTTTAAATTGAATGATGAATTTTAACTATTGGATTGGCCTTTGTTTAATTGAATTCAAATTAATAGTTTTTAAAATAAATATAATTACAGCTAAGTGTAAATTTAATTTCAACAATCAAGTTTGTTGTTGTTGTTGTTTGTCTTTTAATGAAGTTAGCGAGAGAATTGTCTTGTGCGCTTGGAATGAACACTTAAGTCCTGAATTCACCTACGTCAATACGATATCGTAGTATAGTTGGTCTCCGCGCGCTGGGACTAGATAGATTCGGTGTACAAGAAAAATGCGGCAATAAACCCTACGCCGTATTCGGCGTACCCACGCCAGACGTCACATGCGTTAAGCGTGCTTGACGTCTCGGATTTCTCTTAAAATTGTAGTTTGAGACCGAATGAACATGCCGGTGTGTGTGTAGTAAGAAACAAGACAGACACTGGCATCACATACTATCAATAAGTATTGTCATAAACACAATGAATAATATAATCCTGAAATCTCGGATCGCAGTGCTGCTTGGTGTTGTGTTGTCATGTCAAAAAAAATTCCCAAATTTTTCGAGGTTGTGATTTTTACATTTCGAACATTTTGTTTTATGTCGCCTTTGCTACTTTTGACTTTAAGTGGTTTTTAATATAATTTTAG
Organism: Leptophobia aripa; assembly: GCA_951799465.1. Classification (NCBI taxonomy): domain Eukaryota; kingdom Metazoa; phylum Arthropoda; class Insecta; order Lepidoptera; family Pieridae; genus Leptophobia; species Leptophobia aripa. Next base: position 5,786,851 of record OX637280.1, read on the forward strand.
AAACCCTATACCGTAATAACAATGATGAATATTTCATATTTAAAAGATTTTTTATTTATTAATATCTATACTAATAATAAGACAGTAAAAATCGAAAATCTGTACATTAAATATTTTTCCGAAAAGCTGAAAGGAGGTCATAAAAACAAAAAAAACAATTTTTGGAATTCTTGTCTGTCTGTCTGTCTGGTAAGTTATAACTTGAAAACTAATGAACGGATTTGAACGCGGTTCACAGTTGGATTACATATAATTGGGAGCGTTGTCAAAAGTTTATTGTGTCAAAATCGGTTAAGAGAAAAAGAAGTTATGGTCAATTGAAAATTTACTTCAACCACTGCTTCAAAATTTTTAAACACTTATATTGATTGATTAGATATATATTGTTAAATATGTTCTAATATAAGTTCATCTTAATATTAAAACTTATAAGAGGTAACAAAAATAACAAATAACGCAGTGCGCGCGGGCGCGGTTGAAGTGTTGAACAATGTGCTCGATAGATGGCGTTGATAAAATTCGCCATCAACCTAGATTTATTTTATTTTTTTATTTCTTAAACCTATACAGCTTATCAAAACAGTTGACACAATAAAAATAGATTAAAAATAAAGCCAAAATAAGGTTAAAATATAGAACCGGAAATAGAATCTAGGATCAGAAAAAAGAATAAAGAAAAACACGAACAGAAAACAAAAATAAAAATATATATACACATGAACAAGTGGAGTATATTATGTGAAGTACGCATTTAATTAGTAGTTTAGTGTGTGCAATGGTGTTGCTGTGTGAGTGAGTGTGCGAGGTTGAGTCTTAGTTTTTTTTTAAAGAACTTCTACTTAGGCCAAATATATCCATCGCGGTATTAAGATGCTCCATTGTGTAATGAATACCATGCAGTTCAAACTTTCATTAACGTTTTACGCTATGATTATTTTGAGTGAACACTACCCATACAAACAAGTAAAAGGAAACGAGTGAAGAGACGTTTATCGTTTGTCCGCATCCATTTATCCACCTACATCCTTAACGTTAATGAGGTTTATCTTTTATTATTTGGTCAAACTAATAACCTCACAAGTACGTATAACTTCGTAAGAATTTTCTTTCAACTCTTAACCGCTGAGGAGTTTTACCTTCCATCATCAGCTCATCCACATAAGAAGATGACTATCAGAATATAAAATTGTCAGAATAGTTATTGCCTGTACGTTAATTTGAAAGTTGCCCTCGAGTTGCCCTGAATCATCCGATCCTGCAAAGCTACATCATCCCTGAGTAACACAGGCTATATATAATTCCAATTGTAACAAGATTTTTACCCGTGAAAGAAAACCCTGTCGAGATCATTAAAAAACGCTATATACTTAACAAAATTACACGTGGGCGAAGCCGCGGGCGGAAAGGTTTCCCTATTTATCGGGCACCGGTCAATGAGTTGACAACACAGTTATCCACGCACGCTACAATCTTTGCCCATTGTTTTACACACACTACAGTTTCTTTTTGCCGCATTCGAGAATCGAGACTCTGCTTTTTCTTACTAACGCTCTTCTTCTTAATGTAAGATCGACGTATTGTTCTTGCTTAGGCGTTTATAACGTAAATAAAATAATAATTTGTAGTAATACTTTAATTGACTTCAATAATAATGAAGTTACCAATTGTATAAATAAATAGAAAAGTAGAATAAACTTAACAAATAAATCGTAACAATAGCTTGACTAGAGCTAACAGTCAAAACAATTTAAATTAGGTATGACAATTGACTATAAATGACATTGTTGCTTTTGAATATTATTTTATGTACATAAAAAAAATCAACTGCACTTATAACTAAACAAGAAAAGTGTTAATAATTTATAATAAATGTTCACCAGAATGTTTATTGGTATTATTAAATGAATATGTGTGTGAAAATGAGAGTCTTCAGTTAAAAATACATTTCGTTAATATCTGTGAGTGGTGTCACAGATAAGGGTTGCCTTTTTGTCTATGGAGCAGAGAAGTTGGTCATGAGTTCGTCTTGTATGCTGTTGGAGCGCGCCAGCATTCGCGGCGAAAGGGCGGGAAAGGCCGACGCCACGCTGTCGGCTTCGGACGCTTCGGCTGATTTGCGACTGTGGTACTCTTCAGAAAACTCCTGCAATGCAACATTGGCTAAGTATCTTGAGAAAACCTTTCCATTCATTATTATTAACTACTGGAAATTAAAAGATAGGATAATTGTGAAGTCACATGATATAAGTATTTTTCTCAGCAGTTATAACATATTTGGGTAGTGGCGAATTTATTTATCACTTCGACTCATATCAGCTACCATTTGTGTATGATCATTTTATTCTAAGGCTATCTATATTTATATATATACACTTTTATATGTATATATATATAAGTGTAAACTCTATATAACGACACGAAGGGACAGAGAGAGATGTTATAGAGAGTGGCCGTAAAATGAAGAGTAAAAAATAAACCAACAAAAGTCAATTGATTTCGACGCTTTAAAGACTTTTTCGTGTCTGATACAATATATACACTTTATAGTTTAAATTATATTGCATAAGTAACCTTAAGCCGGTTTCCAAGGAAGACGGCTCTCTCCCTCTTCCTCAGCATGAAGTCGGTGTTATGAAGCCAGCGGTGTTCGTAACACTCCTCCGCAGTCGGACGTTTCAGGGGCGTCTTCTTGAATACGAACATCAGGAACCGGGTGGCTTCCTGCAAAACAATTTTGAGTCTCACAACAAACATTGGAAGAACCTGGAAGATCTGGCACTGGACCGAACAGATCAGAGCCGTGAAGGATGGCAGGCCATAGTGACTTCATCGTGGTCATCAAAGAAGAAGAACAAACATACCTGCGTTATCGTCTTGTACAGGTGTTCGAAGCGGTATCTCACAAAGGAGATGTTCTGTTTAGTCTCCGCGTCGTTTGACCCGCGGTAAGGAGACACGCCCGAAAGCAAAATGTATGCCAGCACACCCACAGACCATATATCCGTTTGGGGATAGGCCGCTTCGTCGTTTACTACCTCCGGGGCTGTAAGGACAAATATTGAGTTGTATACTTAGTCTGGCCATAAATACTGTTACTATTCAAAAAAAGAAAATATTACGTTTGAATTTGGAATCTGTCATTTTTATATGATTGCTTGATGTGTTTTCTTATTTTCGCGCCATTATATTGTTAAATATTTTGTTATATTAAAATGGAGTGGGGTGATAAAGAGAACCGAATCGCTGTGATTGCCTTACATAAAGTAGGTATGGAGAAAAGTGCAATTTTTAAAACCCGCTTGGTATTAGTCAAATGTTTGTTTACCGGGCTATTGATAGGTACAATGATACCTCCTCTGTTTGTGACAGAAAAAGATCTGGCCGTCCACGTACCGTTCGTGTGAAAAAGGTGATTAAAGCAGTTAGGGAAAGAATTCGAAGAAATCCTGTCCGTAAGCAAAAGATTTTATCTCGGGAGATGAAGATAGCTCCTAGAACCATGTCGCGTATATTAAAAGATGACTTAGGACTTGCAGCCTATAAGAGACGTACTGGTCACTTCTTAACTGATAATTTAAAGAAGAATAGGGTGGTAAAATCCAAACAACTACTTAAGCGGTACGCAAAGGGAGGTCACAAAAAAATTTTGTTTACGGATGAGAAAATTTTTACAATTGACCAGTATTTTAATAAACAAAATGACCGTATTTATGCTGGAAGCTCTAAAGAAGCTTCGCAATTAGTAAACAGAGTACAACGTGGGCATTATCCCACTTCAGTGATGGTTTGGTGGGGTGTTAGCTATGAAGGGGTGACTGAGCCATATTTTTGTGAAAAAGGTATTAAAACGTCGGCACAAGTTTATCAAAATACCATTCTTGAGACGGTAGTTAAGCCTTTAACTAACACCATGTTCAATAACAAAGAATGGTGCTTTCAACAAGACTCGGCACCGGGTCATAGAGCTCGATCCACCCAATCTTGGTTGAAAACTAACGTTCCGGACTTTATCAGCACTGAAAACTGGCCGTCGTCAAGTCCTGACCTAAATCCATTGGATTATGATTTATGGTCAGTTTTAGAGAGTAAGGCTTGCTCTAAACGCCATGATAATTTGGAGTCCCTAAAACGATCCATTCGGTTGGCAGTGAAGAATTTTCCTCTAGAAAGAGTTCGTGCTGCTATTGATAACTGGCCTCAACGTTTAAAAGACTGTATTGCAGCCAATGGAGACCACTTCGAATAAACATTGTATATTTTTAATAGTTATATATTGATGTATGAAACTAACTCACTATGAAAGGAATAAATGTTACGTATAAAAAAAAAATCGTGCTTTTCTTTATAACAATATTTATGGCAAGACTAAGTATGTGTCGGCGCCCATTAGCACGGACACGTGAGCTTTAAGCACCTGGAGAAGAAGTGAGCTAGTCGTCGTGAAAGACGGAACAGCAGCAGGAGTTATTAAAACGCTCTGAGCTCTGGTTTAAATCATTTCAATAATAAACATCTGATATAAATTAAATTATGGACCCGGAACCAACATTTGAAACAAAATGAATGCGTTGTATACGCAAGTAAACTTACCTTTGAATTCCAAGTCACCAACTTGCGGAACTATGGTGCCAAGCTTGGTGACCTTATGTGCTGAGCCAAAGTCCACCAGTTTGACCTGCACTGAGCGCACAGAAGCCAACACAATATTATCAGGCTGAAGGTCGAGGTGGCAATAGCCTCGCCAGTGCAAGTATTGCAGTCCATCTAGGACCTGCGTGATAACGGTGGCCACCATCTGTTCAGAATACTCGTGTCTACTCGATAAATACGTCAAAATGTCCGCTCCCTGTAATTTCTCAAGCACAAGAGCCGCGACAGAAGACCCCGGAGTCTGATAAGCGGCGATTAAGTTGGATATCCTCTCGTGTCTCAACCGTCTCAAACATTCGAACTCTCTCTGAACTTGGACTTCCGTTTCTGGCCTGCATTCTAGAATCTTCGCGACCACCACGCTGTCTGTCGGCTTGTCGATGCCTTTGACGACGATGGAGAATTTACCCCGCCACAGTTCAGACACGAAGCTGTAACGCTCTTTGAACTGTTCAGTCGTTCCCCATTCTAGTGGGCTTTCCTCTGTTGCGTAATCCAATTTGGGCCTGTCCTCATCTAACAGGACTTCCTGACCAGATTCCGTCATCTGCTGCAAGTGTTTCATTGCTTTCGTGACTTGGATTTTAGGAGCGCCAGCTTCCATTGTCTTCACCAAGTTTGTGGGAATTCCTTTGTCACTCCATCCGATTCTGTTGCGAGAGGAGAGTCTGAATTGATAGCTCGTTTGCGGGACTAGGTCTCTGATAACGAAGAATTCGTGGTCGATGTTTTCCGCTACCGTTTTCCATTCAACACTATCACCTTCTTTGTACTGAAGGCTGTAACAGACTACGGGAGAGTTTCCGTCATACTTCGGTTGCTTCCACCTGAGAAGTACCTCCGTGTCAGATATTTCAGCTGCTGAGGGGCTATCGGGAGCATCAGGAGTGGTGGCTTCAACAATTCTGGTCCTTGCCACGGTTTGTCCGACTTTGTTCCTCGCCACGACTTTGTAGAAGCCGATATCGTGATGCATAGCCGGGTCCAATTTGAGCGTGGAGCGTCCTTGGTCGTCTTCGATGATCTTGATGCGTTGACCTTCAGCTATAACCATATCGTTCTTGAACCATTGAATGACGGGTTTGGGATCACCCACGGCGTAACAAGAGAGTTGGGCGGGTTCTCCTTCTCGGACCGGTAGAATCTGTGGCTTCTCTCTGAAGAACGGTAGGTGGCCATCTTTTTTGGATTCCATGAAAGCCTGCGCTTCAGCGTAGCTGTCCAGACGCGTTCCTAACTCGTGTCTCAGTCTGCGGATTGTGTAGCTCTCAGAGCCGTATTGGTTGATTCTTTCCTTTCGTTCGTCGTCGATTTCTTCATCCATGACGTCGGTGAAGCGACGTCTTTCGCGGATAATAGGTGTCTGAAAACATTAAATCCCATTACAAATATGTGTGTGTGAGTGTTGTGTGACAAATGACAACTTTAAGGAATAGTGGTTTACCCGTGGGTCGTACGAGTCGTGCACGCTGAGGTTGTAGGCCGGGGAGCGATGGCAGGCCACCTTCATGTATTCGCGGAGGCGAACTGGGAACTGCGTGTCGCGCAGCTGCAGTAGGTACGTGTCGGGGCCGTTTTGGTAGCTGTGAATTGTTATTACGGTGCCGAACAATTTCTCATTATCTTGTACCTTAGTAGAACTCCTATACTCCATATGAGAGAAGCCTTATCGCTTATAAGCGACCCCTACTAGGAGAGGTACAAAATTAATGAATAATACAAGTAGGTGAAGTATGTGCAAATATCAAAACACGTACAAAATAACTCAATGTTATAGCTTAGTCAATAATTAAACATTAAAACGGGTTCATATGAATTAAAAAGACAAATTTTCTTATAAAATTACACTTACACCGTGGTCTTGAGTTCGATTTTTGACAAAAAATATTTCGAATCGGTAGCTATAGACAGACGTATGTACTTCTAAAACTTAAATAGACCCTTAAAATGTCTTACTGGCTTTCCGACTTGGCCGACACCTCCCAGTCCGGGTGATCCCATTGCTTGAACTTCTGGTCCCAAGGCGATGGCTTCCTTTCTCGGGAAGACCTATCCCTGTCGGGGGTATCCTCGGGTGTGTATATTTCTCCTGGAGGGTAGACCATTTTGGAAGGATGCTCAAAAGCACCCTCTAGCGGCCTACGACGGAACCAGGTACGGCATGAGGCATTGCTCATCCAGTCTCTGAAAAATATCATCAGTAATCTTAACTATTCAGAAAAAATCGTTACGAGAGGCAAGAGGAGGCACACCAAAAAGGTGAAGCCGCTACTCGTACCATTCACTCACGTATCATAGGAAACTCGTGAATGCGTTGCCGGTCTTTTAATTGGTACAACACTTATTGAAGGACTCTATCTAGGTACATAGTATTGTTTTGGAAAAAGATGTGAAAAAAATGTTTCATACACAAAACGACCTAATTATGATAGTAATGACTTATAATTCTCGTTAAAGTTTTCTTCTGTATAACATACCTGTACAAGTTGTAATAGTTCCTGAGCCGATCTGTGGTGATAACGTACTCGTCCTTATATATCTTATCGGCGAGCGAGAGCCACGGGTGCGCGAGCGCAGCATCCACGTCCAACCGGTTGCGCCAGTCCATAACCAAAAGCTTGGAGATGAAGTCTCTAGACTCCCCACTGAAGCGCGACCACCATTCCTCGTCGCACCTTATTATATTATTTTTTTAATACTAATTTATCAAAGACGCTCAGAATTATGCACTTGGCCGCCATTGGGTTTTCAGGTTTAAAAGAAAAGCGAGTCAAAAAGTAAAGAACAATAATAGATTAATACAAATAATATCACACAAAACGACTTTCAATATAATAATAAAGCATCTCTTTGATTGAACGAACAAAAACCACTCACCATTCCCACCTTCCCTCTCTCACTCTCGAGAGTGTCTCCCTGTCATTGAGTCCCCTGAATGGCGATCTGCCACTCAAAAGGATATAAGTAATAATGCCGACACTCCACATATCAGCTCCAAAGGCCACGCCTTCACCCTTAGCGACTTCTGGGGCCACGAATTCCGGCATTCCGTAGTTCAGTGACGCGTGCTGGTTCAAGTGAATGCGGCGGGAGAGTCCGAAGTCACAGATCTTCAGCTCATCTGAACCCACGTGGGACAGCAGTAGTTCGCCGATCTGATGGGAGTTATGTTTTCTTTTAGAAAGAGAAGATTTGTTGGTGTGAGTGTACTGAGCCTAATTAATACTGAGGATTTTTTATTTAATTTTTATCAATACCAAAGAAAAAACCAAGCTGAGTTTCTTGCTTCTCCTCAGCTCGGTCGCGTACGAGTCATTTACATTTCAGACGATTCAAAATTGACTTCTTTCTTTGATCTAAAGTTACAATTACAATTAAGTTGATTGAAATAGAATACCTTGATTTATAAAGGGCATCCATCACAATAAAAAGACAAGACAGAAGAGAAACAAGAGAATAAAAAACTGAGGCTAATTTAGTTTTTCTTAAGAGGGGCAAAAATCTTGTCGCTAGGGGGATCGTAAGTGCGTTGGCAGCCTTTTAAATGGTACGCTCTCTTGACCCAAAATATTGGAAATAGGAGAAGAAGCCTTACCGTAAGTCCGAGATGAGCGATACTGTTGTCGTGCATATGCTTCAATCCGCGCAATAATTGTCGGACGTATCCCGCGATCTCTCGCTCCGTGTACCCTTGGCTGCGCAACAGGCGATCTCTGAAAGTGCAACGCATTTATTGTCTATTGCTAATCAACATGCGACATTCTATATTTTCACCAAAAATCAAGATTAACGGTGGCAGACGCTGGCTCCACACTATCTCCGGCCTCACACTAGGCACTCCCGGTGCACGAAGAGGAAGAGAAAATAAAAAAAACTAATGGAAGCTACAAGTGTGTGTGTGTTTGGGTGTGTTCTGTGTGTGTGCCAGCAGCCGTATCTATAAAATATCTCGCTAGATTAAAATAATCTGAAGCGCCTCCGCTCCGAGGTGGGGTTGAGAAAAGATGTTCAATTGAATAGCCATTCGGTGGAGTTATTACCTGACCAGCTCTCCACCAGCAGCAAGCTCCAACACGAGGGCGAGCGTGTGCTCGTGCTCGTACGCGTCGTACAGGCGCAACAGGTGCCGGTCGTTTAGAAGATTCATTATGTCCAGCTCGTTCTTCATGAACGGCTTCAGCTCCGAGTGGCCGTGCATTATCTTCGCGGCGTAGTTGCGACCTGCGATGTATTAAATCAGAGTTTATACAAGACATTTTGGATATCTGCTAATATAATGGTTTTTATTAATTAAAAATTTTCATGGTTTGGGAACGAATTACTGCTCCAGTACTGGGCATCATTTCTTTCTGTTTCTTGCCTGCTTTTTCTCAGCTTTGTCGCGTACCAACAGGCGTTGATTAAAGTAAAGGCGATTCAAAATGGTCCTATGTACCTTACTGAATAAATATATTTTTACTATAACTTTGAGTTTGACTTCATACCAGTTAATCTCTCAGCTGCATGGTAAACCACTCCTTGAACGCCTCTTCCCAGTTCATCCCCAATGTCGTAGAAATCTCCGAAAGGTTTGCTACTTGGCTTTATACGGGGTGCGTGTTCGCGGATTCTGAAAAAACAAAAAAAAAATAAAACAGAATAAACACAATTTAATCATTAAATATAAATAAATCTCCCTGAAATATTAATTTCTGACTTTGATTTTCATTAAAATATGTTGAGTAGTAATTGCAGGTGGGCTTTGATTTTGAATAGTAGAAGAGCCTTGTCTTGTCTTTGGGTTTCTAGAAGATGAAGACACCCATAGACAAGATCAGTGGCTCTTCTCGAAGGACGTAATCCTGGTCAACGAGAGATGATAGGGGTATACCTGGAAGAGTATTCGTGCTCGCACTCCTCGACGTGCAGCATGGCCGAAGAGCTGACTGATCCGGCTGGATTGCGGGCAGACACGGAGTACAGACCCTCGTCTTTCAGGATTACGTCGTGGATCACCAGCACGACCGTGTCCGGCTCTTTGAAGTGCATCTGCATTGACCAATCACATTGTAGTATGGATAAACCTTGTGTACAAAAGTCTCGTATCACAATGTTCAATCGCTTACTCCTCCGAAACGGCTTGACCAATTCTCATGAAATTTTGTGGCCATATTGAGTAGGACTAAGAATCGGCCAACATCTATTTTTACAGACATCATTTTTGGCAAAACAAAGTTTGTTGGGTCAGCTAGTTATAGAAAAAAAAACGAACTATTTCTTCTACGCCATGTCATTTGCTGCTAGTGTCATTTTAATAAAAGACGAAATATACTCTGTGTATGTCTATTATTATTTGATTAGTTTATATCTTGTTTTCTTTATCTACGTCAATAATTATTTTATATCCAAGGCTAAGGCTTCCAAAATAAACCCACATTTTATAAATACATATGTATGAGTGAATACAGTGCGAACTCTATATAACGACATTGAAGGGTTTGTGTATTATATACTGTTAAATGGAGAGATGAAAAATCAGAATAAACCAAAGCCAATTGCTTTCAATGCTATACAGTGTTAATCGATGTCAGTGACGTTACATGGAGTATACACAGTAATTATAAACTGGGGTAGCCATGATAACAAAAATAGATACTGTTATTATTATAATAATTATTATAATTATTATTATTATAATTATTATTATAATTATTATTATAATTATTATTATAATTATTATTATAATAATTATTATAATTATTATTAAAATTATTATTATAATTATTATAATTATTATTATAATGATTATTATAATTATTATTATAATTATTATTATAATGATTATTATAATTATTATTATAATTATTATTAAAATTATTATTAAAATTATTATTATAATTATTATTAAAATTATTATTATAATTATTATTAAAATTATTATTATTATAATTATTATTATAATTATTATTATAATTATTATTATAATAATTATTAAAATTATTATTATAATTATTATTATAATTATTATTATAATTATTATTAAAATTATTATTATAATTATTATTAAAATTATTATTATTATAATTATTATTATAATTATTATTATAATTATTATTATAATTATTATTAAAATTATTATTATAATTATTATTATAGTTATTATTATAATTATTATTAAAATTATTATTATAATTATTATTATAATTATTATTATAATTATTATTATAATTATTATTATAATTATTATTAAAATTATTATTATAATTATTATTAAAATTATTATTATTATAATTATTATTATAATTATTATTATAATTATTATTAAAATTATTATTATAATTATTATTATAGTTATTATTATAATTATTATTAAAATTATTATTAAAATTATTATTATAATTATTATTAAAATGATTATTATAATTATTATTATAATTATTATTAAAATTATTATTAAAATTATTATTATAATTATTATTATAGTTATTATTATAATTATTATTAAAATTATTATTAAAATTATTATTATAATTATTATTAAAATGATTATTATAATTATTATTATAATTATTATTATAATTATTATTATAATTATTATTAAAATTATTATTATAATTATTATTATAGTTATTATTATAATTATTATTAAAATTATTATTAAAATTATTATTATAATTATTATTAAAATGATTATTATAATTATTATTATAATTATTATTATAATTATTATTATAATTATTATTATAATTATTATTAAAATTATTATTAAAATGATTATTAAAATTATTATTAAAATTATTATTATAATTATAATTATTATAATTATTATTATTATTATTATTATTATTATTATTTTTATTATTATTATTATTATTATTATTATTATTATTATTATTATTATTATTATTATTATTATTATTATTATTATTATTATTATTATTATTATAGTAATAACAGTATCTATTTTTGTTATCATGGCTACCCCAGTTTATAATTACTGTGTATACTCCATGTAACGTCACTGACATCGATTAACACTGTATAGCATCGATCAAAATCACGGAACATGGAATGTTGAGTGTGAAATTTACCTTGATCCTGCTAGAAGGTGCTAGAGGCTGCCAGTCCTTGTACCACTTGATTTCGGGGTAGGGCTGACCAGTGACCCGCGCTTCGATGCGGGCCGTTTTGCGGACCAGCACCACGCTCTCTTCGGGGCGTCGGATGAAGGTCGGGTACTCGGCCAGCTCCAAGCGGACACGTTGCCTTGCCTGCCCGTGTTCGTTGGTGGCCACTGCTTCGTACCAGCCCACGTCGCGCTCTAACATCCTGGAATTAGTTAAGTAAAAAATATACCACTGAACTGAATTTGATTCAGTTTATCACAGTAACCCAGTACTAAAATTCTAGTCGTCACGAGAACTTTCACTTGGTGTTATGGGCTTTACCACGTGCTACTATTCTGTTAAGGCTAAACATATAAATCCCATGAAGGATGTTTTTAACCTATTTTGCTCTAATTTATATATTTTTTTTCCCACTTTATTGCTCAATTAACAGAATACAACTGAAAGCGTATAATATGGCGTACAAGCTGCTATGGCTAATGAGCGATTTCTTCGAGATAACTTTGAAAAATATAAAAATGTAATTTAGGGTATCGGGCCAAACATTAAAGACGAATACACTCTTACTAACTTACAAAAAAAACTAGAAAAGGCTATAACAGTAATTAGAATTTTAATAGTCACACTAAGTTAGATAGAGGCAATGGTAACGTACAGACAGTGTTTATAAAGGATGCTTTTGAAAGAGATTAGAGAGAGAGAGAGACGTGACCAAGAAGGGAATACAATAGCCTTATAGCAGACTCAGCTTTTATGGATTAAAAAAATATATAAAACCAGAAATCTCAAGAGAAATAAACTCACTTGTTGATGAACAGCGTCGCCTGTCCGTTCCTCGTGTAACTCCAGTCGTACCTTCCACCAACATCAATCGGCTCATCGTTGAAGTAATACGCCATTTTGGGTTTAGGGTAACCATACACGAACCAGAACAAATTCACATTGTGACCCTTAACACCATACTGGGAGTCGTACTCTTGACGCAAGAATTTCGGCGCCTGCGCGTAACCATCGTGAGGTGGGCGCTCAACATCGAAGTCCTTCGGGAAGTAGGGGGATGTTTCCGGCCGGAAGTCGATTCCGGGCTCCAAGTACGGAACGAATTTCGGCGGATCCGGTTCCAATTTGGCCCGGTGTGTTATAGCGTAGGGCGAGGGGTCGCTGACGCCATATTTGTTTTCCACGCGTACGCGGAATTTGTAGTCGCGGAACGGTTCCAAATTCCGAATGTCGCACACGCATGAGCGTAAACCAGTGCGAGCTGTGAACCAATCACCGTCCGGTATTTCGCACATTTCCACCTGGAATCGGAACATTTAGACATTCGTATCAATTTTCTCGATTAAGTATACGAAGCTCATAGTCCTGGAACCTTTTCAATCTAGAGAACTTAGGCTAATAAAAAAACTTTTTCAACTACAAACTTGATAAGTTTAAAAGTAGCTTTTTGCGTAGACTTTTTAGATAAATTATCTTATTTAAATTTTATTAGGAATATCAGGGATGATTTTGTGCCCCAAAAAAAGGCTTGATCCATGGACAAAAAGACATAACCTTTCCTTAAGGACATAAAGTCCGGAAGTCGATACCACAGCTCGGCTGTGAACCATGTGCTATTAAAATATCTTACCTGGTATGTAACCGGGAATCGCGGACGATGCGGGATTGAAGGCTTCCAGGATAGAGTGAGATGTCGATCGGCCATCCGGGATATGATGGGTTTGTCTGCCAGGGGCATTGGCACTCCAGTTGCCTTCATCTTGTCGAACTCCGAGTACTGCTCAGATATCGGCTTCTTACCCGATTGGGGTTCTAGGGCTGAAAAATTAGTATTTTTAATGTCATTAAAAGATGTCGTGAAAGATGGATTTTGATATAGATCGGCGAAAATCAAAAGGTTTTTTTCCAAATAGTATTTGTTTTACACTTTGTTGCACACAATAAAAAGAGATCTCTTCCAGGCAACTAAGGTTACTAGCAGAGCAAAAGAGGTGCAAAAATGTGTGTACTTTAGAAAATAGAAACTAAATACAATTAAACATGGACTTTTTGATGCATTTTAGCAAAAACTCACTGTCATATGTAAGCTGCGCAGTGCAGGATTCCTCCCCGTGAGGGTTGAAGATCCTGCATCTGTATGAGCCAACGTCGCTCGGATCTACCCCACTGATGGTTAGGCGGAGGAGTCCCGTCGACTCCTTGTCAATGCGGATCCGTTCACATGGGAATAACTTCTCATCATTGCGGAACCTGAATAGAAAACTCTCTAAATATGGTGCAGATATATTTTTCTCGATGAAGTAAAAAGTTCGCGTTTGGCCTCATCCACTTTAAAGGGCATAGACAAAATACACTTTTTTTAAGTTTATGCTTACCATTCGACATCCGGCTCTGGTGTGCCGGTGGCGCAAGCGGTGAACTTGGCCCCGAGCCCTCTGAACACTTCCACATCACCGATCTTCTTGAGGAAAGATGGCGGCTCAGCTTTTTCACGGCGAGATCTGAAACGCAATAAACAAATTTAAAATACACACACAGTGACAAAACACTTTTAAAATTAATCGTGAGAATTAACTTTATTATTGACAATAAAAGAAAAAACTAAATGCTATATACTAATTGTAAAAGGACGATGGAAAAGAAGAAGACGAGAAGAGAATAAAGAAAGAAAACACGTTGATTATTGTGCTAATTACTTATTTTTTTACAGAAGAGAGGGCAAACGAGCAGGAGGCACACCATAAAGGTAGGCGTATCACATCCATTTGAGTAGAAAATATGTATTTGTTGTGATATTAAAAGAAAGCCACTCACATCTTATCAACAACATCCAAGGCCGCCTCGCACTCGGCCTGGCCCTCCTTGTTCCTCGCGACGCACTTGTACTGTCCGGCGTCCAGCTCGTTCACATCCCTGACGTAGAGACAGCAAGCGTCTCCATCTCTCTTCATCTGATACTTGTTCGATGGAGTCAGAGGAACGCCATTTTTGTACCACGACACTTCCGGTGCCGGTATTCCGGATATGCGGGCTGGGAATTTCGCATCGTATGTTGGTAACTGCAAAATTTATTATAGTATTACTAGCGGCTTCTGCTTTTGGAAAATCTTTTATATTTTTTAGTAAAACGGTTCAATTCAACTCCTTTCCTAAAGCTTAGTTTAACTACATATCAAATTTCATCGAAATCGGTTCAGTAGTTTAAACTACGATAAAGCATGAAATCGGGTTACTTTCGCATTTATAATATTGTTATGGATTTGGTAGTAAATCCACAACCATGTCAGTATTTACAAGATTTTAATATCAAATGCAAGTTAACCAATTCCAAATAATGGTATCTCTATTACTAAACTATTTCTCGATAAATAGCGGGAGCAAAATCACTAAGTTTCCATAGGAATATGAAGTAAAAGCTCACACGTGCTCGGAAGCCTGAATCATCAAATATTTCAATAAACATCGCGTACAAAGACCAATATCAAAGTGCATGAAGCTGACCTGCTGCAAATCCGTGAACTTCTGCGTGAAGGAGGGAGGCTGGAAGACCTTCCTAACGTGGACTTTTCCCTCGCTCTTGTCTTCTCCAAGTGGATTGATCAATTTGACCGAGTAGACGCCTGCGTCAGGCTTCTCTACTGGGTTGATCTCCAGACCCACCTACACAACACACAGACACAATGGAACAAAATGGTATTATCGTATGGACATAGTCGACTGTGTTGCCATATTTTTAATGCAAATATTAATTTTATATATAAAGAACTTTTGCCCGCGACTTCTTCCGCTTTTTTGGAAAATTTCTGTTCTGGTGAGATTTTTATACAAACTTTAATCCCTTATTTCAGTCGCTTCAATCCTTATAGCCTATGTCTTGTAAGCCTATGTCTTTCTCTAAGTTTATTATATCTCTATTCCAGATTTCATCATAATCGGTTTAGTAGTTTAAGCGTGAAGGCGTAATATATATAGATACAATTTCATTAAAAAGCATTTTTCAGTCAGAAAGAAACTAACCCGTTTCCCGTCACAGGTTAGTAGAATCCTGTCATTTGGCTTAAGATCCTGTCCATCCTTGGTCCAGGAAACCTCAGGGACAGGGTTCCCAACGAAGGGTGCCGACAGTGTTAAGGGCTGGCCTTCATCTGCTGTTATTTCACGAAGGCTTTGAAGGAACTGTGGCCGCTCTTCGGGACTTGTGTCGTCGGTTCGACCTGAATAATTTCCGGTTATAAAATAATTTTTCAGTGTTTCTTTACATTTATGTTAATATTTTTGATCCGTGAAGTCTTACAATCATGTCACTATATAGATTCTAGACTCTAGAACAGTGCTTCCCGTCGTGGGTTCCACGCCCCACAGGGGTACAATTAGATTATTAACGGGGTCAATTAAAAAAATGACACTCGACAACAATTTCATAGTAGTTTCTGCCTAAAACTCATCATTTATATTTCTTTAGGAAACAAATTTTTAAAACGATGTAAGTATGGGGGGAATAAAAATTTTAGAAATGTCAAGGTGAGGCATGCCCTAAAAAAGGTTAAGAAACACTGTTCTAGAGTATGTTGAAACTGAGTGATACATTAAAACATAAAAGAAATCACTATATTGCTTAAATATAAAGTGGACATTGCTTTTAATTAGAACCACTTATAGAATACACCGCACGCAATAATAGACAAACTTTCTTAATAGAATCGCGTATTTTTCACTAAAAAGGTTTTACTTGAATAGAAATTAAGGAGTTTCTCTATTATAATACAATGAATCAATACGTCGCGGATAACGTCATAGATCGTACATTGCGCTACCGAAGTTATCTCGATGGCTACTTACCGACCTTAGTTAGCCCACTTGGTCCTTCGAGCCGGATATCCGAAGGATTCAAGCTTAGCTGAAAATGGAAAAACTCACCGGCAACACTGAGTTGGGCGGTACTGGCGGTTTCTCCTTTGTCGTTGATGGCAACAACACCATATTGCCCTGCGTCTTCCGGTGTTGCCTTGCTCAGCATCAAGGCGTGTGTTCCGTCCGGTTGGGTCACGATGCGTACTCGATCGCCGTTGGGGACTATTTCTTTGCCATTATGGGTCCTGAAAATATTATCTCATAACTTTAGATTTTTTTTAAAAACACAGCATTTTAGCCTAATTCAGAAACTTATATACAAATAATTATATTAGTCCCTTTACGTCTAAGATAGGCTTGAGTTTTTGTTGAATCATTTCTGATTCCAATAAATATTTTTTATTTATGTTATGTTTATATTGTGACTTTCAACAGAATATTTTGTATTAATTGTACTTAAATATTAGTACATTTATACTTTTAACGTTATGTAAGGAACGTCAACATACAATTATGCCGTCACATTTGATATGTCAAGTCAAGTAATAATCACGTTTAGATCCATTAAATTGGTTTTATTTGAATATGTGGTACTTGAATAATAAAAATTAATATGGTTGAACTGAGCAGTCATTTCTTTGATTGTTTTCTTTTCATTCTTAAGCAATTAAAAAAAACCACACAAGACATGTAAACAAACCATTTGATGACAGGTTGAGGGTGGCCAAGAACCTTGACCTCCATTTTGACCGGGAACCCTTCGATCACCTTGGACGGCATCAGCTCTGCTATAAACGCTGGCTTCCGTTCTTTCTGTGCAACCTGAAATTTATCACCAAATTTCATAAACTATAAAGTTATAAGCAATTTTACACATTAATTAGTCGTAAAACGTTTTGACAAAATTCGTAAGAAAGAGACAAAAAGTAATTTGGTAAATAAATAAAGTACTTTGATT
The DNA here is from genome assembly GCA_951799465.1 of Leptophobia aripa. NCBI lineage: Eukaryota > Metazoa > Arthropoda > Insecta > Lepidoptera > Pieridae > Leptophobia > Leptophobia aripa. The sequence continues at coordinate 5,804,416 of OX637280.1, forward strand.
TGTTTGAGTGTAAATTATTAAAGCTATCCAATTCAAACCTAATCATTCTTTTTAAAGTCAAACCTCTCTCAAATATATCTCTATTCAAGGACGTTTTTTGAATCGTCAATAGATGGATAGCTACTATAATAATAAGTATGCCAGTCTTAAAAAAGGATTGTTAATCAGACCTCTATAGTAGCCTTAGAAGCAGCCTCTCCCAAATTGTTAGAGAGAGTAAGAGAGTATACACCAGCATCCTCAGGTTTGCAGGCATCTATAGCCAGTCCAATGATTCCGCCAGGTTGGTTTATGAAGTTCACGGCTTGGCTCGGGCGAATTGGCAAACCTGTCGTTACTTTCAGTTAAACACTGTCTCCATGGTAAAGTGGTTTCACAAATAAGATCGATTTTTACTTAATATATATTTAGTTAATTATAACTAACTAAACTAAACTGGTTGTCTGGAAGAGATCGCTTATTAGCGATAAGGCCGCCCGTTGCTCTTATATGTACGAACATCTGTTAACGTCATTTGCTTCTAGTGTTTAAGTGCAATAAAGTGTAAAATAAATAAAGTAATTCAAAACATTTAACGATAAATTAAATTTGGGTTTTATTTTTAGTCTTATATAAGTAGCCTCTTTTCCCAAGTCAGTTAAAGAAGTTATCTCTTACCATCCTTGAACCATTTAACCTCTGGCGCAGGGAAAGCCATCACCCTGGCTTCCAGCTTCACCGGTTGACCGACCATCACCTTCGCGTCTTCCAACTCCTGGCTGAAGGATGGCTTACGTGGTGTTGCTATAAAAATATACATTTCTTACTAAATTAGACTAACAAATAAGCCGTAATAACTTAAAGCACAAGTCATTCTGCTAACTGACCCGGCAAACCTTAAAAAAACCTTTTTCAAATAGAATAATGTACGTCAAAGTGAAATTTAAGTTAGCATTTATGTGTTCAGCTTAATTTTAAGGCTACGAGATTAAACTATAGAAAAACGCGTTTTGTTGTTATTGATACATAATCGGACGTTCCACACTCCGTATGTATACGAGAATATTTTATACGTATATAAAAAACATGAAAAATGTCCTTCCGCATAACACTAGAAGTAAGCATATTCGCTGTGCCCATAAGCAGGCCTTGATATTTGTAATACCTTCTCGGGCACGCATTTTCAATGAACTCCCAAATGATGTTCCAAATTAATTTTCCAGCCTCTTAATGAATTCAAAGGCTTTATTAAGCAAAAATCCTATCATATTGTAAAGGACTATTAACAAGGTAAAAAAATCTTGGGAATGAATCGCTAAGTGATAGGGACAGTGGCAGCTGAGTTTGTTGTCTTCTGCGGCCGGTTTATTTTGGAACTCTCTTAGCTATAAGCAAATTATTGATGTACTACTCGCTGATACGATATATATATCTATATATATATAGATATATATATATCGTATATAGATATATATATATATATATATATAGATATATATATATATATATATATATATAGATATATATATCGTATATAGATATATATATAGATATAAATAAGCAAATCCGTCAATGTTAAACGTCAGGTTGATTTTTAGGTGTCAAAATGAAGTTAGCAAAGCGTCATTGTCGATGGTAGTGAGGGGCAGCGATCTTGTGCCTGTGACAAATCGCTTTGCATCCAAGTTATAGTTTGACCTAGTGTTATAATTAAGTTGGTGTCGTGTTGTCTAGACTCAATGTATATTACTCAATTGATTGCATATTTCAATTATTAAACCCCGTAAAAATCTGTCATTTGCAACTGGGACTTGTGATTTTTCTGTTTACGCCCAACCTCCTACCTACATCACACAAGATATGTGCTAATCAAGGCACTCCTGCCCCTTACAATATGTGTCATACTCACGGTTGATAGCAACAGCGCACAAGGCCGAGTGTTCGCCATTGGGGTTGGTGATGATGAGCTTGTACGCGCCGCAGTCGGCCGGCGTCACGTGGTCGATGCTCAGCTTCACGGTTCCGTCCGGGAGGGAGGTCTGCTTCACGTGATCGTCCGCCGGCAGTTTCACGCCATCTTTGAACCTGCGCCAGTTGAATGAGCTTTTATTTTTAACTTTACTTTTCAAAAGATTAAATCTTGTATTGACATTGTTATGTTATTATAAGTAAACTTTAATTTTGAGGCTTGCCTTGAGGTGCCTGGTTCGATTCCTTGTACGGTCAAAATTTGTGTGGCTATTGGTTGGATGTGGTCTTGGTGTTATAATACAGTTGTTTTAGCCCAAATAAAATGTTTTATATTACCTATATTCTTTAAAAAAAAAAAGTAGGCTTCAACCTCGCACACTCCCTCACACAGAAACATCATAGCACACACCAATACACACACACAGACACACTTAGATGCTCGTTCTTCACATAATATACTCCACTTGTTCATGTGTATATATATATATTTATTTATTTTTTTCTGTTCGTGTTTTTTTTGTTGTTATTGTTTTTTCTGATCTTGGATTCTATTTTCGGTTCTATGTTTTAACCTTATTTTGGCTTTATTTTTAATCTATTCTTATTGTGTAAACTTTTTGTGATAAGCTGTATAGGTTTAAGAAATAAAAAAATATAGCTTAACGACATTTTTTATACAAGAAGGGGCAAACGGGCAAGAGGCACACTATAAAGTGATGAACTCCCAAAGACACCCGCGTGGCTCGGAGCTCGTGAATGACGTGTGCCTTTTTTAATAACTTAATTTAAATGAAGTGAACAGAACTTTTTAAACGGACAATACTCACCATTGCGCGGTCGGTATTGGGCTTCCATCGACCTTGGCCTTGAGCTCCAACGGCTCCCCCTCGTCGACTTCCTTCTGCCGGTCCAGCTTGTGCACGAAGCCGGGAGAAAGCTGCCCAAGGGATATTTCCGCCTCCGTGCTCGCTTCGCCCGAGAGGTTTCTCGCCACCGCTTTGTACTGGAATACATTTCAAAAATCAATAATACTATATATAAATTGACATCACATACATCTACTATATTTTTAAAATATAAAAAGCTCAGCAACGATTTTCATGAATGATTTTCTTAAAGTATGCCCATTTACGAATATTTTATATTTATTTACCTCAAAACACTTATTTACCAAGAATTTGTGAAGACATAGAAGAGAAGAAGAAATTTGTTGACAAACAAACACAAGAAATCACACAAACCTTTCCAGCATCCGATGGATTAAAGTGTTTGATCTCCAGCTCGCTATCCACCTGCCCCCCCACCTCAGTGGTGATAGTCCTTCTTTCATCGTTAGCCAGTTCGGCTCCCTCCAAGTACCATTTCACATCTGGCTTTGGCACTCCGTCGCATCGGACTTTGAGTGTGACGTCATCGTGGTCCTTGACCGTTTGCTTTTGAAGCGGTTTCGTGAATTGCGGTTCGTTGGCTGTGAATAAGACACACTACAAGCTCCAAAAAGTGTTTCTCTTATTGACTCTACTTGACTTATTGCGTATCATCACCACACGTATCATACATCAAAAATAATGGACACAAAAACAATATCACCAGACCAATAATAATTTGATGTCAATTGCAGGAATATCAAAGAGTATTAGACTAAACTCGATTTCAAAGGGAAGGTTGTAGCGACATCTGTGGTCTCATCAACAACGATGACGTCATCGATCTTTAAATACCCCCCAGCCACTGGGGTCTTTGGCCAGATGCCTCGAATGGTCGAGGATCCCCCCCCCCCCCTTCGGTTAAAGGACATAATATATCTCGCTTCCTCCACAAGGTAATAAAACAAAACTCACAGTGGAAAGGAGTCTTCTTAACGTTAACGGATAAGAAAGTAACTCTTTCTGTTCTAATCCGGTTGCAGATAAATTAAATACAAATATAATTTTTAATCAACTATATTAACTACATGTGTACGTCGCATAGAGTGGCATATATTTAATTAATTAAATAATTATAAAATATTTCCCACAGACTAATAATTTGCAAAAAAAGTTAACTCAAGCGGATTTTGAAATGTGGATATAACCACCGGACACACCTAATATACAAATAATACATACTATGCACAGTGAGTCTGGCCTGTTGGGCGGTTTCTCCGATCTCGTTCTTAGCCGTGACGGTATACACTCCGGCATCACTCACGCCTATCTTCTTGATCGTGAGACTGTACGTCTCCTTACCGAGGTCTTCGTTGATTTCAATGTTTGCTGATGGCTGTATCACATAGCCATCTTTGCTCCTGTATATAGAAGTATGAGGTCCCACGTTAAGTAAATAATAATATTGGCGAGACATATTCATCAGATGGATAGGTAAGTGAACACGCGCCAGATATTTATGAATATTTGCCTTGCAGCAATTTGCACTTTGGACTAAGTGGTAGTATCAGCGGATGTGCCATTTCAAGATGCTTCTAATCACGTGCTTATAAAACTTTTAGACTTGTGTAAACTTTTCTTATTTTATCGGTAACCTACAGGTTTCTTAGTGCTAGTGTAAAGTGCAAAATAGACCTTTTTGGTGATACCCTAAATTGGTATTTTTCGGCAGCAAACGAACGATTAAACAAGTACAAGTTTGACTGGTCACGTGACCAAGACCAGCGACCAACGTATGGCTAGATTAAAATATTAAAAATTGTAGCTTTTTAGAATGAACAACAGATCTGAATAATTAGAACGTTTCGTAGAAAGCCTATTGGACTGGAATGAGTGTCAATTTGGATCTAGACTATGTGTTTTGAGCTTAAGACTAGCCGCAAGTGCATTTAACAGTTGAACTTCAAAGACATTTGAAATCCTTACCATTGCACTTCTGCGATTGGATTCGCTTTGATATTAGCGACAAAGGTGGTCTCTTCGTATGGGACCGTTGTGACATCTTTAAGTCCTTCGATTTCTGGCCTCAAAAGGATGTCTAGACGTGCACAACACTCCCCGATGCCGTATTGGTTCTTTGCTTGGATGGTGTATACTCCTGTGTCTTGATGGCGACCTGTAAAGTAAATTTTAGCTTTTAGCCACACTGAGTCACTTTTACGAGACTTAGTTAAACCAAAGCTTGTAGAAAGTATTTTTTGAAATACCAGATAATTTTGATGATAAAATGTTTGGTAATTAATAGGATATATTCTCTAACATTAAAATACAGCGTAATACAGCGCCACTGGATTTAACGACAAACTCTCTAAATCTCGAAATCAATTTGGTTTGTTTGGTTTGGCTTGTCTTCCTTGTACTATTGGCTTGTATACAATGATTATTTTTTCTTCATTTAACGACCAGTCTCTATATCGCCATAAAATGCACAGTCCATTTAGCATCGTTATACAGTCGTTTACACTGTATGACCAAAAAGCTAAGTCTCTTGCTTGCTTCTTGCGTCTTCGATTAGTCGCGTAGGAAGAGACGATTCAGAAGAGACAGCGCGTAGGAAGAGACAGTATATAAATATTTGACTTTGACTATGTTGTATGTACGCGTCACTGGCCCCTTTAAAGACGCCAATACATATACAGAACATATCCCCTCGGATTTATGCAGAGAGTTATGCAGCTTTGATGAAAATTGGTTACCAAGTGGATATGAAGTACTTACCAGTAGGAATGTGCAGAGTAAATGTGCACTCTTTCAACCCATGTTCCAGCTCCTTTGTATCAGCACTCGTAGTAACAGTTGCATCTGGTACAATCTCATTTCCATTAAGAAGCCAAGCGACGTGTGGTAATGGATCAGCCGTGCAGATAGCTTTCAGCGTAACAGGCTCCCTTTGCATTACACGTTGAGCCTCTAATGGTTGCCTGAAGATTGGTTTTCGGTATTCGGCCACAGCTGGAACGATCAAATTGGAAAGTAAGTAGAGTGGAAGAGACACAGTATTTTATTTTCTTTTTTTGTCTAATATCGATTTTATTCCTTTTTTAATTATTAGGAATATAAATCACAAAAAATCATTATTAAATATTGTAAACAAAGGTCAATAGGAGTCGGAGCGAATAAAGCAACAAAGAAGAAGAAACTAATATTGTACAATTAGTTGAATTAAAAAACTCTTAAAAATACAATTAATTAAAATTCTTTAGAAAGGAAACTTGAAGTAATCAATCTGTTATATACGCTTACAAATTGACAAAGTTATAAAATTTAAAGCTTGATATAATTTGAGGAACAGTACTGAAGATAACTCACGTGAGACGCCCAGATCTGCATCAAGAACCTGTTTGCCAAGTTTGTTGCTGATCTCGCACTGCCATTTACCAACATCCTTAAGATCCACTGCGTCTATTGCTAATTTGTAAACATCGCCTTCATTTGTAAGATGAATTCTTTTATCTGATTCCACCTCTTCGCCATTATGAAGCCAGCGAACTGTTGGCTTTGGCTGACCAGCCGCTTCAACTGTATACACTAATGGTAAAGACTCGAACGTGTGACCATCTTTCATACTACTTTCCTTTAATGTGGGTGATGCTAGAAATAGAGGACTTGGGTTAATTAAAGATTTTACATACGAGAGATTCAGATATCAGATAATCATCTAGGGTCTTATAATACAATCAATGTAACAAAGCGTATTTTATAAAAACAGATTGAATAGTGATACATCGTACCATAAGCATAAACAGTTTTGCAAAATGGTAGAAAAATGGCAGATATTTACAGCTATTAAACGCAATAAAAACTTACCAAGAGTAAGTGTTAGTGATTTGTTTGTACCTACCGTGTTTACACCAAGCATACGAATGCCATGCGACAAATAAAAAGAAAAAATTGTACCTTGATGGATGACGACGTCTGTTGACTAACACCTCCGACGTAAGACCGTATTAGTATGCCAGAAGGAAATGTTATTACGCATGCGCGCTAAAACAAACATACGTTCGAACATTAGTAAATATATATTGTTGTTAAATGTTGTACATATTTCGAAAGAAGCAGAGCAACAGCAATTAAATTTTGAAGCGACATTGACGTGTTATTGTGATGTACACATAGCGTTACTATATCGTTCACAGCCGCGCGCACTTGTAAAATTATTTCTTGATCAATAATTTAATTGACTTGATTACCTTTTTCTTCTTCTGTATTTAATATATCGTCAAGAATACTGCGTTGCCTTTGGCTTCTCTTTAACAGCTCTTCGATGTTTCCATCCTCCTCTTCCACAATAAACAAGGCTTTATCGATTTTTCGTTTCCGTTCTACTGTCGTTTCAGCAATATTTTTCGTTATATTGTTGTAATTCTTTGGAGATTCTAACACTAGTTCTTCTATTAGTCTGTTCTTGATGTCATCTCTCGAATTTCCCAATTTCATATATTCGCCATCTTCAAATTCTTTTGATATGTGTATAAGTTTTTCTGTAACGTCATGCTCAAACAACTTTTCAGACTTCTCTTTGAGAATAACATATTCTTCCTCCCCATCATTCGTGTAGTAATCTTCTTTGAAAGAAGTTTGACGCACGTATGAGTCTTTGCTGAATACTTTCCTGGTTTCATCTATTTCAAAAATAGATTTAGAAAGATCTTCAATTGATATCTCTCGGGACAGAGAATCATTTTGCCAGCTCATATCATCTTCAGACACAGATCTAATAGAAATAGTACGGTTTCCACTGTGCCGACCCTTTCGTGCAATGGAATCGGCATCTGAGTCAGTCTGCGGTTCTTCTATTATTCCGTAAGTACCTCTTCTTATGTGATCAGGTATTGTGAAACAGCCTAGTTCCGACAAGTAGTAGCTATGACTAGCTATCTCCTCGACTTCGAGTGATGTTGTGTGTGGTTTATTTGGAAGTATAACTTTCCTATCGCATTCCTCATTCTCGTCATAATACATATCTGATGTAGTCATTTTATGTAATGTACGCGTTTCGGCTGGACCTATCAGTTAAAATATTATTATATTTGACAGTACATATTATTGAATAGAAATAAATAGACATGCGTTCAATGATAGATATGTGAATACTAAAACTTGACTACCTAACGTTATTTGGTTCGGGATATTTTAATGTTATTGATGGAAATGTATGGGAAAGAAAGCGGGTAGATTTTTAACTAACCTGTGATAATGGCACCGTGCGAGCGAGTGCTGCTGACTTTGGATACAGTAATTGAGCCATCACCACCTGACTTGAACGTGGTTACTGTTTCGAAAACTCGGCCTAAACAATAAATCACACTTGGGATTGTTAAGGAAAACACAAATTAAAAATCATGCAATGCTACGCGTAAAATTTAGAAGTGTCACGAGCTAAAGCTGTTTGCCTTGGTGTGAAGAAGCAAAGCGCGTTTATACCTTCAGTCTCAGCACTCAATGGTTCTTCAGCAATGGATTGTTTTTTGATGGATTTACGTTTCGGAGACTTGATTTCTACTTCTATAGAGACATCTTCGATTACGTCTGGTTTGGTGATGGTCTTTTCTGCCTGTTGTATTTTAGTGTCCACCTCCTCAATAACTGTCTTATTTATTTTATTTTGGTTTTCATCAACAGACCCCGTTTCAATTGTTTCAGGTTCAGTAAATGATCTTTTAGCTTTTCTTGGAACTGTCTCAACTTTTTCAACTTTTGGAGTGCTCTTCTTTCCATCATCGTCAACATCATCCCAAAATGATTTTTCTTCTATTACTTCTGGTTCTGTTACGAATTTCTGAGCTTTGTATGGTTTTGCTTCATCAACAGTTTCAACAATACAATTAGTTGGATTAGATTCATCTAGCGTTGTTCTTTCTTCTTCGGCAACTTCAGGCTCAGTAAATGATTTTTTAGCTTTTCTTGGAACTGTCTCAACTTTTTCCACTTTAGGAGTGCTATTCTTTCCATCATCGTCAACATCATCCCAAAATGATTTTTCTTCTATTATTTCTGGTTCTGTTACGGATTTCTGAGCTTTGTATGGTTTTGCTGCATCAACAGTTTCAACAATACAATTAGTTGGATTAGATTCATCTAGCGATGTTCTTTCTTCTTCGGCAACTTCAGGCTTAGTGAATGATTTTTTTGCTTTTGCGGGTTGTTCGAGATTATTTGTAATAGATTTTCGTCTTTCATTATCTTGTTCATCTACCATCTTCTCGTTAACGGTTTCGGGTTTTGTGGCAGATTTATTCGGCTTTTGTGTGGCTGGTCTGCACTCTTCTGCCGAAATCACCTGGCTTTGATTCGCATCATTATCGAATGACTTTTCCTCAATTTTGTGGGGTTCCGTTAGTGATTTCCTTCCTTTATTTGAAATTGGTTGATCAACTTCTTCTATAGATGCAGCTTTAGGCTTAGCATCATCATCACACGAAGACTTTTCTTCCGCAACTTCTGGGTCCGATTTTCCTTTTTTAGCCTTTATCATGATATTATCATTGAGCAAATCTTCAACAATCTTTTGTTTTTCACTATCTGCATTCAATTGGTTTTCGGCGAGGGTTTCCTTTTTGAACCTCGAACGTACTTCTTTTGCTATTAAACACAATGAAAAATGAGGACAATTAAATGAATTACGGGAAATCTAAACTAGATGCAATGTTATGTTATTTAACGGGTATCACTATAAACACACAAGCATTCTAGTCTATTGAATGCCTACTTGAGATCAAGTTTTTACTAATAAACTAGGACGTCACATTAAAACTACGTGCAGTAGTATATTCTACGTGAGACTAATTTAAACTCACTAGTCTATCCACAAATCGTGCTTCTACTTTACCCATTTTTGAGTTACGTAGGCGTTGAGTTTGCTAAACATTAGATATTGTGTTCGAAAACTATGTTTGCAATATCTTGAAATACTTACTGTGTACGGTGACAGTACTCTTACAAGATACACTTCCCATTTCATTTTCAGCACGGACTTCATATTCTCCGCCATCTTCTTCTTTAATTAAAGTGACAGTGAGATGATAGTTCTCCAACCTAATAGAAATTCCAAATTAAATAATTGAAATTTCAATGTCATTTCATTAAATAACTATAGAACATTTTAGTTCCTCCAACTGTGTCCAAACAATTATATTTTTAATGTACAATAAAAATATGGAATCTAGATATTTAAAAAATATCTTTATTCACATAGGTAACTTACACTTAAAAATCGTCAAAGAAGACCTTATATAAAAATTGATTGATTTGCAAGAACTGGCAAGAAACTCTCCACCACTCCATTACTTTTTGGATTAAAGAATTAGTAGGTCACCAAGTAAATTAGGTAATGTTTGAAATTGCTACCTTTTAGAATCACGTTCAATCCTGATTCTAGCATCAGTGTTCACCTCCTTTCCGTCTTTGTACCACTTGACCCTCGGTTCTGGACACCCTTCCACTTCCACCTCCAGTTTTAGAGTTTGACCCTCATCCACCGTCATGTCTACCAGACTCTTGGTGATGCGAGGTTTTCCTAATAGTGTTAAAACACAATCTGTTATAACAGGTACTCTTACTAACTATATGGTAATCCAGCCTTAATTTAAGTAAGGTTATTGAGCACCTATGCCTTTATTATTTAATTCACATATTTTTAGTCCAAACGAATTTAAGTGAATTTTGTTCACTTTATATTAATGTAAGGTGTTATTGCATAGTCATGGTAAATATATTCAGTATGGAAGCTTGAAACAAGTTTGAATACAGTTGCTTGTCCGAATAAATGTACTTACTGTTGACGGTGAAGGTGGCCTGACAGGAGTCTTCGCCAAGGTCATTGCTGACCTTGCAAGTGTATTGTCCCGACATTTCAGCAGACACTTCTTTCAATATCAGTTTGTGCGTACTACCATTGTCTACGCGACTGTACACCGACTTCTTTTCGGTTATTTCCACGTCACCGAGGTACCTGGAATAGGAACATATCTAACAGTGTTTCCAAAAGATTTTCATTGAGAAAAAGAAAAGTTTGATTTCCTCGGAATAATATTGAACATTATTATTGTGGATCAAATTTCAAATAATCTAGATTTTTTTTTTAATTGGCAAGCAATAAAAATATGCTGTACATACCATTGGACCTTGGGTTCCGGATAGGCCTCAACGTCAACCGTAAACTCAACATTGACATCCCCCTCACTCGAAGTGGTGTCTTTGAGCCGTTGCGTGAACATAGGCCCACAACGCACGTTCAAAAGGCACGAATCACTCGCCGAGCCATGTACATTACGAATCTATAATCACAATGACCTTGGTAAGTCGTGCTGGACAAGCTTTTTACAAAACATAGGGCATATGGGCAACCGTCAATAGACACACTGCGAATGGGTTCGTGAGACTAAAGCTTGTTCTATTGCTCTATATGTATCTTACTGAGTTATACCTTCCTCTCAATTTCCGTTCGCCACCAGATCACTACCCAAGTGTAGTGGTACACAGAATTGTTTACATAAAAGTCTGGATAATCTCTCGCATTTTGATAAAATAATAAATGAAATCTCACCTCACACGAGAACTCTCCAGCATCAGCCCTCGCCGCTGAATTGATCACCAATTTGTGGGCTTCTCCTGATGACGATATTTTGATCGCCGACGACTCCATTATCTCCGTCTTGTTCTTGTACCTTGAATACATAGCATTAATTTAAAGACCAGTGTTTGCGTTTCGATAATTTACTCCCGAAGGCTTTTATATGTTTTATATTATTATTAAATCTGTCATTAAACGGAAATTAGTTAGTTTATTATGAGAAAAGTGAATGAATGCTTGAAAATTATAACTAAATGAAGTTAACCACTGCAGTAAAATTTGTAAAAAAACCCCCAGAAAATGACAACCCCACTGAGTCTCTTGTGGGTTCTTCTCAGCTGAGGGCAATGAAACCATGTCAACTTAATTTTAGTGATGTTGAAAAAGTGTTTGTTAACTTTGACTTTACCATTGATAAACTCCATCAGCTGATTGCCTATACAATGCAAGAAACTCGTGTGCGCTACAACTTACCAAGTAACTGTTGGCGCGGGTTCCGCTTCGGTTTTAACTTCGAAGGTGACGGACTCCTTCTCTTCACAAACTTTGGACTCGCCCAGTTTCTTGATGACCTTGGGCGGTGACGTAACATGCCACTGCCAGAAGTCAGAGCATTGGTTCACTTCGTTCCTGTAATATATAAATTATATTTATGTTTTTTTTGTAGAAGTGGGGGCAAACGAGTAGGAGGCACACAATACAAGTGAAGTCTACGCCCATAGACACTCACGTGGATGGGAGGTCGTGAGTGCGTTGCGGGCCTTTAACGGAATGGAAAAGGAACCTAAGTCGATGGTGAGTTGTGTCTTTTTAAACGAGTATTACACATTAATTTGTGCACCCACGTGTGCAACACACATTTGTTTTAAACCATTCGTTTTAAATTGAATTGTACGCAACCATTTTCCAACTCTTTACTAATACACCCTAATGTTTGTTAAACAGGAAGGAACATTTTAAACTTTGGTCCTTCGAGCCGGATCCACATATATAATAGGCATAACTGGAAATTTGTGGTCAGTGAGAGACTGTCTGCCTTCTTTACAGACCACTAAACTTGTATATTTTGTGTACCACTGTCAAGTCGCAATGCTTAGTCAAAGTGATCGATGATTAATCATGAGATATCAGTTTTTACATAACTACAACTACTTTTAACTAATACAAAGTTTTGTAAGTAATACAAATACAAATAGGTATACTCTTGTGCACCTTGTCTATGTATTCAGACCGAGATTTTTCAAGAGAGACTCTCTTGAAAAATTATATAACATCTTGCTTAGCTTCAATTGCCTTATTATTCCGAATATAACGCACGCACGCACTCGTGCACTTCGCACTTCGAATCAGGGCTGAATATTATTGGACTTAGAACCTAGGTAGAAGAAAAGTACACAAACGCTGATAGTAGATTTGAGTATTGTGATGTTTTTGAATCTTGGCCATTTACCAACTATATATTCACAATGTTTTTAGCGCCATGGCTTTTCATTGAACAAAATATCAAGTTACTGTACATTTCATGTAATGAAAAGAAATTGTATTTCTGTCTATTTATTATGTGTTGCAAGAATTCACCTTCACAAATTTTAAAAAAAGCAACTGAAAGTTTTGTAAAGTCGGATAATCCTGAACTCGATCTTTGTCTTACTTAAAACTCTGTAAATGTAAACTCTGTATAGTACTACACTGAAAGGACTGTGGATATTATGGCGTTATAGAGATTGGTCGTTAAATGGAAAGAAGACAAAATCATTGGATTGAATACAAGCTAATTTGTCGTTAAATCGATTGACGTTGAGTTTACACTGTTTAAGTTAAACAGATCTCATAAAATCAACACTCACTTAGCGACAATGGAGTATGACCCGGAATCCGTAAGCCTCGCATCTTTGATGGTGATGGTGTAGACCTCATCCGACTCTTTGGTGATGACGATACGTTCTGAGCTAGTGATGAGAGCTCCATCCTTGTAGAAGCTCACTTCTGGTGCGGGAGAACCTTCCACCTCAATACGGACTGTGTGTGATGTTTCAACCTGTAATATGAATATTTATTTGAAAAGAGCAGCTATCGAGTTTCTTGCCGGTTCTTCTCGGTAGATGACTGCCTTCCGAACCGGTGGTAGTGTAAACATTGACGATTCAAAAGTGTCTTTATAAAGGCCTAATTGAATAACGATATTATGAGTTAGGTAATTGGTTGAAACTTAGTAGAAATTATTTATGTTTAAAAAGATGGCGCAGATATTAAATTGCCAAAGAGGAGACGCATGTTACCAAAAGCCTTATTTCACCGCGCAGTTTTAAGTATCTTCCGTTACCATGGTAACAGTGAAACAAACTAGTCGACTAAAGTCATACTGGAAATTAAGAGGCCAACAGCAGCAGGGCGTGGAATTTGTGATATAGCAAAATAATTTGTCGTTCCACCTGTACTTGAAGATTTAAAGGAGTGGTGGAGAGTTTCTTGCCAGTTATCCACTTCAGTCTTTCTCTACGACCTTGATTATGAGCACTTACTAATTTAATTGCAGAGTCGATAATTTTTTGACGATTTAAGTATGAAAGTTATCTACATTCATAGATGATGGGAATGTGACGAGCTCGGTGAAAAAAAGTGTACATACCATACAAGTCTGGTTCTCAATCTTCTTCTTGATCTTGGGCGGGGCAGTCACCACCAGATTGAAGGCGGTGGTGTCATCTCCGAGATCGTTGGATGCTGTCACTTCATACACGCCACTGTCAGCTGATGTCACATTCTTGATAACCAGGGACATGTTCTCATCATCTTCGTGCAAGAACCTAAAGTATAAATTTTCATATAAAAATCAATATTTCACTTTCTTAACGCGCAGTCATAAATACTACCAAACGAATTTACGAAATAATCAATTAATATATAAATATTATAACACAGGCCATAGACAACAAATATGCTTATCAAATGATGACATGGTCCATGGATGGATCCATGGACCATGGAGACCCGGTTTCCAAACCGGGTCTTATTTTACGGACCGGCAGACCGGCATGTTAATTGCTCAAAATGAGTATTCACAATTAAAAATGATCATAAAAGTATTATCATAAAAGTAAATCTTACTTGTGTCTTGAATCGGCTTCGATAATTTCACCCTTGTGCTTCCACACCACAGTTGGCTTCGGATAACCTTTGCATATCAACTCCAGCATGGCTGATCCACCACTTGACACCACTGGATCCCGATGTTCAATCTCCAGTGACGGCTTTTGGGGTTCACGGTGAAGATAGTTGACAGCACCTACATATTAAAAGTGTTATTGACAATTTTTATTATTATTAATTTATTCAAACTTAGTTGCACTAAATCAGTAGAAGTAGATAACGTTAATAGATATTAGTGCATATAAGAGAAACGGACGGGCTTATCGCTAATGAGCGAACTCTTTCAGGCATACCAATTATTATTTTTTGGGTCTTAACAAAAGGCACCTATCAAAATGTATGGAGGAGATCGCTCATTGAAATAAGGCTGTTGCTCTCTCTGTATAAATATTATAAAAGCCATATTTAAATTTAAAAAAAAATTGATATGAGCACAGTAGATGCCAAACATCATCAATTGTATGCCAATTGTAGGCCTAGGACGAGTTAGAAGAGGCAGGTCAGTTGCCAAGTGTCATAGCTAAACAATTAAGGCCGAAATATAACTTTAAATTATACATATAATAAGAAAAATCACTCTCATACAACTGACCTTGCACAGTAAGCTCGGCAGAGCATGATATATTTCCAGTGCTTGTTTTAGCAACGCAAGTGTAGAGACCTGCATCCTCAGGCTTCACGTGTTGGAACACCAACGCCAGGGAATCCTCATCGTCTCCGAATAGTACCTTGAATCTCTCTTCAGGGTCAAACTCAAGTCCATCTCGCTTCCAGGCAAACACAGGCTTTTCACCCTTGGCCAACAGACCTTCCCCGCCAGGGGGCAGCTCCCCGAATATATTTTTGTCATCTGAAAAGTTCATTTTAGTTCTACACTAGGAAACCTGCATTTTATACACGTAACACAACGAATAGTTGGGAGCCGACGCGGTGAACTGATCTCAGTACTGAGCCTCTGCCAAAATTAAAATAGCGTAAACAAATTAATCGTAACAATTGAGGGCGTTAAACCGCTTAATATCGATTGGAATATAAACAAGGCTTTGTTAGACTGTTGGAAACAAAAACTAGATTATAAAATCTACAAAAAAGTGCGAAAACCCCCGGTTAACTTATATTGTTACTAGAGTCTTTATAATTATACTGGTAAACTTTAAACTAGATTTTTTTTCTTTCTTCAAAAACACACAATATCAGCAACACTTTTGCAGAGGTGGCACATTTCAAGCAAAATAGATAAAAAATCAAAAACGATTATTAATAAATAAATATAAATTCATAAAAATTGGAAACAATCCAAGAGTTTTAACTAAAATGTGTCACATATCCCATATCCCATAACCTTTCAACGAGAAATGAATATCAAGATCATTCTATATATAGATGTATGGAATTCAATATTTGAGTAAATATCATTTAGTTTCACTTTTTAGTTTTAAAATTATTTAGCAGCAGATAAGCGCACAAATTAAAAACGTAGTAATATGTACATTTTGTATATATTTCTCATATCCACTACGACCTGTCACCATAGCCCAATGGACGAAGCTAACTTAATAACCTTGATAAGGCTGAAAACCATCCTAACCCAGTAAACAGCGAGTTATTACTGACTAACAGACAGACAGACAGACAAGAATTCCAAAAATTGTTTTTTTTTTGTTTCTATGACTCTTCTTTAATTTCAGTTTTTTGGAAAAATATTTAATGTACAGATATTCGATTCTTACTGTCTTATTATTAGTATAGATTATCTGTCTTTGATATGACTTACAAAATGTTGTAGTGTTACTTATATAGACTACAACTGTTGTAGAAAAAAAACAAAAATTTAAAAAAATTGCGGTTTAACTATTGCTACGATAAAAAATAATTCATGGATTTTCTATCAAAATCATCATATTTCTTACTTTTGTGAGGCTATCACGTAATATGTATGATTGCAGGTCTTCACAACCGTTCTATAGAACATACTTAAGCAGAGAGTTTCTCACAATTTTTTCTCGTTTTACGATCTTGATTTGGCAACCGGCAGGAAATGTTCATAAGTATAAGAATGTTACCAATGCGAATATTTATTTTTGATTTCGATCATAATGTTACGTAATAATAATAAAATATGTTTAGTAATAATATAGACAAGCTTACCAACGACAGTGACAGTGCACTCGGATTCCACATCCCCATACATATTGATGGCTTTGCAGGAGTATTTGCCGGCATCAGCCACGTTCACGTCAGAGATAACCAGTTCGTAGCAGCCCCTTTCGGCACGAGTGCGTACGATTGACACCCGATCACTGTCCATGCATGTTTTTATTTCTTTGCCTTCGCGGTAGCTGCCATAAATTAAATATATATAAATAATAATAATAAATAATTATTTATAATTCTAGATTTAAATGAGCATATCTTTCCGGTTTTACTTATTTTAATGTATGTTGTGATTTAGTTTTGTACACATTCCACCAGTCTAATCGCATTTTAAGTATTCTATATATTGTGTTGTTTTTATATATTGTTATTGTGTGGGTTGTCTGGAAGAGATCGTTTATTAGCGATAAGGCCTTCCGTTGCTCTTATATGTACTTACATCTGTTAACGTCATTGGCTTGAAGTGTTTAAGTGCAATAAAGTGTAAATAAATAAATAAATAATAATAAAAACGGCTACGTAAAAAAAAACAACCCCACTGAGTTGTGGGTTCTTCTCATCTGAGGACATGCAGTGAACCCATGTAAATTTAGTTTTAGTGACGTTCAAAAGTGGTTGTAAATTGATACTATTTCAGATTATGTCGTATAATAAATACTTTTCTGTGCGATTTGCCTTAAGGAATAAGCAAAGAAAGTTTACTATCGAAACTTTTTATCTTTTTTTAAACAAACAAAATAAAAGCTTTTTATTTAGCTTATACGAACAGGGTATTATTAAGCAGATACTATTATTATTATTTTTATTATTTTTTTTTTTATGTGAGAGGAGGCAAACGAGCAGGCGGGTCACTTCGAGTGATGTGCCAACCGCCGCCCATGGACACCTGCAACGCCAGGAGGCTTACAAGTGAGTTGCCGGCCTTTTAGGAAAAGGAACGCTCGGATCGGGAATACCTGCGCTGGTTCCACAAAGAGGTGGTGCGCGGCAGAAACTGCCTTAAAAAACGCACAGTCGTGGAGCGCCAGACATCAAGGTGGTACGGATGGAATTTCGTATTCTGCCTTGATGTCCGGTAATGGAATTCCGCTGCAGGTATTCGCCCGAACAATTCATCAGAGCCCTCCCCATGATAAATGCGGTATACAAACTTTGCTAACTTATAGATAGAAATACAAATCTAAACACTTTTGGAAGTTGGAACAACATATATTATGTCACATATATAGATTTAAATCACGATACTTACAACTTGACATCAGGATTAGGATTTCCCTTGACCTTGACCATGAAACGCAGGTAAGTATTTAACAGTATCTCAGTATCTTTGAGGGCTACCAAGAAGTATGGCGCATTTAATGCATTCTTTTGCTTCCTTTCTTCAGGCGTAACTGAAAACATATGTTCATGTGACATTCATAATTTCATACTTTTTATACCAACCGTACTTTGTAGTGCCAATACCTAAATTTCACGAAGAAAAAAAGTACAGTATGCAAAAAAAAAACTAGACGTCACAAAGACATGCATTTCGCTATTTCAGTGGCAAATAGGGGAAAATTAAAAGACTGAGATAGAGTAGATTGGTCTACTGATGCATTAAGATGACTTACATGATTGCAGATAGGCTTTCAGATAGTTTGCTAGTTTTGAGAAAATTTTGGAGCGAGTTATTTTCAACAATATTTTTTTTTGTATATTACAGATTAAATTGTGTGCGCACACACAATAAATTTAAGAAAATAAACATAAAAAAGTTATGTTAAAAGTTTATTCAACTATATAAACCTGTATTATAAAAAAAATGTCTTTGTCTTGAATTCTCTTTAAGAAAAAAGAAGTGTTGAAATTAACCTGCCCCAATACTAATCCATTACTCACGCTCGTATACAATCAACTGTGCGGTACAGTGGGCGATGCCGCTTCTGTTATGCGCACGCGCCGTGTACAGGCCGGAGTCATCCTCCCTACAATGCATCACCTCCAGCTTGTGAACGCTGCCTCTCTTCACAACATTGACACGGTCCATTAGTTTGTCAGTGAGGGGCTTGTTGTCCTTCAGCCACGTGACCTCCAACTCCTCCGATGACTGGATGTCACATTCGAATAGGGCATTCTCACCGGCTGCGGAGTCAAAGGTTATGGTTGCCAACAGGATGACCACTCTACACCGACATTTTCAAGTGGTCATCCTGGTTAATGTTGGGAGCATTAGGACACACAAGCGTTAGCACAATGTGTGTAAGATCTACGAAGCGTATTATGAAGCGCTACATGTTTCGCGTACTTACGTTCGATGTTTTGCCCTTCCAGGGTCTTAGTGAAAATGGGTTTTCCATCAAACGACTCAGATTTTGAAATGTTAGATTCGCTGGTAACGGATCCGTTTGACAGCGAACTCTTCGCGTACTTTTCAGCGTTGCCATTAGTTTTGCGTTGAGTTTCAAGTCCATCCACACCATCGATAGTAGTTTCTACCAGTTTTGTGGAACGAGTCTCACTTTTTGCACTCTCCGTGATGGAGTTGCGACCGTATTTCAATGCAATGCTGTCGATTTTGCTTGGTGCATCCATTTCTATTTCATAATTAGTTTCAATCTTTGTAGATTTGGACTCAATATTGTTATTGAGGCCGTATTTTGCCGCGATGCTATCGATTTTGCTTTCAGCATCCGATTCTACGGGATATTTAGATTCTTTGATAGAGTTGCTCGTCTCATAGCTGGATTTGGAAGAGTCTTTGATTGATCTTCTGCTTTCATAGCTTGACTCTACGCCATAATCCTTGATTGATTCGCTTCTGTCGTATTTGGATCGATCTTTGATGGATCTCCGGCTTTCATAACTGGATTCGACTCCGTCTACCGTGGATCCTTTACCGGATTCTATGCCATTACCATCCTTGATAGAACGTCTACTCTCATATGTTGACTCTACTCCATATCTGGAGCCGTCTTTTAATGAACTTCGGCTCTCGAAGCTGGACTCAGTTCCATACTTTGAACCATTATCGATGGCGCTCGATGAGTACTTCGATTCATATCTTGAGGCAGTGGAGCCTCCACCTCCTAAATCGATGCTGCTCTCTACACGTGCACCACTCTCGCGGCGAGAATACGAAGAGACACCGGTCCCATCGAATGATTCGTAGCGTCCGCCTGCCGATGATTTTCTTGTACTACTGGAATATTCTAAAAAAAATATTAGTTAAATTAACAATTAATAAGTTTAATAAGTTTAGTAAGTAATCAAACATTAATAAGTTTATTTTTTTTAATACCTCCAGAAAGCCGCGAAGTGCGGCTGTATCTCGATGACATTTCTTCACCTGTTTCCTCTGATTCAACAGTTTGGCTTGTTGTTTCAACTGTATCTTGAATTAGTTCAGAAGTTGTATCAAGTACGGACTCTTTTAAAGCAACTTCTGAGTTTTTTTCACTTTCACTTACAGTTTCAATTAATTTTTCGTTTTCTGATACCTTCTGTGTTAATTGTTCGGAACTCAGGCTTTGGTTAAATGTATCAATATCATTACTTTTTGAGCTCTCTTGTGCTTGAACAGTTTGTTTTGTCACAGATATGACCTCTTGTGAGGAGTTTGTATGTGTGAAGTCTTTCTCCTCGTTGTATTCAACTGAGTCAGTCTTCTTTTTTGAACCCCGTTTGGTTTTAGATGGTCGTTTTTGTTCTTTATTCGATTCTACAACTTGCTCTGTCTTCTCAAACACGTCTTCGTTTTTAGTAACTTCTGTGTCAACGGACTGTATTTGAACTGCAGTTTTTTCTGCTAAAGTTATACTATCTTCAGAAGTTTGTTTGATGAAATTAAATGAGTCCTTTTTAGTCTCTTCGGATCTATTTGAACTATCCACTTTAATTTCTGAGTCTACTTGCCGCTCTTCTGCAATAGATACACTGTCAATTGTCTGAAAAGCTTGCTGCGATACGCTATCTATATTATTCTGTGACGTTTCAACAATAGTTTCGCTTTTCAGAGTTTTAGAAGCGGTTTCCACTACGTCCTGAACAGATCCTTGTGATGATATTTCAGTACAGTGGACTTGAACGGTTTGTGTCGTTGAAACTTCTTTAGCAACTGACACTTCTTGTATCTCTGCTTCGACGAGTACTTGACTTGTTTGTGACTGCGATGTATTTGACTGAACTTCAGTGATTTGAGTACTCTCTTGTATCACAGTTGATTTAGACTCTAAATCAACAGTGGCTTGAGTAGTACTTACGATATTTTGAAAATCACTTGTGACTACTGCTTCTGATTTAGAGATTTTCGAAGCAATATCACTATCAACCGACGCTTTTCTCTTTCCAGGAAGTTTTTCTTCTTTATTTTCCTCTGCTTCTTCCGCACGTATTTTTTTCTCCTTAGGGGTTTTCGTTACCTCTTCTGAATGTTCTCTCTTTTTAGTTTCTTCTTGAATTTCTGTACTATCTTCTTCCTGATACAAATTTTCTTGAGGTAAAACCTGCAGATCATCCGCTGCGTGTTCTGCTAAAGCAACTGGGAAAAATATTGAATATTAAACGAAAATGCAATTTTTTAATGTCAACTACAGATTCAAATAGGCCTTACCAAGATCACTTGCGTATTGGCGGATCTCGCGTAACCAAGCAGTCTTCACTTGTTCCTTCTGAGCCTTAAGAGTGAACACCAATGGTGGATCTTTTTGGTGTAGTTCAAATTTCAAGGATTCCGGATAATCTTTGATTTCTATATCAGGGATCTGTAACGACAAAATAAAAACGCAATAGAATTGATACAATAATACAGATTTAAAGAAAATACCGTAAAGTTACTCACTCTTATAATATGCTGCAGCACAAAGACAGATCTATCATCAGCCACTCTCTTGATCTTACTAAGGAGGATTCTCGCTTTGAAGAGAAACAAATAGAGGTTTTCTTTAGTGCCTTCGACGTCAACAGTGAACCAGTCGTGTGTGAGAAGCCTCCCAAGCTTATAGATATTTCCGCGATATCCTTCGATACTAGAAATGAAGAGGTTATTTGTAGCCCTATTCGGTACACCCAGGAAAAGCTCTAGCGCCTTCTGAAGGTCGGTGCAATCGTCACCGAGACGTTTTGAATATTTCACCAATTCCTGAAATAGATATTAAACAATTGACAGATTAATATTTAATAATACCAAAACTAGTATTAATTTGCGTGTTCCTATTAAATGATTGTAATACGAAAAAATGTAGTGTATACGTATACGTATACGTATACCATATACGTATATGTGATACATTGTTATTTATATATTAATGATAGAAGCAAGGCCACAAATAATTTTATCGGTCTGTAATACAACACGAATGGCACACGAGTTACATCGAAATTTCTGGTTAATCTTAAATCAATTTATATTATCGACTCGTAATTAATTATTTAGTTCAATCAGCGTTAATTGTATTCCCCAATTTTGTTGACCTTGGGTTTTTCCGATTGCCCCCCGTATCGATTTTAACGACGTTTAAATCGTCAAATTTTATTAATCGTTAAAGACGTCAAAACAATGTGCTTACGTAATGATATGGAATCGGTGTGCCGCAGATATAATTGCATGAAGCAGTAATTGTAAGCGATGTGTACCATTATGATCTCAATAAGAGAAGGAACTATATTTAAGTATTGAGAATGAAGGGATTTATTGTTTCATTTTAGATATACTGAAAGACGTGGAATCTTTACTATTTAAACTAACCTTGAGAAGGAGTTGGTAGTCGTTGATTCGTTGTATTGGAAGTTTGAGATGTTCGGCTAAACCTTTATCGTCACCAACTTTCTTGGCCACTTGCTGGAAAATAAACAATACTTTATTATATATGGATTAATCAAATAAAAATACCAACTTAATCAAAAAGTAAATAGTTTACTGGAATAGAAAAAGTTACCGTGATCAAAAAGAAAAAAAAGTAATTGATCAAAAGAAAAAAGTCTACGCTTTCAAAAAGTCAACTTTAACAACAGTTATCTTACAACTCAAAAGGAAAGGAACGTAAACCGTGTACGACAAGAAAAACTTTACGATTTTCTTGAAAATGTGTTGCAAAACGATGATTTTTTTTTTATCAATGTCACCTTTTGTACAAGAAAGACGACAATAACTATTTAATTGACACGAGACGAACTATTTGCACACACAATGTTCAGCTGACTAATCTGAATAAAGAGAAATCAAACGATTAAAGTGAAAGTCAATCAATGTTTGCAAAATTACTGTTGGCTGCTGACCAAATTACAACGACACACGCGTTACCAGACCTACATAATTCTTCTCGAAAATGTCAAATACAACTAGAGACAGCGTCGTTTGAACAACAACTATTTAAATAAACACAATGTTTTAACCAGTATAGTGCAATAAAATAATTGAAATAGACAATGATGATTCATAAAACCGGTCAATGGACATGAATAAAGAATATTTTGAGGACAAAGATCCTTTTATTGTATCAGCAATAGCTCAGCTTTGGGACAGTTTAATTCTTGAGTAGCCTTACAATGCTTTTGTTATTTGAAGTAGTCATGTAAGTAAAGTATTCAGCTATCTAGTCTCTTGCCCGTTCTTCTTAGTTGATTATTGGCAGTTGCCTTCCGAAACGGTGGCAGTGTAAAAATTTACGATTCAAAAGTGTCCTTAAAATACTTACTTAAATAAAGATATTTTCAGTTTAAGTTTAAGCTTCAGTTTGAGTATATACAAATTTCTAACTCAAAAACAAATTGTTATTTGGTGCAGTCTTTTGATCGCAAGCTGCAAACGATTATTTGCTTTTATGTGCGTATTACGTCTCTGGATTAATTAATTTCAATCGGGTAAAAACCTTGTATCGATATCAGCTGTGTGTTCGCCATGAAAGTCTATTTTAAGAAAGAAGGACGCATTCTATTTTTGGGTCGTATATTGGTAAACCTGAGCTTAAGCAAGCCAGAGCCTTCATATATTAACGTAAAGTTCTCATTATTAAACTTTTCTTAAGTCTTAAGTATTTTATTATTACGATGCATAGTTGGGGCTCAAAACAAAAACAACTCAACCTTATCTGAGTGGTAAACATAAAATTAAGTGTAGTATAGTAAAAACTTGAGAGGAGCAAGACTGATTCGGCATTAATACTCGGCCGGTTATTATTAGACCACCTTGACATATAACGTGTTGACGCCAGCACTGGATATTTAGAAACGTAATTCGCTACGACTGATCTGTTGTTACAGTATGTATTTAAGCTTAATTGTATGTAAAGCTTGAGTTAAAATACTACGTAAGATGTAGAAAGGACCAATTTTCCATTACAGCCGTAAGTTATAGTTAATCATGTGTATTTAACGAGTTTGTAAAAAACAAATTAAACAAATATAAAGTTACTAAACTTTTAAATTCGCTTTTAAAAGAACTAAATTCTAAAACGATAATAAATAATTCTATTGAATTATTTGTTTAAATAATCATTTATTAATTTAACCGTTTATATTCTTACTTAGTAATAATTCATACTTAAAAAGTATTCGTATGCAATATGTTTAAAAAAAACTTAAAATTTATTACTTTGATTTTTTTTATTTAACTTGGTGCAGTTGTGGTGTGTTCAAATTGAAAAATATATTACTCCAATTACGTATACATAGCTCATTTCTGACGATATTGTTTAAATGAATAATGTTGTATTTAACGATAAGATTCAATCTTACTTAAGCCGTCCATTTTGGAATTTGATTCAATGATAAAACAAGATTCATAATAAAATACTATACAAACCACGAAGTGGGTTAATGATGTTTCTTATTAAATTTAAACATTAATTTTACCCAGTTATATAGGAATATCAATCTGTTTACTTAATAATTTGGTTATGTAAATTTAAAAAATAATAATTTGTAGGATACTGTGGTATGATTTGGTATCCCAAAGCTAAAATAATATATTTAACTCTCGTTCACATAGAATCGTATCAGCACGTCAAGAAAGTGCCAGAAGCTCCCAGTTTAATATGAGATATCAAAGTTATCACTCTAGGATTCAACTTTCTTCTTAAAGGAAAATGGGCTTATGGGATATGAGGTTTCCAAAGTATCTGGTCTCTGAAGATCCTGAATAAACTAAGCTAATCTCATGTATTGTTTTAACATATTAAATAACGTGATTTATATCAATAATCATAATTACGAATGCGAAATCACTTTTCGCATGGTAAATTCGAAATTCACGAAGAACATGATATGTTAAAACGTCATCGGTAGGATGCTTACGCAGTTGAATCTTATAAATATAACAAGTAGGAGGATTTCGATGCTGAATCACGTCTGAATTATTGAATAATGTTAAATATTATATTTAAGCGTAAATATTTTAACATTTTGATTTAACCTGAATACGTTAATTAACAAGAGTGCACTTTTAAATGTTATCAAGGTAAACAAACTTAACCTTTACATAGGAAACTGGGTCAAGGTCAACGGAAACAGCACAAAGGATCCTACGATAGAGAAGCGAAACACAGATACGACACCCACGCCACGTCTAGAAATAAACCAGACGCATGTAACTCTACACCACGGGGATACATACGCAATCCGGCTATTTTTACCCCCAATTTTTTGGGGTTACCTACCTGGGGTCACAACACAATCACAGTCACACACTTCACTCGAACGAGTGGTCGGAGTCACGCTGGAAGTTGCGTGTTCGCGGCCGCGGTAACTAAGCGACTGGGATACGGTGTGTGTTGGCTCATAAATGCCTAATCTTAGACCGTGGGATAGCAATTTCTCCGACGTCGACAAGGTCACCAAACAAACCTTGGGGTTATCTCATATGCCACTTTGTTATGTTGGGACTGATGGTGAAATACTTGTATCGTGTAGAAAGAAGTGTCGCCATAGGGCTTTTGTATGGCGTGGTGTCTGCATTGTCGACTTTCACCACTCTTTTTACCACTCATTATTAAAACAACCCTTCTCTGATTTATTTTCACAATTGGCTGTCGTGCAGTTACAATGCAGCCTTATCTTTTAATAATGACATGTCCGCACTTCTTTTTCTTCTACTTACCACGTATTGGAATGATAAGGATGACATTGCACAGCGTAATAAACTTGAAAGTGTTCAACTTATGTTTTTAAACTTTAGGACAATTTAATGATGCCTGAACTTAATTATTCAAGTTTTTTAATACTAATTGTTGTAGTTGCGATATGTATAATCAACTCTAAAATCTATACAAGTTTTTGTGTTGAGTTTTATATTTTTTGGACAGCTTCACTTAAAATATATAGCAAGTCAAATTGTTGATGGTGCTTAACAACAATATTCAATGGAAAGGTCCATAAAAATAATATATGAATCGTTACTATAAGGTTTAATGCTCACACAGCATAATCGTTAAATTTGTATTAGTAACTAGGTCAGTTCTGCTTTGTAATATTATAATTATATCCAGTATGAGCGTGGATAACTGTCTATAACCTTCATAAAACGTATGGCCGTTCTGTGATGAATTGAATATAGGAACTACAGGTTAAGCTAAATAGTAGAAAACAATATTTATTTGCATTGAAGCAGTAAATTCAATATAAAACAGTATTACACCAATAAACGTTACAACATTTACTTTGAGCAAGTACGTAGAGCTTAAGAAATGTCAAAAGTTATACCTGAGAATTGCGAACAGCTGGTTAAGTGACGTGGCTAACTTACGCAATTTCAATAAACTCTCAAATGGTGTTCCTAATTTATCTTTTAATAAATACAAAAACTATATTAAGCAAATATTGTTGAGAAAGTCCTGTTATAGTGTAAACAACTATTTAAACGATAAAAAAGCTTGGGTATTCAAGGACATTTGTAAAACCATACACACCTAATACATACATAAAGCTTGAAAAATCGATAGTTAATCTAAGTTTGTTGTGTATCTTCTCTGACCGGTTTATTTTGGAACCTTCGCAGCCATATAAGAAAATTATTGACGTACACTTGTGTACTGAGTGGAAAATATATAAATAATATAGATCTTAATAGATTAATAAAGCTTTCGTTTTCAATTATATTTTGATAAAAATCAATCCTAATAGATCGTTCTAGAAAACGTTGTCTCTTGGGAGTACGATGGTAGCAAAATATATTTGAGAGTATTTCTGGAATTGACTCAAGTACAGACGCGTAGGACTAGTACGTATCAGAAATAGAAGATTCATTCAGCGTTCACGTAATCTTGTTGTTTAAAAATATATTTAGATTTTTTTAATATATTGTACACTAGCACTATTATCTATGGTATACGTAAGTGTCGTTATAATAAAATAAAACATTAATCACAACTGATGGTTATAATAAACATTGCTTCTTATTCAATATTTAATTGATTTTTGTGAAACACTTTTATCTTTCAATCTATATAGTTAATATTAATTACTAATTATATTTCTTTTGACTTTTAATATGACCGTTGATATAAATTTAACAAGTATTCCATTAAAGATTACAGTTAGTTTGTCTACGAGGATAAAGTAGACAATTCCTACGTAGCATGCCTCGTTTTGTAGTTTGTACCTCTACGAAATCTATATGTTGCGTAGCATTGGCTGTATGTAAGCTACGACGTAGCAAGTCTCAAGGTTAGTACCACGGTAATACTATATATTAATAAAGCATCCCATAGTGGCAAGTAAGCTCGCGAAAGCGAGAAACCTCTATTCATATGCTTATTTTTGAAAATTAGGCCCCGATTAGGGTATGAATCAAATTAGATTAAATCCATATAGTTTGAAATACTAATGTTTAAAGCTACCTCAAGCTAAATAGAAGCATTGAGGCTTTTTCATATTTGTACACTTCAAATAATGTCTAGCAATGTACAGTTTCTGAAAGAGCTAAATACTGGCCATAAATACTGTTAAAAATAAAATATTTCATTTAATTTTGATTTTGTCATTTTTATACGGAGCGAACGTTTCGGACTTCATCAGAGCTGAATCTTAATCCGCTGGATTGTGATTTATGCTCAAGTTTAGAGAGTACAGCTTTCTCTAAACGCCATAATAATTTGGAGTCCCGAAAACAATCTATACGATTGGCAGTGAAGAATTTGCCCATGGAAAGAGAGCGCGCTTCTTTTGATAACTGTCCTCAATATTTTAAGGACTGTATTGCAGCCAGTGGAGACCACTTCGATAAAGCTTTATATATATTTAATTGTTCTATATTTATGTACTAAACTAACATACTGTGAAAGTGATAAATTACAGTTTAAAACATTTGCAATAACTTTATAACAGTATTTACAGCAAGACTATGTATATTGAGGCCGGATTTATGTCAAATTAACGGGAACGCAATTTTGAAAAAGTGTTTTAATATTTCTTACTAGAAGTAGAGGACAGGACGGACACATAGAAACATTTGTTTTTTTTTAAAAATGACAATTAGTTTAAATTAAAGTGAAGACTGGTGAAAGCAAGTTAATGAGACGTTAAAATATAGGTAAGAGCAGTTTGCCCTCGCTGTGGGGATTGACAGCGATCCGCGAAAGGCACGCCAACTATTCTGATCTTTGGCGATTTGCCGAACTGACATGGCGCCGGATAACTTATTTATATTCACTTATATATAACTATAATGCTTAGCTAAGTGCTAGATAAAACCGTGAGGCTGGCAAATCAAAGTCAGATCGCCTCATCAGCAAACTTTCAAAAATTTCCGATTAAACTTTTAAAATGTATAGCAGTCATGTATTTATAAAGACCCATGTAACGTCACATTCAACGACAACCTCTTTAAGCGTCGAAATCGAGCTACGAGTAAATCGAGTCGAATTGGCTTTGGTTGGTTTAGCTTGTATTCTAATTACGATTTTTCTTCTCTTTATTTAACGACCACCCTCTATACCGTCAAAAATGCAGTGTCGTTATATAAAGTTTAGACTGTAAATAATTAGCATTAATTACACAACTCAAAGACAATGAACAACGGAACGTCGAGTTTTGTCGTTATATTAAGGGCTCACATAAACTATAGACCTAAATATTATAAAACTACTAACTTATTAAGCACTGTCATTCAACGCCGGCCAAGACATCTATCAGAACACGAGCGAAACGTTAAAAACCAACGTCTTTATAATAGTTCAGAGTATTTACACTAGATGGCGTATTATCGTTACCATTGTGATATTAAGAACGGCTCACAGATGGCGTTAAACACAACCTTCAATAAGAACTCACCTGAAAGTACTTCTGGATAACAGGATGTGCGCTTAACAACTGCTGGGCCTTGGGTTCGTCCCTGCAGTACGCCACGTGTTTGTCAAATTCTCGCTCCATTCGCAATAGCGCTCTGCCCAACATACGAGGATCTGAGGCGTAGTACTTCATGCCTTCTAACAGAGCCCTGAAATATATTACTTTTGCAAATATTCCATCATTCTCTATATTACTAAGATTTTGAGTATCAATGATTCGATATGGCTTCTATACACATATATACAAAGATCCTTTTAATGTGTCGGCAATTGGCTCAGCATCGGGACATTTTAATTCTTAAGTAGCCTTACAATGCTTTGTTATTTGAATTGTCAGTAGCACAATTTTGTATTAATTGTTAATTTTAAAAAAAACAGCTTTCCTAACCGGTGGTAGTGTAAAAATTGACGATTCAAAAGTGTCTTTATAAAGACCTACTTGAATAAAGATATTTTGAGTTTGAGTTTGAGTTTATTACAATAGAATATAACTTTTGCATAATTATGAGGTATTCCCGAACCGACTTAGGGGTTCCTCTCCTTGAAAGGTCGGCAACTCACTTGTGCCTCCTGGCGTTGTAGGTGTCCATGGGCGGCGGTTGGCACATCACTCGAAGTGACCCGCCTGCTCGTTTGCCTTCTGTTACATTAAAAAAATTTGCTGGAGCATTGTGTAATGATTGCTCTTTACCACGCAGTAGAACATACTTTAAATAAGAGTTTCTTAACAGTTCTCCTTTTTCGATAACACATAAGTGTAACAAACCTGTATGGTTTTTTTTATCTAGGCTTTAATACATACGTGTTGTGAAACTCGCAGATCTGTTTAAAATTGGAGAAGAGAAACTCCCGGCTATCGAAGACAGGCTTAGGCGTGGTCGCCTTATCCATCGGCCTCATGTACTGGCTGACAACCTGTTGCATGTCCCTTCCAAATTCCTCTTCGGTCTCTATTAGTTCGCGAACCACAGCCCTGAAATCACAGTCAAGTTTTATTATCACTTTGTAAATGAAAGATTTTATTACACAGAGATCAAGAAAGCAATTTATAATTGAGCCTCGTAAATTAATTTTCCATTCCGTACCTACTGAAAGGAAAACTTAAAAAAAGAATTTTAACCCTAGACCAACTTATATTATTTATGACAACTATAATTATATGCACAAATCAAAATAGTTTAAAACACTAGATTAAAACTAGTCTAAGAACTATTTTTTTTTCATTTTAAAACATTTTTTCTCACATAGCCTCATTGTACGTGCATACATCGTCATCACCGTGTGTCATGCACTACAATAATTAGAAATCTAGATTTAGTATTTTTGATGGAAACAATTGTGAAAATACAGCAGAACCGTTAGCTTCAGCCTGTAGGCTTTCATATTTTTTTAATAACGTAGTGTTTTCATTTGAATATTTTGATTATAAAGTGCATAAAACTAAAATAATCTAAATATAAGACTAAGAAAGACTTCGTAATAGTAGTTTATAAATTAGATACACGCATCAATCTTCACCGATTGATTTATAACAGTTTCCGACACAATTTTAGCGCTAACGAGACAAGTCGCGATTAATTGAACTTGATGTATTGAGTGTCACTACTTCCCGCATTTTTGGCTTGCACAACATGTTAAGTCTTGAATTTGTACTAATAACACCTTGGTTCTGTATTATTCTTATCTATTAAAAAAGCATTTCAGATAACAAAAACATGTGGGCTTAGTAAGCCGGGCTTAATTTATTTTCATTAATAAATTAAACTTGTGTACACTGACATAGTATAAGTAACTAATATAGTGTAATATAATAATCTAAATCTAAAGAATTAGACAAGTTTTACTTAAACTATAGTTTTATACACTCCGACATGATGTTCCCTCCCTGGGCAACTGATGTCTACAAATTATTGTAGACATTGTAGAGCTGAATATGAGGATTACCTCCACCATATTCAGCTCTAGATTCATTGTAGTGTAGTCATACATTAAATATATAACAACACATTCTTGCCATGATCAATTTTGTATGGATATTTTCAAATGTTGGCAAGGTAATCCTTAAACTTCATAGGCACTCTCACTTTTAAATCCACTAATAGAATTTCATTCAAACTGCGCACTGAATACTTCTAAGATGACCGTTACATGGCAGCTCGTAATGACTAATATTGATAATATCCAGGTGCAATTTATATGCTTTTTAATGGTAATAAACAAGGTTTACGACCGCATGAAGTGGGACAAGGGAATACGTTGCTCAATTTAATGTAACGAGATCCAACATGTCTGCCCTAGATTACATATTGGAACGCTCGTAATGATTTAGTCACTTAAAAGCGCCCTAAAAGGCCACATAAGTGTCCATGGGCGGTCCACCTTTATGGTGGGCCTCCTGCTCGTTTGCCCCCTCTTCTATAAAAAAAATGGTTTTATTACAACTGAAGCGAGGCCAAACGGACATCTAATGCTTACTAGGCTTAGACTTTGAAAAATATGTTTCCTGTGGGTCAAACGACATGATCAATAAATTTAAACCCATTATGACACACACCAGGCTCCTAGATACCTTTGACCTTGACCTTCAAAATGATTGTAAATGTATGTCGAGTGAAATATTCTTATTTCAATACATGAAAACTCAATATTCCCCGATTTCCCTGGTTTGTTTACAGTTTCCAAGCCTTTAAACTAACAAATCTTTATTGATTGACTAACCGCAAAACGCCTGTACCGACGTCTACCAACTACATACGTAAAACTGTGTCATGTTTGATTTAATATAAAATGCATATTTAATAAAAATAATATATCATATATTTTATAACTAAGTTAAGTTATTTTTATAACTATGGCTGTTATAATATATTTGTGTTTCAAAAGATAAAACCAAAAATCATATAACTGAAATTCTTTAGAGCTAGTTGTGTTAAGTGCTAGTAGTAAAATTGCTCAGGTGCTGTTACAATGAATGCATCCTTTGCCAAGGAACATTTGGCAACTATTTCGTATTACTTAACTGTGTGTTTAAATGTACAATTCCAGATATTATTAACTTTAAGAATAAAGCGATCGACAGAATAATAGTCAAAAATAATATACAGCAATAATTAAGTTTTAAGTTAAATAATACTTAGATTTAGTTCTAATTATGGTTTAAAGCTTATTAACTTATATTTAATGATACACAAGTAGAGTTCGCTAGTAATTACTCAGCAAGGAGATAAAACATACATTTTTATCAATTACTATAATATAGTAATTTGTGTATATAATATATAAGCTTTCTTAGACTTATACATAATATAATATTCCGGTGAATAAACGCATTGCCCTGCATTTGAATGGTTTGAGTAAATGAAACAAGACGAGAGCAGCCATAATGTCGCGAATTATTGCTCAGATGAAAGTTTTATTTTTGCACCCTTAATTAGCCGGTTAGGCGTGGTAGAGACGAACATTATAATAATACGTATTTTGTATGTAAAATTATAGAAAAAAGCCTAAAATACATATATAACAGACGTAAATTATATAAAAACATACGATTAACAAACATTTTAAAAATGAATGATTGAAGGATTACTCTCAGATTAATAGCAAATATTTCGCTTTCCGATGAAGAGAGGAAAATGTGGATTATTAATAAATTAATTAAAATAACATATTCTACATTTTTGACCTATTGTGTTCAGTAGTTTTTTTACAGAACACAGGGAACACTTGCATAAGTTCATGTCATGTTAAGTGGACAGAATTGCCTTTTTAATTTTTGATTGTTTAACTTTCCCGCATAAATAATGTTTACAATATTCCTTAGTGTGTAGTCATCGTTGTAAAGGATTTTGGGAAGGCCTTATTCACACATGGCAATCGTTAATGTGTAAAATACGATTATCGTCACCACTCGCTTCGCTTCCGTGAAACCCGCACGTCCAATAAAACACTCATTTATTACAAATTAAAAAAAAGTATATTTTTTCTGAGAAACCTTTTTCACTTTAAAATGTCAATCAATAGCTTTATATGTGTACCTTTCTCACACTCATTAATCGTCTAAAACTATAAAAGTTGACTATACAGTTAAATTTACAGCCAGTTTGCTAATCAAAGGCGGTTGTTAGATGACCAAGCGAACTAATCATTGTTGCATGTTTTTGACTTTGAACGTAAAGAAATAATACATTTAATATCTGAAATAAATTTAACCTACTGTCGTCTAGCAGCAAGAGCGGTGATATCTCTCTCTGGCTCCTTCTCCCGAAGAACATGGGCTGGCACGTAGCCCTGTCGAGAGCTGAGCTCGTCGCCTTGTACTTCTTCGAGAACTCGAACAAGCCATCTGAAAGGAATTCAATATTTGTCAGTCCCCATTAGTTATTTATTGGATCTAACTATAGTGCATACTTCATACCTTAAAAAAAATAACTAACAATGTATTTTAATGTTATCTGTTTTTTGTCTTTAGGGCACGAAAAAAGTATAAAAATATATATTTTTTATGATTAAATAATAACACTAGCTGACATGGAAAACGTTGTTTGGCTTATACATGACAGTTATAAATACAGTCGTGATGTCAAAATAGCGATCCATCGTAGAAGGGTAAAAAGTAGGATTTGTATTTTCGATATTTTTTTGCTGTATCACAAAAATAATTAGTGCTGGAACACCCTTAACTTCTCGTAGTATAAAATATAATGACCGATTCTCACCCCGATATGCACACAAAATTGTATGAGAATCGATCACGCTGTTTCGGAGAAGCAAACACCAAAATTTTATATATATAAATTACAAAACACCAAGCCCCTCAATATTACCTCCCCCTCAAGATTACCTCCCCCTCAAGATTGAGTCAGCTTCATTTTGATTTATAACTATCTACTTTAATGTCTTTACTTTGTGAATAGCCTATGCCATCAATATTTAGAACATATATGTATAATAAATAACTTTACGGTCCTGTTCATCAACATACATACAAAATCCAAAAACATATACAATTGTGATGTGAATACATTAACGTTATAAAACGTGTACAACACGATTTATAAACAGGGAAATGCTAGTCATAAAGAAATTATGTTCTGTCACTTCGAGTCGAGGAAAATCTCAGTTGAAATATTATTTTCGTCCAGCGCATGTAGGACAAAGACCCGCGTTATTATGAGCGATTACTTTATTATTAGCGAACGGGTGTACTAGTTTCGTTTTGTTTTCTTCTATATTTTTTTTAAAACAATCATTTCGTACGACAATTGGTACAACATTTAAATTTCGATTCGGTAACGTGAGACCGTATTAATTACTTTGATCGTTAAGGCTGTTCATTAATGCATATATAGATACAAGTTAAAATAGATATGTTAAAAAAAAAGATAATAAACAACTACAACAAATAGAGATTACCAAGTCAAAATATCTTTATTCACTAAGGTACATTTTGAAGCGTCTTAAATTTAAGTGATTCTACGCCTGTTCGTATGCAGTTGTACGTAACAAGTTGAGACAGCAACCATTGTATCGATCTAATATGCATCTACTGCTGATACTGGGCTTCTGGAAAGCATAAACTTTCTGGTACCCGCCTATCCCACTCGCAGTCTTGCCTTGTTCCAGGTCCCTCACACAAGAACAAGCTACGGACAAAACTGAGTCTTGTATCGCCAGCAAGAACCTATAATGAGTCCTATCTCTCCTTAGATATATCTATACTAATAATAAGACAGTAAAAATCGAAAAACTGTACATTAAATATTTTTCAAAAAAACTGAAAGCAGGCAATTAAAGAAGAGTCATAGAAACCAAAAATATAATTTTTGGAATTCTTGTCTGTCTGTCTGTCTGTCTGTCTGGTACGTTATAACTTCAAAACTACTGAACGCATTTGAACGCGTTTTCACAGTTGGATTACATATAATTAGGAGCGTTGTCAAAAGTTTATTTTGTCAAAATCGGTTCAGAGAAAAAAAAGTTATGGTCAATTGAAAATTTACTTCAACCACTGCTTCAAAATTTTTAAACACTTATATTGATTGATTAGTTATATATTGTTAAATATGTTCTTATATAAGTTAATCTTAATATTAAAACTTATGAGAGGTAACAAAAATAACAAATAACGCAGTGCGCGCGGGCGCGGTTGAAGTGTTGAACAATGTGCTCGATAGATGGCGTTGATAAAATTCGTCATCAACCTAGGTTTATTTTATTTTTTTATTTCTTAAACCTATACAGCTTATCAAAAACAGTTTACACAATAAAAATAGATTAAAAATAAAGCCAAAATAAGGTTACAATATAGAACCGGAAATAGAATCTAAGATCAGAAAAAAGAATAACAAAAAAAACACGTACAGAAAAGATTAAATAAAAATATATATAGACATGAACAAGTGGAACTATGTGTAGTACGAACATTTTAGTGTGTGAGTGTGTATCAGTGTGTGCAATGGTGTTGCTGTGTGAGTGAGTGTGCGAGGTTGAGTCTTAGTTTTTTTTTAAAGACCTTCTACTTAGGCCAAATATATCCATCGCGGTATTAAGATGCTCCATTGTGTAATGACTACCATGCAGTTCAACCTTAACGTTAATGAGGTTTACCTTTTATTAAGTAAAGCTACATCATCCCTGAGTAACACGGGCTATATATAATTCCAATTGTAACAAGATTTTAGCCCGTAAAAGAAAGCCCTGTCGAGATCATTAAAAAACGCTATATACTTAACCAAATTACACGTGGGCGAAGCCGCGGGCGGAAAGCTAGTTTGTCATAAGTAGAAATTCTTTAAAAAAAAAACTAAGACTCAACCTCGCACACTCACTCACACAGCAACACCATTGCACACACTAATACACACACACACTTAAATGCTCGTTCTTCACATAATATACTCCACTTGTTCATATGTGTATATATATTTTTATTTATTTTTTTATGTACGTGTTTTTTTTGGTATTGTTTTTTCTGATCTTGGATTCTATTTCCGGTTCTATGTTTTAACCTTATTTTGGCTTTATTTTTAATCTATTTTTATTGTGTAATTTTTTTTTTAAATAAAAAATAAAATTAAATGCATGCCTGTACGTCCGTTTTATTTAAAATATATCGTAGAATCGCAATAGCTTTTGCTATTTTGAAATAGTCAAGAATAGAACCCGATGTCGAATGTCTTTCATCGGTTTTGAATATCAACACAATCTTTGCGTAATATTAGCAATTTTACGACGTTCTATATTAAATATCCTTAAAATAAACGAATCGTGCAATACTTTAAACATCAGCGGCCTTATTCACGCATACTCAGATGTTTGTGCCGTGGTTAGCAACAAGGCGTTGCCATGGTAACGTTTTAAGGTTCTTTCAAACAATACTAAACAAACAAGATAATAGAACTCTATTTATGAACAAATAATTTATATTCGCTTCGTGAAGTTAAAGCAAAAATGATTTGTGTACAAAATCAAATGAGTCTGAGTTAATTAAAATCATTGAAATATCTTAATAAATAATTGATAAATCAAGTTTACAAGTGTGAAATAGTTAACGCGAGACTACGAAGCTTTTTTTTTTATCTAAAATAAATGAATGTCGGAAATATCATTCAAACATGGATGGGGTCTATGACCGTTGATTAGGTGAAATTCAATGCGTCGGATCTAAATTAAAATGTTCTAATTTCGAAGTTTTGTAAAATGTTCATTTGAATTAGGTACTTTATAAACATTCTTTCAAATAATTCACGAATATATACTTTAGTTATATAATGAAAACACATAGTGGAAAAACTTTCCATACGATTCTAGTTCTCTAGTTAAAGACTAAAGAAGCTAGTCGTATTTGTGATTAGCGTGATAAATCTAATTGACATTTAACTATTGTGAGATATTTAGTTTAAGCAGTTTAAAGAAAGCAAACCCATATTTGTGATTAGGTTCAGAAATCCACTTTACAGATAGATAAAAGCAATGAATTAAGTTGATTATAAAAGCTTCTTTATCTCTTTTTGGACGAGGACCACTCTTGCAGATGTGAATGACGTTAGGTCATAAATTAAGTTTTTTTTTAAAAAACAAGCCCAAAGCAGCCCAAATAACTCTTGAAGTCAACGCGTCTGCTGTTATCGAGACGAATTTATTGAAATAACCTACAAATGTCACATGTAACTTGTCAGCTTCGGGAATTTTAATTAAACGCCAGATTGCATTTAAAATAACCTTAACCCAAATTGAAATTAGTATTATTTTCATACATCATAATCTAGACTCACGGTCGCTTTGTCTATGCATCGTTGTACGAAGCCTACGAAGAGAAGAAATTTTTTTTTTTAATATCCTGAAGATTTCTACGTATATATTGTGTTATAGATAAATAAATTATCAATTTATATCAGTGTTAGTTACTTCATATTTGCATAATGGAGACACTTTAATTATACACTAAACTATATAAAATAATACATATAACAAATATCGAAATTCTTGAGTAGGCTTACAATGCTCTGTTATTTGAATTATAAGTAACATAATTTTGTATTAATTGTTTATTTTAAAAGAGCAGCTATCGAGTTTCTAGCCTGTTCTTCTCGGTAGATAACCTAACCGGTGGTAGTGTAAAAATTGACGAAATATTTTGAGTTTGAATGGCCATTAATACAATAAACTGTATTTGATTATTTCAAACAACTAAATTATAAAGAAAATGAGAATTATTTATGACATTTATAGCGTATTTTTAATAAATTTATACGATTCACACATAGGCAATCATGGCAGGCATACACACACAGACATACCTATTATATAATAAACTTAGTTACAACTAACTGATGATTTTTTTCTCTACCACGTAAATTTACGATCGACAGAGCGAGCCTCTCCTAAAGGGTTCAGTTTAACTTAAAAGTAGATACCCAACCATTGCTATACTGACTAAACACATAAAAAAATTGATTTTAGATGTTTTAATATTGTATGTTATGTATTGATTGTATTGTATGTGTATATAACATAAGACATAAGTAAAGTAAGACAATTTAAAAATCGTGTTTTATACATATAACTATATACATAAATAAATATGACAGTCATTTAATAATAACAGTTAGCGTTATTATAAGACATTTTAGCCAAGTTCATTAAACGATCAGACACGTCAATTAACGACATTATCGAGCCGTGCGACACGAAATAGAGTGCTCATAAACACGTTTACGTGTCATTTAACGTTTTAAAAGCTTTTTGTTTCATGTGCCATAGTAATAAAATATATGAGTCATGTTTATGTAGTGAACAGCCAAATTGTCTAGTACCTCTTAATATTAAGAATTTAATTTGACTAAAACCCTGTTCTACGCATCGTAGTTTGTGCCTATAACGACTGTCTACGCCGTAGAACCTCTACGCTTAAGTTCCGCTACGCTGTAATATTTATGGGCAAAGGATGTGTTTTTTCTACTACAAGACGTTTATCTATACTTATGATACTAAACTAAATACTTACCATTCATATGTACTCATTATCTATACTAATAATAAGACAGTAAAAATCGAAAATCTGTACATTAAATATTTTTCCAAAAAACTGAAAGGAGGCAATTAAAGAAGAGTCATAGAAACCAAAAATACAATTTGTGGAATTCTTGTCTGTCTGTCTGTCTGACTGTCTGGTACGTTATAACTTGAAAACTACTGAACGGATTTGAACGCGGTTTTCACAGTTGGATTACATACAATTGGGAGCGTTGTCAAAAGTTGATTACGTCAAAATTCGTTAAGGGAAAAAGAAGTTATGGTCAATTGAAAATTTAATTCAACCACTGCTTCAAATTTCTTAAACACTTATAATGATTGATTCGTTATATATTGTTAAATATGTTCTAATATAAGTTAATCTTAATATTAAAACTTATGAGAGGTAACAAAAATAACAAATAACGCAGTGCGCGCGGGCGCGGTTGAAGTGTTGAACAATGTGCTCGATAGATGGCGTTGCTAAAATTCGTCATCAACCTAGATTTATTTTAATTTTTAATTTCCTAAACCTATACAGCTTATCAAAAAAAGTTTACACAATAAAAATAAAGCCAAAATATGGTTAAACATAGAACCGGAATAGAATCTAAGATCAGAATAAACAATAACAAAAAAAACACTAACAGAAAAAAATAAATAAAAATATATATATACACATGAACAAGTGGAGTATATTATGTGAAGTACGAGCATTTAAGTGTGAGTGTGTGTGCAATGGTGTTGCTGTGTGAGTGAGTGTGCGAGGTTGAGTCTTAGTTTTTTTTTTAAAGAATTTCTACTTAGGCCAAATATATCCATCGCGGTATTAAGATGCTTCATTGTGTAATGACTACCATGCAGTTCAAACTTTCATTAACGTTTTACCCTATGATTATTTTGTGTGAACACTACCTATACAAACAAGTAAAAGGAAACGAGTGAAGAGACGTTTATCGTTTGTCGGCATCCATTTTTCCACCTACATCCTTAACGTTAATGAGGTTTACCTTTTATTATTTGGTCAAGCTAATAAGTAATAATCTCACAGGTACGTATTTCGTACTCATAACTTCGTAAGAATTTTCTTTCAACTCTTAACCGCTGAGGAGTTTTACCTTCCATCATCAGCTCATCCACATAAGAAGATGACTATCAGAATATAAAATTGGCAGTATAGTACGTTAATTTGAAAGTTGCCCTCGATTTCCCTGAATCATCCGATCCTGTAAAGCTACATCATCCCTGAGTAACACAGGCTATATGTAATTCCAATTGTAACAAGATTTTAGCCCGTGAAAGAAAGCCCTGTCAAGATCATTAAAAAACGCTATATACTTAACCAAATTACACGTGGGCGAAGCCGCGGGCGGAAAGCTAGTACCAAATACTTAAATATCAAGTTGTTGATGATTTTTTAATAACATGCAAAAATTAGCGAGGTTTTTGTAACGAATTTACGATCGAAATAAAAAAAAACGAGAACATACAATAATTTTATTCAAAAACTTTATAATAAGACTCATCTTTATCTTAAAAATTGTCACAGTATGAATACAAATTGTATTAAAAACGTTCAAGTATAAATCATTTTGAAATTTCTCAAAGTTCCATGTCATGAATGAAAGCATCCGGTCCACATCCACAGATAGAGGTCATGGAGCAGGGTTAGAGCAACTCGGATGTTGTAAAAAATCAATTAAACTGTATAAATCTAATATATTTGTGATAAAATCTAACCCATTTTTGTTCAGACTTTGTTTATTTATAACGAAATTCTTGTCTCTTGATTTCCTTTACGTCGGGTATCTAAAACTTTATTTTTATAGCTAGGCAATGCACATTAGTAGTAGTCAAAGTAATATTTTTTTTACTTTGCCTCAAGATAAGCAGTTTATAGCTTGTATTATTGCTATCACACACAACTGACATATTATAACACGTAGACGACAGCCAACAAATGTTTACCACACAATTGTTGACCGGGAATCAAATTCGGGACCCTCAGTTTGGCAGTCCGCCACGATGGTGTTTGCCAACTGACTCGACTCAGATTAATCAGAAAAAAACTAAACAAACTAACTAAAAACTAACTTAATTATTAACAATTAAATCAAAGTCAAATCTTTTTATTCAGTAAGGTACATAAAACCATTTTGATTGGTCTTAAATCTAAATGACTCTACGCGACCAAACTGAGAAGAAGCAAAAAGCTCAGTTTTTTTTTGCGGTGTTTTTTTCTAACACAATGTTTTTGGGACAAGGCGTACAGTTTGTTGTAATCTTGGTACAAATAACACAAATAATCGTAAAACATGCTTTTCCAAATATACAATGAAATAAGTCCAACATATTAGCAATGAAAACAAAGACGCGCCATGTACAATCTCTTACACGACGTGTGGTGATGCCATAACTAGGACATTAGTGAAATTGTATATTCAATTTCTTGGCAAGACAGATCTTTTGTTGAATCTATTGAACTACATGTTTCTTTTGTCTACGAAATTTTTATTCGCATTTGTCTTATTGTAATGTGTTCCTAACAAGTTTTATTTGGTACACGGATAAAAAGTCAGCTATGTTTATGAATACAATTAATTCAAATAGACCACAAGACTTATGCAATTATTGGAGCGCTGTTAAGACATCAATTGCAACCGGACTGATCACACTCTCCGGAGAGATCCCAAGGATATCAAGCAGGCGCTTGACTGGAATCCTCGAGGGAAACGGAAGCTGGCTTGTCCCAAATAGACCAGGCGACGTACGCTTGCAGATAAGGAGAAGGGAGCCGATAAAACTTGGAGTGAAATAAAATGCGAAGCATTGGATAGAGCGCTATTGAGGATTACTATGGATGCCCTCTATACCTAGGTTACATAGGATCATAAGCACAAGAGTTAAAACCATCCAAATTGGCTAACATAAAGCTTCGTAGTCAACTAACGGTCTTGGCTGAGTGAGTTCGCTTCAACAACTCAGAGGTTTTCCGGGTTCAATCTTGGTTTATTAAGAAAATATTTAACAAAATATATATAAGAAGGGGCAAACGAGCAAGACTTCAACTTTATGGTGTGCCATATAGTTGAAGTCGCCACCCATAGACACTCATGGGCTGGGAGCTCGTGATTACATTTACAATCAACCATAGGCAATTAATCATAGAGTGACTTGATTATAATATATTGTAACAGCACTGTTATTAACCGAGCCACCATTTCATTAAAAATAAAAAAATTAGTTTCTCGATTAAACAGCTCGAGTTCCTTGTAAGTTCTTCTCTGCCTTCCTAACCGGTGGTTATGTAAATGACGATTTAAAAGTGTCTTTATAAAGATCCATTGGAATAAAGATATTTTGAGTTTGATAGAAGGAACAAACCGGCAATATTCAGACCAACGACCCATACTGACATTGATTAAGATAACTATTCCGTGAACAGCGTCTCTATTTGTCCCATTTACAACATCAAAGAAAATATATCATTTGTCGGAGCTAATAAGCAGGTGATAACAATTTTATACGTGATTCAGTTTATTTGTGAATTTTCCCGAAATTAGATTTGGGACAGTATTTTTAAATCACACGTTTCTACCGAAATATGAACATAATATGACTAATAAAATAAGTGTAATAATGACACATATATATATATAGTAAAGAATATAGTCTCTTACATTGTATTTACGCTGTGATCGAAAGACGACTGGCTGACGTCTCAGTCGGAGAAATAGTTACCATTTGCCGAACAGAGGTAAACCGAAAAAGGGACAATATATTCATCAAAATATATTTTTTAAGCCAGGAGGCTTACAAGTGAGGTGCCGGCCCTAATCTGCACAATTAACTATTGTTTAATATTAAATTGTTTTTTGTTACATTTTAATAAATAAAAATATATTAATCACAAAATGTTTATCATATTTAAAGAAAAAAAAAATTTGCAAAGAAAGGAACGCTCTTTCATCTGGTTCTACAGTAATAGTCTTTTTGCATATCTTATAAGTTCTGCCTCAACAAGAAAACTTTCTGTATTGAGGACACGCGTCGCGAACCCCAAACGTGTTATAGGAAAGATAATAAATCACACGATAATAGCCTTTATAAATTAACATTCATACATTTGGAAAGATTAAACTGCTGTATTTTCTCTCAAAATTGTCTATTATTAATTGGAAAACATATTATTTGTGACCGGGTATTCTAAAAATGCCACAGGTCGACATGGTGATTTGTTTAGGAATGCGGTTATAATATATGATATTGTATTATTAAACGCTTCTATAATTTTATTTACATTGAATTGTTGATATTAGCTTCATAACTATTAGAATATAGATTTCGACTAAATTCAGAGTACATATTTGAATTGAAAAAAAAAACACAAAAATATCTTTATTCACATCCTTACAAAGACGTTAAAAAATATTGTCCCCACCTTGTATTGTTATGAGCGAACGAGAAGTACTGGCAAAATCTCTCCGCCACTCCTTGGAATCCTTTGAATTTATCTTTCAAGTTCCCATCTAATTGTTTTATGTGTAAACCTAGTTTTATTATCTCATAAGTTTATTGTTTTAAATATATTTAGCACATAAGATGTTTGGGGACAGATATAATAAAATATATATAATATAATCGTAAAGCATATTTCACAGTACGGTTGTAAATCAATAAATACACAAGCGTAATG
This sequence comes from Leptophobia aripa, assembly GCA_951799465.1. Lineage (NCBI taxonomy): Eukaryota > Metazoa > Arthropoda > Insecta > Lepidoptera > Pieridae > Leptophobia > Leptophobia aripa. The sequence goes on from OX637280.1 coordinate 5,847,637, forward strand.
GGTCAATATCTTATACAAAACCAATCAAAATATATTTTTATAGTTATACCTTCATATGTCCAGATGCTGGAGAGGGTACAAAATAAATTTCTATGGTATTTTTACCGAAGAAGTTATAGTTATTATCCATGTATGTATCCGAGTGCTTTCTTATTAGGCTTTTTAGGGTATAATGACCTAAACCGGCGTAGGGAAATTGCCTCAGTGAAGTTTGCCTGGAAGATAATCAGAGCCGGCATTGATTGCAGTAATATTCTGCAATCATTGCTAAGGTTACATGCCCCTGATAATTTTTACCGGCTCAGGAGGCATCCATTGCTGGCTGAGGTACGGTTACGAACAAGCCTCCGCCGGCAAAGCCCAATTCCGCATAGGATCGCCCTAATGAATCGTTTCATTAGCTCTGCACCAGAATGTGACATTTATATGACAGGGTTAGGAATGATAGTAGACGAATATGAGAGGTTGTTAGATTTACGTTGAAAACTGTATGTGTTTTTTGGCTTCGGCCGTAAATAAATAAATAAATAAATATGTGGGCATAGTGATATACACATTTTGTTTTAGTGAGAACAACCCGCAAACACACAGTACACCGATATATATCTACAACCAAAATATTAACACTGCAACACAATTTCAAAATCACCACAAGTAGCACCCATTTACATGTCAAGCAATCTTTAGCCCATATTAACATTCTGTAAATCGTATTAAAATCCGTTGTGTGTAAACATTTCGTTTGATGTAACAAGTCAACCCCAGAAGGTTGTCAACGCAACCCAAATTATATTCGGTCATGTCCCACTTAATTCGTTATTAATGGAACGTTTAGTTTAGCGGTTTGAGCTAGATTACGTAATGTCTAGAAATTTTAGGTGACCTATTAATTTAATATGTTCTTTTGTTTGAAATATGTTAAACTCGATATAACAATAACAAAAAAACTATGTGTCAGCGATCATGTGTGCGTGCGTCTTATATCTAATGTTAAAGGGTTCTTCGCTGGACCATACAACAGTACTGTAGAACACGCTTGGCAATATAAAGGAATGAATTTGAGTTTCTTGCCAGTTCTTCTCTACGTCCTAGATTTGGGAATTGGCAGTAAATTTAATTGCGGATTTTTTTAAATTAGTTTTTGAAGTTATATTGTATGTATAACATTGTTTGTCTTTCATAAATATAAGACTACACCACTATTGGTTGCTGATTGTGAACTAGAACCAGAATTTTACACTTCAAAACATTTTTTTAAATTTAATCTCGCAGTCATATTTAACGTAGTTGATGTTAAATAAAGAACATTTGACATTACACTCTCAAAATATCTTCAATGGCACATCAATCAAATATTGTGTTTGGGTAGTAACGGTAGCGGAGTAAGATTTATTAGCGAGCGAAGTGTAATCGATTTCTGTGCCAATAACTCAACATTAAATTCAATATTATTCAAATTGAATTAAAATAGTAACTGCAGGGGGTTTTAGCCGAAGGCGGGATTTATTTTTACACCCTAATTATTCTAATTGTATAATGTCTAATAATAAATTGTTAATAATAGATTTAGGTTACAAGCTTTATGTAGCTTATCATATGCCTCAAATACATTATTTATTTTATTTTTTTATAGAAGAGGGGGCAAACGAGCAAGAGGCACACCATAAAGGTGAAGACACTCCCCATAGGCACGTGGCTGGGAGCTCATGAGTCTATTGCCAGCCTTTAAATGAGTGGTACGCTCATTTCTTGAAGGACCCTAAGTCGTTTTGGTTTGGAAATACCGTAGCTGGCAGCTGGTTCCATAACCTGGTGGTGAGTGATAAGAAATGTCTCAAGAAACGCGCAGTGCTGGAACGACAGACATCGAGGTGATACGGGTGGAATGTCGTATTCATGTTGATATTGTTTGTAAGAAAATGAATACATCAATTTAATTTAGAGTAATAATGTTTTCCTAGCCCGTTCGGGTGTCTCGTCAAATATATTCTTATATTACAATAAAAAAATACATAAATTAAACGAATAAATACGTCTAGTAGATGATATACGAGTATGTATATATAGTATGTATTAATATTGTTTCACTGATAAAAGAAGAATAAAGCAAAATAAAACAAAAAAATATTATTGTTTAAACAATACTAAATATCAAGTTGAAAGAAAAACCGTTGTCTTAACGTAAAGACAATGATTTTTTCCTCAACCCAAACCTCAAAACCAAATCTATAGATAATTTATTTGGATAATCATCCAAACTCCTGCTTCTGTAATATTAAACATCATGAATGATTTGTATGTTAGATGAAATACCTTTCTCCATTCTGTTTAGTTCCTTTCACTTTTGGGTGATTTTTCTTCGGACGCACCGCAATCTTATGCTTGGCTGCTGAAGAGTCCAGAAGTACCACCTCCACATCCAGCTCTTTATCGGGGAGGGACCTGGAGTGAATGGTATGAGTGAGAAGGTACCAACGCAATATTGTGGCTTTTGAAGATATTTAGGTAAGGCAGAAATGTTACATGCAAAATGGATTTTATCTTCGTATAGATTTACGCAAATGGAATATATTAATATATGCATTGTAAACACAAATATTCTTGAAACATTTCTCAGCAAATAGAAACTGGCATTTTAAAGTCTCCATTTCTTCAGACGCATAATGTTGCAGACCAATATCAAAAACCTTCTTTTTCTTCTCTCATAGTAAGTGTTAATACGAGTATATTTTGTATTTTGTCAAAATTTTCTTCCCTGTGCATACCTGTAATGCTGTGTACCATTAACTTATGCACATACATGTCTTGTGTGTTCTTGTAGTTATGTTTGTATGTGTATATACTATAATAAATAAATGAAATTGTGTTGTAAATTTTGTGTCATTGTACCATGATGTTTTATGACAAAAAAATATTACTTTGAAAGACGTTTGAAAAGAAATCTCGCAATACTTTTGATGTTATTTGCAGTTTGGCGACAATCATCTAATATTTCTTCCTGTATTAAAGCGTGGGATAAGTATCGTGTTGCCATCAATCACTCGGTTGTCACAGTGGGAACGCCACAATGTCACGGCCTAGCATGAAATTTACTAGCAGATTGTCTACATCTTTGTAATTTGCATAACGTTATCCATGTATTAATCAGGATGTCAATTCTTGTGCCTAACAGTCTAATCGGCTCGTAGGTGCGAGTATTAGTTGTAACCTTTTTAAAATAACCCCGCCATAGATTTACCCAATATATATTTTTAGAATCATTATTTTCTTAACACATACGTTTTATTTAATTTAGCCGTGAGTTTTTGTTTACCTTGTGTTGGTGCTAATTAATGTGTTTTCTTTCTTTCAATATCCAAATCGCATTAAGAAACAATAGCACGAACATAACACACATATTTTATTAACAAAAGAAAAGTGATTAAATCATTAACAAGAAGCTTATAAGCTTAAATAGTGATTAAATTTAAATCTGTATATTTTGTCTGTTTATTATAGAAGAGGGGGCAAACGAGCAGGAGGCCCACCACAAAGGTGAAGTCACCGCCCATAGACACTTACGCAGCCGGGAGTGAGTGCGTTGCCGGCCTTTAAACTTTAACTTAATGTCAACACAATTATTCAGAAAGCTACGAAAAAGCTCACCATAATTTATTGCAATTATATTTAATATATTGAATAATTAAAAATTAAAAATCGGTACTTATAAACGGCTTTAAATCAAAATACACTAACAAAATTACTATTATTATTAACTATATATATAAGTAACTAGAAAAATTCAATATGTTCCGGATGTTCGTGTGTCATCCCGTTTAACAGAAATCTCAGCTGTAAATCATCCGTGTAAACGCCATTCAAGTTAGACCGGTGGCATGGTGGCTATTTGAGGCCGCCCCAGAAACTGTGTGACGTAAACGACGGCACCATTCTCGCAATTACCCCGTGTCATTGTGTCGATTCCGTTTAAATACACGATGACCATGTATTCACATATAAAATTCAGTTTAACACACCTAATACGCTAATTTAACACGAGTGGCGTTTATAGAATACATTAGTTTTGGGTTCTGTTAAAAAATTACTTCCTAATTGATTTCTTACATATGTTAAATACTCTAGTCAACATGGAATTATTAAATAGTTTTGTACTATAACAGTTAATTTTACATACATATATATCTTTTATAAATAAAATAATGAAGCTTAAAATGTGTTTATTTCAATACTACTATGTTTATAACATTGTCTATAGAATCTGCATATATAAAATTTGTTACAGATACATATGACTATCACTATCAAAAATGTATTAAAAATAACATAAGGATACCGTGATATAGAACCCTGCTTGTTAAAATTTCAGCGGACGATATATATATGTGAAAATCTAAGTACGTAGATTTATTGAGTACGTAGCAATTTCAAGGCAATTACTATCTGAACAGCTAAGTGACTCGATTCATCTTTACAAGTGGACTTTCTTAGAACACATTGGCAGTATTCCAGACATCAGAGCTGATAATATTGAAGCCAGATAAGCTACTTATAACTGTTGAACACGGAAAAAAAGTGTTACTTTTATTTAGATTGTTGCCATGGTTACTTGGATCAATCGTTGCCATGACAACTAAGTCTATACTAGTGAGGCATATGAACTATCACGATTCTTTTAAGGAGGGCTATAAACCTTAAATTTATAGTTTATTAGTAGATTTAATAATAAAAATGCTACCGAATGAGGACAGAGGAGTATTTTTTAATAGATTATTTATTCTATGCCTAACTAGAGACTAAACTTTTTTTTAACATGATTTTGTGCGCTGCTTCAGATATATATTTAGATACAATATTTCTTATGTGTTGTTCGAACTAACATTTCACTACTATTGTATGCTGATTAATTATATTTTCTGTTAAACATATCGTTTTATTTACCCAAACGTGTCTATGATTTCTGTATAAAACTCGACATTAAAATAATGTTTGTGTGTATGTGTTTTTGTGTATATGTAAGATTATAGCAACTATTGATTTTTTAAATTGTATTTTTACTGTGACTATAATTGAATAATACACAAAAGTAAGAACACATATTTACTATATTTAGGTGACTGAGTCTTTTAGACGTAAATGTATCCCCATCTTATTTATGAGGTACAGTTTTACCAACTTGTATTGTTTACATCAACACAAGATTAATTATTAATAATATTTTATTCGAATGATTCACGATTATCCCATCCCAAAAATAACATATGAATATAAAGTTTAGATTTCACAATACCTCTATTTCTTATAACAGTTAGAATTCAACAGCTATCTTTAATTCATCAAAAATCATCTAATTAACATCAACAATATTATATAAACAAGATTTTTAGTGTTTAATAATATTTTGAATATTACTTATTTTATTCGGATCTAATATAGGTAATTTATTCAATACGCTGTTTACACAGCGACCATAAGGTTTATAATTCATACCAATAATTATACTCACCTAAATTAAAATATACAATAAACTTAACAACTAAAAGGAAACGCCATAATTTTTCTTCTATTTATTATACACATCGAATTCTTACAGATGACAATAAATTCACTGACAATTGTCACAACATAGATTGTTCACAACGCATGAAGCATTTTTTAATATGTCATAATAAAGCTAAAGGTTCATTAAGTCAACATTATACACAAACAAATGAGACAGCACTTTATACTTCTGTCTCGCTTCAACAATTAACGAAGTTTGGCATATTCGAGCACGTTAACCCATAGCTTTTAAAAGCTCCACTTAATAATAGTACATCTTATATGTGGGTAGGCTAAATACGTAGTCTAAAGAGGTACCTCGTGACTGGAAGTAATGATTGTCGTATCTATATACACGTCCCCTGTACCTGCATCAATAATTGGCCCATTTAATGATTAATTATTGAATTAATGATCATTTAATGATTAATTATTGAATTAATGATTAATTATTGAGTTAATAAATTGTGCTGGTAATTAGGTGTAGGTCCATGCGTTTTGTTTAAGAATCACTTCTTAGTAGACTTGATGTTTTGATTTTTGTCATTAGGATATTGAGTAATATAAGGCTAATTATTATTTTCATGCAATAATAATCAAGGGTATTTTTGAAAAAAACAGATAATTTATATCTTGGGATAAGGGTAAATAATATGAAATTTCTTCTTCATATGTGTTTTTGTTATATTTGCAAAAGATATAATGATTTATTTTAATTCCAATAATGGAGAAAACGAATTTAAATAATACACTGTACGGAAGTTCGCTAGAAAAGTCGGAGAAAGTGCAACGACCCGTCTAAATATATGCGGTATCGTTGTCCAGTGCATCTGATGATAAAACGCATTCCTCACGTTTTACGACCACCCTAGTTTCGAAAGTATTAATATACAAGGAACGAAGTAGGAAACGTTAATTCTCAAATTCTAAAATTTAACTAATGATCGGGACAGTTCAATTCTTGAGTAGCCTTACAATGCTTTGTTATTTTAATTGTGAGTAACACAATTTTGTATTAATTGTTTATTATAAAAGAGCAGCTATCGAATTTCTTGTCCGGTAGATGACTGCCTTCCGAACCGGTGGTTGTGTAAAAATTGACGATTCAATAGTGTCTTTATAAAGACCTTTATTTTGAGTTTGATATCTTAAGTCATCTTCTCGACAGTCTCAGGTTTAAAATCAGAGAGAATTGATAAATAGAAGAAATAAGGTAGAACTTCATAATTATTCTACAATTAATCACGACATTTGCTTATAAATACAAATTTATTATGAAATGATTTGGTCATGTTGTTTTAGTAAGCGTAAATAGGTTAAGTTAATATCAATTTTATTTTTGGATAAACAAAAGCCCGAGACATTGCTCAACGTATCAGCTGTGTTAGATACATATTTATTTTCACTATTGAGGGCATGTTGTGTAAAATTGATCCACAGTGTTTACGATTGGCGAGTTGGAGCTAAGAATAATGTTAATTTTAAGCAAATACAAAACTCCAGTTTCTTTGTAAAGACATAAAAGCTTTTAATTAAAAGCGAACAGGAAATCTGTGTGATACTTACTTGGAACCAAGGGCTGCCTTCGTGTCGAGTACTTCAACAATATCCCCAGCCTTGACAGACACCTCGTCATCTGCCACCGCGGTATAATCGCTCGTTGCTACAACAACGTCGTCAACCTATAACAAAAGATACAATATTTATATAAAGTGAAAAAATACAGGCTTAAGTCCCATCGTTTGGTAAGTATTGAATGAACGTTTAGATTTTTTTTGACTTTGGTTATTGGGTTACCTTCGGTGGACTTTTGCTACATGTAGATCGCGATCTAGTTGATGATCGGGACTGATATTGTTTGTAACTCGGCGTGTAGTCACAACTATGAATTCTTCTAGGTTCTCTGTCCAGGTTGGAATGGCTATATCTACGTCCCCATCCACCTAATCTTGTTGTGATTTGACTGTTGCTTATATTGCAATATCCATTGTAGTTTTGTAAATCGTCATCCTCGTCATCCGCGATTGGACAACTGTACATACTAAAGCGGTGAGCTATAGGTTGGCTTAAATTCAGAGCAGAGAAAACATGGAGAGGCTCAAAGCGTTTTATTCCATTTTCATCGAGCACCGTGTATGCGATTTCACCTGTGAGGACAGCTCTACTTGCTTCCCGCGGCACAACCGCTTGTAATCCTTTTTTCATAATCAACAAAGCACCGGACGACTTCTTTCGTTTGAATAGGAAATCTTCCATAGCGAGACTATTTTCAGGTTGAAGTAAACTTAAAGGAACATCATCAGATGTCATTAAAGGTACTTCCTCTGGTATGATCATGAGTGCAGCACTTTCGCGGACCAATTCCCTAAGTTTAGGATTAGTACGAGCTGATTCTGGGCTTTTACCGAGGATGACGAGTGCTTCCCGTAAATCTGGTGTTTTTTCAGCCAGTTTTTTCATTACTGTCAGTCTTTTCAATATGTTCATACTTATATCATCAGTTGCTATTTGAGACAAGCTCACATCATCTTTTAGTACGCATAATAAATGTTTTGAAACATCACTTAATCCTAGAACGCGTGCTAGGCCGACCGATTGCATTATTAAATCCTTCAGCTCTTTTTTTTCAGGGTCTGTATCCTGAATTAAATTTACAAGACTCTGGCTGCTGTTTTCCTGAACAGCGGAGACAATAGCTTTTTGCAAAGACTCTGCGGCTTCTTGGTCTGATTTCACAAAACAAATCATTTCTGAAATGTGGCCCAGCACGTGATTAAGAAGATTTGGGTCAGTTTTGGTAATGTTCTTGAATGCTGGACCTAGTACTTCATTTTCACTCCTTAAGAAGACACTAAATTTGTCCACGATTTCTTTTTCCGTTAAAGAATGAGTTTCAGAAGAGTGATTCACTGCTATTCTTATTAGGTCTAATTTGGGTTTGGTTGTGTTTTCTAATATTTCACTACAGAGTATTTGTTTTTCATCATCCTTTTGAAGAATATTATACATAGCAGTAACAAAATCGTTATCAATAGTTTTTCCTAAAATTGTATCTATCGATTTTAAAATCTGTTGATATTTTTCTTTGCCATTATTATTATTGACTTCCTGGTATTGTTCTGATGTAACTAAAGCAGCTAGGACAGCAGCAGCTATAGAGTTTTTAATATTTTCCTCATGTGCTTTTTCCTCATTTGTATAATTTTGTTCTTTTGTGTTTTCAAGGGTTTTACTCTTATTTACTTTATCCGGCTTAACAATACTATTGTTTTTAGAATTTGGACCCATTTCTGTCTTAAGGTGTACACTCATTTCAATTATAGATTTGATAACATCCATCAGTTGATTTGCTACAGTATCCTTAAGACCAAAATCTGATGCAAAATCTTTTAAAGCCTCTGCATTTCTGGTTTCATTTAAGATAACATTTATCGTTGGTAATTCCGCAGGCACTTGTCTTCCAATGGACATTCCAGCTTCAGATAGTTGTCTTAACATGTTAGTGTCTATTGTTAGCTCCCCTTTAGTTGAGGTAGTATCATTAGGGTTGGTTTTAACTTTTAATAGTTTAAGTTCCTCGGGGGTTACTAAAAAGCTTTGTACCGAAAATTCTAAACCTTCATCTCCTTCGACCAAGTCAGGTGCTACAAATTTCAGACCATCAGGCGTTTGTACAATTTGACCAGGAACAAATGTCACACCGTTGTCGTCGTTTTCTAACACCCTACCAGGAACAAAACGTGGACCTTCATCTGTATCGACTACTTGACCAGGTACAAATCTTGACCCTTCATCAGTTGATATTACTTGGCCTGGTATGAAGGTGGGCCCAGCTTTAGTTTCTATAATCTGTCCAGGCACAAATCTAGGGCCATCTATTGTATGAATCGTCTGCCCTGGAACGAATTTAGGTCCACTTTTTGTGTTGACTACTTGGCCAGGTACAAATTTTGGACCATCACTGGTGTCAACAACTTGACCGGGTACGAACTGCTCCCCATTTTCAGTAAATACAATTTGACCAGGCACAAATATACCCTCAACCATTGTTCCGGGTACAAAACGCGATTCACCTGCATTATTCTTAAGCAAGCGTCCTGGTACTATTTTCCCATCATTTTTAGGCATTCTTGATCCCGGATAGAATTCAATACCTTTTGAAGTTTGCAACATATGCCCAAAAACATATAGGGATTCGTCTGATACAGAACAAGTTTTAATATTTATGGGTAAGCCCATAGGCATACTCTCAGAAAATTGTACATCTTCAATTGACTTTGCTACGGAAAATTCTACTGGACCATTTCCTTGTGCAATGGTTTTACCGGGTACAAATTTTTCTCCAAAATTCGTTTGTACAATTTGGCCTTCAATAAATTTGGGTCCATCAGGAGTATCAACGTTGGTTCCAGGAATAAACTTTAATCCCGATTCATCCTTTTTAGTTATGCCTGGCACAAAACATGGTTCTCCATTTATACAGACAGTTTGACCAGGCACAAACTTTAAGCCGTTTGGCGTAGCCAAAGTCGCACCAGGTATGAAATGCGACTCATTATCTTTATGTACCACTTGACCTGGTATAAATTGCCATTCATTCTCAATTTTTGCATTTTGTCCAGGCGTAAATACAATTTCTCCATTTTCATTACAAGTTTGTCCAGGAATGAATTGAATGCCTTCCGGGGACGAAATGGTTTGCCCCGGGACGAATGTATCTTCAGAGCCCGTTTGTATAATTTTACCAGGAACAAATTTAAAGCCATCTTCAGATAGGACAGTTTGGCCTTCTGTGAAACGGAATTCATTATCCTTATTCTTTACCACTTGTCCACAAATAAACTTATCTCCTTCAGGTGTAGGTATAAGTTGTCCGGCAAGGAAAACAGATTCATTGTTATTTTCTTTATGTATAATATGCCCAGGAATGAGGCTAACACCAAGGGGTGTATTTACACTAAGACCTGGTACAAAAACAGGTCCAGCTGGAGTTTCTATTGTTTGCCCTGCTACAAATACAGGTCCTTGAGGTGTGTTTACATGTTGTCCAGGTATAAACTTTTTTGCTTTATTAATGTCCAGGGTTAATCCTGATACTTTAGCTACCTTTTCTCTTTTACCCTTTTTAATATTCTTTACAATTTCTGGCAAATCTTCAAGGCTTGGTATCATATCCATTTTATTAGTTAACAACATCTTTTCTGTAATATTTGAAGTTCCAATCAGTCGGTCTTGGGCAATTTCTTTAATAGCACTTATAATTTCATCTGAAGGTCTATCTTTTATTGGCTTCAATGGATTAACGCAAGGAACATTTTCTAGGGAAATTGTATTTTCAGAAATATTATTATCTACTTGATATATTTCAGCTTCAGAATGATATGGCGTAATTTGTAATGGCGTTGGCAACATATTCACTTTAGGACAGCAACTATTATCACTAATACTTTTATCGAATAAATCCCAATCAAACGATTCTATCAAAGGATGCACTTGATCTCTCCAATGACCACTACACATAACCATACTTGATTTTGAACGCATATGTTCCAAGTCAAAATTGTTGTATGAAACACTTTTCATATCATGTTTTTCATGGCGCACTTCCAATTTAGCTTTCTTTGCCATTCGATCTTGTTTTAGTTTATCTTCCTCTATTTCTTGAACTTCGGCTAATTTTTCTTTATTTTCAAATATTTTTTTCATCGAAGACAAAGCCGCCGCTCGTTTTCGCTTTTTCTTCTTTTCCTCTAACTCCTCTCTTTCTCTCTGTTTTAACACATCAGCATTTGGCCCTTCACCTTCAAACATCTCCACATCTTCAGCAAAGTCTTTAAAATCCATTGAAACATTTCGGCCTTGTTTTGTTTTAATTAACACTGTATCCGAATCTTTAGCAAGCATAACATCCCTGACATCACCATCACGAACAGCTGCTTCCATCCGAGCGCAAAATACTAAACTACACCTTCTTTCATCAACTGTATAAACATATTTTTTATCTTCTGTGATTTGTTTCATAGACAACATTTCAAGCAGTGCTTTTTGAGCTTCCGTCGAACCATCCAAAACAGGGAATATATATCTGTAGCCAGGTAAAAGATCATGCTTCCTGTTGCCATAATTAATTTCAGGTAAATAATGATGTGGCGCAAGCTCCCCTGATATATTTGTAATTTTGCACTTTGTTTTTCCGCTTCTTGAAGCTAACAGTACTGGAATGTAATGATGAGAGGGAAGCCCATACGACTTCCCTGTTATTCTGCAGCAACGTTTCGCATCCGCTGGTGATATAGGCGCAAGCAATGGAAAATAATTCGGCTTAGGCAACCCTCTACTTCTACCGGTTATCCGACAAAACGACATTATTCTTTATTGACTCCTCATACTATAATTTATTATTGTTTACAAACACTATAGTTGCGGAATATGGTTCGATTTAAAAATTCGCGATGTATACCACAGGCACGCGGAGACGTATGTTTTGGTTGACTGCTAAATAGCGACTGGCGAGCGCTTCGCGGTTCTTCAAAGCTTTAGCGCATTAAATTCTCACCTTTGCAGGGGCAGACGGTGTGCCGTATATTTTTGTTCCGGTTAAACTCTATTTTTAAACATAAGGAGAGATGTATGGACGCGTGTATTAACGAAAAATACAGTAGTAGCATACAATTATTGCACAACGAGATCAAAATAAACTTATACTACCTTGAAAACTGTGAAATTTCATATTGCAAATAAATACGAGATATATTTGGGATAATTTTTTTGATATTTAAAAGGAGCAATAAAACCATCGAGTGTGAGATAAATAAATTAAAAGTTACGAGCCTGATAATTTACATGCATAACACAAAGGACGCACAAAAATGAACATAATTATACTCGTAAATTATGTACTTCCATAAATTTCTTCGTCTTGTTTTCAAGTAATTAAAACAGAACGTTAAATACGTACATACGTAAGAATTTTTTTTATAAAAAAATATATAAAATATATCTCGTATTATTATCACTATATTATTATTATAGTATTTTGTGTGTGTGTGGTTTTGTTCACAACTTCTTTGTTTTTTGTCAAAATTTCTTTCCAACTTGTGTGTTTTGCTATGTAACGCTGTGTATACCTTTAATTTATGCACATACATTAAAAAAAATATTGCTTTTTAGTTTGTTTTGACAATACCTGTGTAGTGCCTACATTTAAGTAAGAACTCTACTTGTGTTTTGAGAACAAGATCTCTATTAAATCTTAACAATACACAAAATACAAAAAGCGCAATAAATTATATTAAAAAAAAATACATGCCATGTGTGTGTTCTTGTATTTTAATTTTATGTTTGTATGTGTGATCACATTGTTAATACACAACATATTTCTAGAAGCATTTAGTTGTTAAAAATAATCACGCTGAAGGTTCGCAATGCAAGGCCTGTCGCCTGTCAAACAGACTGACATCTTCAACTTCCGTCAAAACCGGTTGACGACCCCGGCAAATTACATTACCCGTAAAGTCAACACTTAAATAACTTCAAATTTATGGTTTTATGAAATGACATTTTAGTCGCGTTGTTCTAATCTATGTTTAATTAAAGCGTCAAACATTGTTAGGAAAAGTCAGAAAAACAAAAGCTAGTTTATTTTATTTTATTTTATTTCTTAAACCCATACAGCATATCATAAAAGTTTAAACAATAAAGAATAGATAAAAAACAAAGCCACAATAAGGTTAGAACATAGAACCGGAAATTAAATCTAAGATCAGAAATCAACAATAAAAAAAAATACGAACAAAAAAATATATATATACATATGAACAAGTGGAGTATATCAAGTGAGGAACGAGTGTGTGTGTAGTAGTGTGTGCAATGGTGTTGCTGTGTGAGTGAGAGTGCGAGGTTAAATCTTACTTTTTTTTAAAGAATTACTCCTTAAGCCAAATATATCCAAGGACAGGTAGGACTCATTTTTGAAAAATTCACACAAATAGATTATATGCCGATTGCGCAAAGACAATGATGCTATTTTAAATCAAAGAGATTTCGATCGATTGATTGATTACTGCTGCTTTTATCTCGAGACTTTACAAATAGTGTATAAAAAAAGAAATCATAATTAAAAATACCTTTGAAGTAGATACTTTAAGTGCATAATTATGTGTAAAATACGAGGTTAAGTTAAACAAGCTATAAGTAATCCGAACCATGTAAGTAATAATGTAATAAAATCTTTAAAAAGCTTAAATAGGCATTTGTAAGCTTTTGTCTTACTTTAATTTCAGGCGAAGCCACATAGCAATCAACTTTTTTATGTTTGATAAACCAAAAATTCTGAAAGGGCTTTTCAAAATACATTTCCTTTTGTTTTGAGACATTATACTCAAGGTAAAACAACGAACAATGAGTCAGCAGACACAGAATTTTCCACAAATATTTCGAATTGATTTTCAAAGAATCGTTCATTTTCACACACGGTTAGACAATTCCAATGAAAAATGATAAAATCTATATCACCTGGCTTTTCCGATGATTCACAGAATGTGTTACATACATCATATTTTGTTTACCTATTGATTGAAAAATACTATCATCAGTCAATATTTATTGATATAGAGATCACTTATTTATGTCAAAGTGCCTGAAGGGCACAATTTGATATAAGGTATCAAGGTAACCCACAGCAACCATAGCACACTCACAGTAAATGCACGTTATGAAAAACTTTACTTTGTCATATCTTTGGATTTATTCGTATGAAATTAAGCTTACGTATAACATTGTGGGTTGTCTGAAAGAGATCGCTTATTAGCGATAAGGCCGCCCGTTGCTCTTATATGTACTAACATCTGTTAACGTCATTTGCTTCTAGTGTTTAAGTGCAATAAAGTGTAAAATAAATAAATAACATTGATAGTTTTAATTTCTTTTGCGTGTTTTTTGGTTTCGGCCGAATAAATAAATAGAGAAGAATAAGCAAAGTGATCAATAACGTTAGAGAAATAAAATAAAAAAGTCATAAAACCAAGCCTCAAATTTCTTCATATAGCCAAGGCTAACCCTCGTGGGGTTCTAAACTAGACCGCACTTAGAAGATACGAACAACAAACTCAGTTCAACCTCGGTTACCTATCCTTTTTATGTTTTACAATATAATTATATTAAAAGAGCATTCTGCACGTTACAATTATTATCTATGTCTACCGAACTAAAACAGAAATATAAAAACAACAGAGCAAGCCGATATATTTTTGTCCACTTTTGTTTTTCTCCAAAAATACAACAAAATGACAGATGTCTATTAGATTTTGGCGGGAAAACGTTTGGGCGTCTCGAAATACAACGAGTTGAAAGAGAATGGTGCAAAGCTTGCCAATAGTCTCGAGAACGCATTAAGCTTGCGTCTACTAAGGCTTTTCAGAAAGAAAAAAAGTTTTGACAATAAATTTAATTGGTTGCAATTTTTTTAAATACACTCGTTTTTTTATGCAAGTCGATAATAATGAAATCTATTCGGACAAAGAGAACACAAAAAATATACAGCAAAATGTGTGTTTTGATGTTGTAAAACAAATATAAAGATGACTGTCACGTCCTGGAACAGCTTTCAGTTCATCATAAAATAAATTAGATTATTCTGTGGCTCAGATTTAATGTGATAATTACTCTTTAATTAGATGAAAAGTCTTTGTGCAGATAAATAATAAAATATACCATCTAGCTTAATAATACCAATGTGTAAATTATTTTAATAATATTTTAGCTGCAAATTCAGATCTTCAGGTGACCTAAAACTTTTATTTAATAATTTTTATTGTTCATAGATCAGCAATTTATACCTGATGCATGGAAGTGGAAGACCATTATTGGGTCTAAGACATGTTTGCCTTGAACTGTGAAGCAATTATTATTTCCGCAAACTGTAATTTATATCAAACTTAAGTTACTAAGAAAACGATATGTTTTTCGTTAATATGTAAATGTGTCTAAAACACAAGAACTAATATGAGGCTCCATTTGTAAGGTCTGGTGAAAATAACAAATAAAATGTAGTACAAGAATTCGGCTCGCATACATCAAAATGTGGGCGCCGGGCGTAGGCGATGTTGGCGCATGTCAAAATTATGAATAAAAGTCTCTCTATGTACTGTTTTGTGATCAATTATATTTACATAATATTCTTTTAATTGTAAATTTGGGGTAACACTTCACACACGGTCGGTTAAGTCAGCTAAAACACTACCGCGGAGATTCTGGTAGAAGCCAAAATATCTATATACGCGAATTACAACCGTGTTAGTGGGTATGGCTCTCTAAGCAGAACTTTACCTGCAGAACTAACGCTGGGATGCGCGCACCCCTTCGTTGCTTTGCAGATATATATAAATCGCATTTTATGGACTCTTTGTAAAAAACAATTCAGAAGAAAAGCTGCTGAAATATTGCGTGAAATTGTGTAAAGCCTGTGTAACTGTGTAATTGTGTTTATTGCTAATGTTATTTATTTTTTAACTATAGGTACGCTGACCTAAGTCTTAAACTTTTTTCGTTAATCTGAGTACAATGGTGTGGGTTATATGTTGCTACTTACAATGTATTATTTTAACATGTAACTGTTTATTGTTCCAAATAAATAAATAAATAAATAAGCAGAAGATACGATAACCGGTGCGAATTGAGTCCCACATACCCCTATGACTTTAAGTTGAGAGCGTAAGGCATTTCCCGATCGATTTCAAAAAGAAGTCATCTTAAACTACATATTTTTAATAAATACATTTGTACATCCAAAAACCATGCTCAGCAGAATCGAACCCGACATGGTGACCAATAGGCTGACATATGTTTAGCACTGTATAGTGATAGAAGCAAACGTAACTAATGAACATTGCTTGCTAATGAAGATTATTTAGATTCATTTAAACGGTTGAAGAATCGGTTCATACTCAACAAGAGTGCTCTACAGCGCCTGTCAAATAATAAGCGAATGAAACAAAATTCAATTTTGTTTATTTGGTAAAATAAAAAGTCGGCAAAGTTTTCCGTGCAACGGATTGTTTATGCCGCAGTTCTAATATTGATTTTTTTCTAAACTTTCCCGCTCTGAATAATAATTGGACATTCACAAACCGGCCCTATTACGAATCCAGCACGGTACTAAACTCACATCCTTCCCGGAAAAACAATTCTCGCAAAATTAGTCAACACAACGTATGGTTTTGGTATCGGCGACCTCAAATTGCGACGATTTAATACATTCGCAGTGAAATTAAGAAAAATACGAGCGTATATTAAAGCGCGTTACTCAAGCGTGTCACATAAAAATATCATGTGATACATCACGGAGATGTGAATTTATTAATTGAAAATTACACTTTTTAGCTACAATTAACATCAGAAATATTAAAATGCTTTACGTAAATATTTTTGTTAATTGAATTAAAAATGTGAAGCCTTTACAGGATGGAAATACGCACGTTCATAGTATGTGAGTTTTTTATAAGCTCGTCGTTAGAATACAAATCAAAGATCTAGTTTTTTTTATAAAACATGAGGCAAACGAGCAGGTGAGTCATATTGAGTAAAGTGTTATACCGCCCATGGACACTTTTTTTTTTAGAAATCAGCATTTGTTTCAGTTAGCTAGTATAAGCATATACACAGGAAGAAAATTTTATAATATACAAAGCTGGCCAAATCAAATCTTTCTTCTGTTCTTTTTCTCGGTCACGCGAATAAAGAACATCAAACTTCTGTCATTATAAAATATATCTTAACCCAAATCTCACGTGTTAAAGGTCAATAAGTTACAAAATAACTATATTTTCAGCGGGAATATTATTAGTTAACTAGTTCAAGGCCCGAAAGTGTAATAATAGAGGTTTCTGGGAAACTAGCTAAATGTAACGCACGTATTATTTGTGAAGGGTAATTTGAGTTTAATAATATTAATTCATTTTTATCTACTATTTATTTAGAAACGTTAAAACACTTTTAAAAAATTTGGAAAATTTCAAAATGCACAGTTATCATTACGGAAATTACAGATTTAAAAGGCTGATAATGAATTAACTTTAGAGTTAGTCAAATAAAAAGAATTTACAGTTACAATATATAGTGTTAATTTAGGAGACCGTAACCCTTCTGCTCTACTGCGTTACTCAATATTTCCGAGAAGAAAATAGTATATTTAATGAAGAAAAGAAAATGTCAGAATTTCTTAATAAATACATACATAATTTATTCCAATATTATAAATGCGAAAGTAACTATGTCTGTATGTATGTTACGCTTTCATGCTTAAACTATAGAACTTTGAAATTTGGTATAGAGATAGACTATACGTTAAAGAAGAACATAGGCATTGAAAAGAATAGAAGGGCTTGAATTATGGGATGAAAGCTTGTATGAAAATTTCATCAGATATCCTTTTGTATTGAAAATACGTAAAAGCTAACAGTATAAATATATATGAAAGAAGGAGAACTTGTGTTTTACGCTCATACAAAGAATATAACGTCAAATATGTAACGTATACGCTCAAAAGAAGTAACCCTTACAATGTAGTATCAAAACAATATAATTCCCATGTTATTGCCTCGATTCTGAAGTTTATTTGAAATTATAATGCAACTGTCATGAGGTGGTGAGTGGTTCGTGTTTATGCGATGAAACTGTTAGCAAACAGCTGGATGCATTTACGAAAATGATATTATAAGTTTATTTCCGGGGATAATGCAATTCGGGCACATCTTTAGCGATATTGTATCAAACTCAAACTCAAAATATCCTTATTCAAGTAGGTCTTTATAAAGACACTTTTGAATCGTCAATTTTTACACAACCACCGGTTCGGAAGGCAGTCATCTACCGAGAAGAACCGGCAAGGAACTCGACAGTTGCTCTTTTAAAATAAATATTTCATATATATGTTACTTACATGATTGTAACTCAATAAATAAGCTGTCCCGATGCTCAGCTATTGCTGACACAATCTTTGTCCTCTAAATATTCGTTAACTGGTTGAAAGGGCGTACTATAACGCCCTTTCAACCAGAATAGTATTAACACTCGTTTTAAATTTGTTAGAACTTAATTTGTTTACACCTACTGGGATTTTGTTATAAAAACGTATGCGAAGGAACGAAAGGAAGGCACCAAATTTTTTCCCTATTTATTGTATTACAAGAAACTTGTATTACAACCCATGTAAACTTCATTTTAGTGACATTAAAAACTGTGTTAACAAGCCTAATTGGACATAGAATTTTTGAATTTTATTTCAAATATTGTTTGAAAAAATGCCTTTAAGGTTCATGGTGGTATAGGGTGACCTTGAATGAAGGTATAGCATACAGGATGGAAACCAAGGCTCTTCAAACGTCCACGACTGTATGGATTGACGATAATTTCTTATAAATTTTTAATAGCCCTCAGTTTATTAGTCAAAACTACATATTAGCCAAACCCACAACAGAATTACTGCTGATTTTAATCTCTCAACGCAAAAATAGCTGGCAATAAAAATGGTTAAAACAAAACAGGTTGCATACTTAAAAATCAATATAACTCCATTAAATCGTTTACTCGATAGGATTGAGGAAAACCGCGAGTTTTAAAATAGGTCAGTATCGTGTGGGAACTGGAATATTTTTTAAATGTTCGGCCATATTTTGTCTACATTACCGAAAATCATTGACTTTAATAAAAATATAGTTAAAATATTATGCTCTTTAGAACATTCACATATAAAATAATTATACATTAATAAATCCAAAACATCACACACCCATTTTTTAAAATCTTTATGATCGGAATAATTTATGATTAGTCACCAAAGCGTTTCATACGAAGTGATATACATACGAACTTAACACAGTTTTAATATTTATGATTATAACGACAGGTTTAAAACCATTACATGCAGATGACAATTATCTTACCATATTAAAAGCGAGAACTATAGTTAGAGCTGTTATGTGTATATTGTATTCCTTAATAAAAATATAATATTTTGGCCAAGATCTTTTGGTTTGTAAATTAAGTTATTCGTCGATTGGTTATTAGGAAGTTAACGAGCAGGAGGGTCACTTCGAGTGATGTGCCAACAGCCGCCCATGGACATCCGCAACGCTAGGAGGCTTACAAGTGGGTTGCCGGCCTTTAAGGGAGAGGTACGCTATTTTCTTGAAGAAATATTTACATATACATTCTAATAGTATTTGGTTGTCTTTCAGCCAGTCTTATATTTGGAAGTGTGTTATATATTTTTTTACAACCAAACGGCACATATTATGCCAAACATTCACAGACAGACATTTTAAATCGTCTAAAAAGTTAACGTAACTCAGTACATTGAAGTATGCAAGCGATTGTTACCCGACGCAATTCCGCCTACACCACATTCGATTCCAAATTAGCATCTGTCAATCAGGGTGACGTATTGTCAAGCATGTCGCCGTCAGCTGTCACATGGCCACACCATTATACGCCTAATGACTTGGAGATACATATGTAATTAGCGTAGTTGCATGCAAAATACGGAAATAAAATTGGAATGTAGGGAAGTTTTTATTATTGATGTCGAATGAAAATTTTTTATGAGACTCGGAAACGAGATTTATTGACTGTGTTAGTGCTTCGCTTAGGTATATGTAGTGTGTGTGGCCCTGAATAGGTCTCGGTCTAAGATTACATCATTCTCTTTCTCTTTATAATTTTGTCTCTTCTTTAAGTACTCCATTTAGGGGTTTCAGATTTTGCTATGTTTACAAATAGAGTTCATTAATGAAAAAAATCATTGTCCTATGATTCGTAGTTGAGTTGACAACAATTTTAACCTTATTTATGATACTCTTATAGACCTAAGGGTTTTATAAGAGTATTTTTAATTATCTTTCTAACCCTATTTTACCACGAAACAAAGTGAAATTAAACATTATTCTTTAATGAAATATCCAGTGCCATCTAGTGGTAGCACAAGCAACAAGATCAACACGTTATAGTACAGCCCAATTCGCATTCTAAAGTGCGATACGATTCGTTACACTGGCAACAGATGGCGTTATAATACGAATAATCAAAACATCAAACGACAATACAACTAATCTATAAATAAACACATATTCTGCTAAGAATGAACAGATTTAGATTATCATTTGGCAATAGGGACACATTGAACGCGTTGGAAATTATAAATGGACTAACATGAGTAACGAAATGTTTATTGTTATTCGATCGTATTTCATTTTTTCAAAAACTTTAGATAAGAAAATAGAATAGAAGAAAGAAAAGAAGAAAGAAGAAAAAAGATAAGAAAAGCTTGGCAATTAATAGCCTTAAATGCTGTGATAAGGGCATTTGTGAAAAAGTGCTTAAAAATTATAGTTAATCAGCTGAGTTTATTGTGTATCTTCTCGTCTTAGATATAAGAAGAAAATTATTAACGATGTTAATAAGTAATTGCTGATACAATTCTACGTGTAAAAAAGTTATAAATTAATGAATAAAATACGATTTTTACATCTATGGCCGCAGGATTTTTAAATAAACATAGACAAAGTAACCCAAGACAATAGCCTTAATAATAAAAAAAAACTACTCACTTCCATGATGAGCCGTAGAGTGTTCGCCCGGGCGACGCGTTCGCTGAGCCTCCGGGCTGCGCGCACCAGCCTCGGAATGCTCTCCCGGCTTAACCACTCTCCGAATTCTGTATACGGACACAATTCACTCGTGGTGTTTGGGAATGTGGGTACTTTGATTAGCAGTAGGTTGTTAGAAATTAGGATTACAAGAATTACAGCACAAAGCCGCTTCGGATTACGGGTTTTTGTATTTAAAAGCTTATTGACGTTACCTTGATTATAATTAGTCGAAATCAATAATAATTTCAAGCTAACTGGTAATTATACATAATAAATAAAAACTTAGATAGCCCAAGTTGTTTTCGAACTGAGTAAATTTAGTCATTTAAAGATGAAAGAATAATCAAGGCATTCGCATGGCCAAGGACACATTAAAAATATATTATTGTTTTGCATAGTTAAGAGGTGTGAAGTATGGGATCGTTAATTATAATTAGCGACAGCGCAGACAAATATGCAATATTCTATTCTAAATTTATATTATGTAATAGATTTGTATGCAATTGTGTCTGTTTTTCGTCTAAGTTAAGTATAGAATTAATTCACGAGCTTATAAAATAAAAACCCCATCACATATTACCAAGTTTACTTTTTATTTAGCGATTATACAGAGTTGGAAATGTTAAAGATTATTTAGAGGGAGAGAGAGATCAATCAAAGCTTTTTGTAATTTGAATTTATAAAATGTAATAAAATCTTTAAATTGCCGAACTGCTAGTAATTAAAAAAAAAACAATTAAAAGTATGCGTATAATAATTGTACGTCATTGAATAAATAATTTTAGAGATAAAAAAAAATTCAGTCACTGATAATTTTGTTACCGGGGCTTCCCGTGAAGAATCACAAGATACCTGTGTATGGAGTGCCCGGCTCATATAATTACTTTTTTTTAATGTTGTGAAAGTTACTAGTATCTGTGTGTGTGTGTGAAAGAATCAACACACAATGACAATGAAAGAAATGAAAATTATATACTAAATGGTTAGTTTAAATGAATTCGTTAAATGAATGGAAATAGAGAAAAATGCGGAAAGCTTGACATAATTATGTATTTTCTTTGGGAAAATTGGAACACTGTGGGAGGTGTAATATGTTTTAACAGTACTGTGTCAGTATCTAACTACGTGTTATTGTAGTTTAGTTAGGCCATTAAAATTTAAGTATATTCTATTCTTAAGTTAAACGGTTCACGTTACGTTTGGTACGTTCAAGTCATTATCTAATCATAAATCAAATTCATTGCAATATAAAAGTAATCAGAATATTTATAATAACTTTTAAAAGCTTTTAAACACTGAGTCTACCGTTGAGCAATAATTATATCAAAGTATAGATTTTGTATCTAATATTAGTTTAATACGTGTTATGACTAATACGATTATATTTAAACATGAGTTATTAGAAATTGCGTTATCCAATTTAATTTTGTCTAATGATGCAATAATACAAGAATACAAAACTTAGTATTAAAGACAAAAATTAAGTAGAAAAGATAAATTTGCCGTAAATTAATATAAAAAGCATCGGTGTTAAATAAATACAATAAAAATGTCTTTGTGTGTATATTAACTATGTAAAATGTTTTAAAATAACTAAGAAGATCTTTATAAATAAAACCCGCTGTATTTAACCGCATCCGGTATTTAAAAAAAAAATTGCATTCAGTCCAATAAAGCATACAAAACGTATTAATATCTACAAAGCTCTATATTATCAACGCAAGCATCTACAAAGCGACAACATTATACAACTGACCTATGGCGTCTTTGGTCATAATTTCGCGCGTGACAAATAACATTTTCGGATCCATGGTTTTACGCTTATTTCATAAGAAACAAACTAATATATTTATTTATATATGTTTATATAAATAAACAAACGATTTATTCGATTTTTGTACGCGTACACTGGCCGTGTGTGTGTTCTACGTTTTATAATTATATCTGAGTGTGTTGTTACCAGGGGTTCACAATTACGTTGAAAAGGCTCGACCCAGCAAGTGCAAGATCCTATTCGAAATTTTTTAGGAGCTCTCGTAATTCCCGATTCATTAACAGTCTATCTCAACAATGGGTATATTTATTAAGGAAACGTATACAGATACATTACAATAAAAATATATGTATGTACATGTTAAGTGGTAAGATGTATCTTTAGCCAAATTTCACTGTTCTTGACTAAGTATATGAGTTAGAAGAAGTGCTATATCCTCGCAGACTTAAGCAATTGAATCATGTCATCATATGGTATTTCAAATGATATTGAGATCAATCGCACTGCGTATTTAGGTTTTAAGATATCCTTTTTTTTATATAGATTACAATAATAGACGACCGAACACTTGTTCCAATAACTTACGATTTTGTCATGGTGACACGGTAACAAGCGTCTATTTCGATTTTTTATTAAATGTTAACAGTTTTATCTTAACCACATACATATTTCATATTTTATCTGCGTATCATGAATAATATTTAAAGACACTTTAAAAAAGTAATTATTAATTTCACTGAATTGGTATCGCATTTTTTTTTAAAGATTAAGAGGCAAAAGAGCAGGGGCACCATAACGGCGAAGTCACACACAGCTGAGAGCTCGCGAGTGCGTTGCCGGCCTTTTAAGAAATGGTACCCTCTTTCCTTAAATTACCTAGTATTGGTTCGGAAATACCTAAATAAAAAGGTATAAATATAGTCTCTTTAACTCTTATAACGTCGAGTTATCTCGCATCAATAATAACATATTTATATATGCGCAATGTGTGCTCATAACAAAATGTTTATGAGTAGTTCTAATTTAATATGCCCACCGGTAGTAGGGGTTCTTCATATTGTTTCGCTGGAGCATGGTGTAATGGGTGCTCTTTATAACCGCGTTATACAACATACTTGGAGATTTAATGTTGTGTCGGAGACTTTCCCATTAATTTTATATTCTTTCAGCTATATATAACGAAAGAAGTCACACCGTAGGGTTTTTGTATGGCGTGGTGTCTGCATTGTCGACTTTCACAATTACCACTCATTATTAAAACAACACTTCTCTGATTTATTTTCACAATTAGCTGTCGTGCAGTTACAATGCAGCCTCATCTTATAATAATGACATGTCCGCACTTCTTTTTCTGCCACAGACCACGTCTTGGAATAATAAGGATGACATTTCACAGCGTTATACACTTGAAACTATTCAGGTTTTGTTTTTAAAGTTATCGTAGGACAATTCAATGATGCCTGTACTTAATTATTCTAGTTATATTAATACTAATTGTTGTATGAAAATATTATATGAAAAATAAATATTTGATTTAATTAGATAAATGGTTTTAAAATAGACATATTTATTAAAAATTCGAAACAAGAATATAATGTACATATTATCGGCAATTAAACTGTAATTGCATTGAGAACACAATTCTAGTATCTATTTAAAATATAAAAGGTCATTATATGGAACATCTTAAAATACAAGGTTTGGCTCAAAGAGCACATTCACGAAGGAATTATTTGTATTTACCTCAGAGATTGATTATGCGATAAACATTTGGTGCAGCTGCCAACTGACTCATGCCAAATGCTTCTAAATTATGGGCATAATAAGCCAAATTAATGCTGAGAGGCTTAATTCGATTGAGTTGTTTTTTTGAACATCAAATTTTATATATAACTCATAGTTCATTGAGCTGGTTTTATGAAAGTGGGTAGTTTTTCATTTATCAGGTGGCAAACAAGCATGCAGTCAGTTGGCACTACTTACTTGTGTAATTATAGGATACTTACTATAATATAGGATACTACTACAAAAAGACAAAGGATGTTATAGGATACTTTTGTCTCTTTTTATTAAGCAAAAGCTTTGATAGCTTTTTTTTGCTACAAAAGCAAAATGAATTAAAAAATATTTTAGATAAGTTTCTTATTGAAGTTTCATTCTTTATTGAGGTGCAAGTTTGTTGAGATCACCCTAGTCCTAAGGAGAACTCTAAAACTGACGTGGTAGCACAGTAATAATAATATGACTCTGTATCAGTATCAACCTAAATCTCCGTGGTTTTTTTTTATATAGAAAAGGGGGCAAACGAGCAGGAGGCACACGATAAATATAAAGTCACCACCCACAGACAAGAAAATGGTAGCATGAGTTAATGGCCTTTAAGGAAATGGTAAGAAGTTCTTTGGAAATTTTGATAATATTTTTATCAATTTTACATAGAATCAAATCAAGAATGTATCAAGCACTCCACACCTTACTTCAAATGCATACATTAACAATTACGAAGCAATCATCAGAAACTAGTCGTAGGAGGATATTTATTTTATTAAAAGTGTGCCCAATTATTTCAAGTGCATACAACGTTATCGGGAGCTAACAATTTAAGATTCATAGGATTTTTTAAGCTATTAAAAAATGACCGAGTCGTCTATAACCAGTGAGTAAGGTGTCAAAATATCATCACTCGTCATATTAACAATGTGTATAATTTCACGGTCACTAGAATAGGCGACAAAAGATTTATGTGGAAAGCATTGTAAAGTCGATGAGCCAAGAGTACGTCTCATCAACTAACAAAAGGCCTTCATCGTTTCGTGCCACCACTGAGCTGATGAAAGGTATAAAAATAGACTAAAATTATTAAGTTTTTAAACAACACATGAAAAATGTTATTCTTTTATATACTTAACAGTGACTGTAAGAAGTGTCAATGGACACTATTATATATAATACTAGTGGCTTTTGCTCGCCCGCGTGGTTAAAATAGTTCAGTTAGGCAGAGTTCTGGTGAAATATTTATACAAACTTTCATCCCCTTTAACCCAATTTGTTGCGATATTATGCCTTCCTGAAAGTTTGGTCTATCTCCACACCAAATTACATCGAAATCTGTTCAGTAGTTTAAGTGTGAAAGTGTATTGGTATGGATTAAAACTAAGCCAATTAAGATAACTTCAATTGTGTATGCAAGTCATGTTATTCCAAAAAAAAATTATGTCAATTCAAAAGGCTGTTTCACTTCATATAAACATTATATACATAATTTAACCCGTTCCCTGCTAGAACAATACTCAAAATACAGATTAATAGCGTTTAAAATCCGTTATAAGTTATATCACCGAGCACTAAAGACGCTAGGGAATATAAAAAACTACGAAAAGTATACGTATAGTTACGTAGTGTATATTTAATCTGTATCAAGTTATAGTACATTTCTTTTAAGAACAGCCTTTACAGAAGTATCTCAAACAGTCTTTAAGAACTTGAATGACAGGGTTATATTTAAGGATGGTATTCAAGGCCCGGATACTGAATTCAGCTGTGGAGTTGCGCAATGGCATCCTGTTTATGAAAAGATCTGCCAATATGTTTATTACGCTGTTTTATGTCTGACAATTATATATAATTAGCCTCTGTGCATAACTAAATATAACGTCACTTGATTAAGCACTCTCTAAAGCGGCATCTATTGGCTTTGGTTGGTTTAGCTTGTATTCCATACAAGATTTCTTGCACAGTCCCGTCTGTGTCGTTATATAGATTTTACACTGTATATCTCTAATCGTCTTTCCGTAATACCGATAAAAAAAACCAGTTATACATTTTCTAAATACTATTCCGTAACCGGCAATTAATCTACCAATCAATGTGTAAATTAAACATAACTACAATGGCAGTACGAGAAAAAAAAACTGTACCAAATTTGGCCTAACTTTACACGATTATAAATTTAAAAAAGCGTTTAACGGTTCTATGTCTCAGTGCTTTATTTAATTAAATACGTGACTGTATTGTTAAAAATTAAAAGCTCAGAAAGAATAAACAAATGTATTGGATTATAATATGGTCACAAAATAATAAAAAAAAAATAACTATTCATATTGGTAACTTCCTTACACTTATGAATCGTCAAAACAATAGAGTCTACAGTTACATTTACTTGTCCCAAATCAAGGCCGTAGAGCGGACAAGAAGAACTGGCAAGAAACTCTACGCCACTTTGAACCACCAAGCATACAGTACGGTTGTAAATGCTGTAACCATTACCACAGGGTTATTGACCCATGTATGTTATATAAAACAATAAAAACTAAACCTTTACGATGCTCATACCGAAAGCAAACAAAATAACACCGATATTAATTAAGAAAAAAATTACAGAACCCTTGGGTTTTGACTCAGATTTTAAATCCCATTCGCGTATAAATAGGCATAACTGTATCCGATTGCCACCAATAACGATCAATCGACAGCAAGTCAAAGAAAATGTCATCTTGGCGATACAAATTAGATTTGTGATTCACGATAAAGATCAACTATGCATTAATCGTTCAGCGCAGTCAATTATATCAACATTTTAATATAACTACAGTGTAAACTCTATATAACACTGAACTGTGTCGTTATAAAAATCTGAATTAGAATACAAGTTTAACCAACCAAGGCCAATTGATTTCGACGATTTAGAGAGTTTGTCGTTAAATCGAGTGGTGTTACATGAAGTTTACACTGTTTTTACTTTGTAATAATCGAAATGAGACAACCAATGTTTACGCTATAGAGCCTTCTGCGCTTCAAGCATATCCAGACTAAGGTATCGTTACAATATTAACTTTCACCTTACCAACAAGTACTATTTGCAGCTGTGTTTGGAACCCAATCTCCTTTAAGTTTACTTAAAGCTCGAAGTTAAAAAGGTTATCATAATAATATTTTAACTTGGGAGATTTTAGTAGGCTTTACAGCCTAGTGAGTATTCAGTTAAAGTCTAAAAGGATAGCATGACGGTATTATTTTTAACAATTCATTCTTCAACCGAAACTAATATATAAGCAAGAAAGAAGTTTAATTCAATTTGTGATACTCGCGTTCGTATTGAATATAAAAATCTTTAACGACGCATAACGTATCTACGAATAAAAAAAAAATATATGACAATTAAAAATGTAGCTGCGTAACGCCTGAATGGATTTCAACACGTTCACGTGGATGCGGTTTAATTTGACATTTATTTCGTAAAACCGAATGACAGTGAGACCTTTGTAAACAGAACAAATAAATCGAATTGTAACAAATTAAATTATCACATTTTTTTAATAGACTTTCGACCTTAGAGCAACAAAATTAGGGCCCAAATTCCATCAAAGTTCACACAAGCAACCGATTGCGTACATCTATACTCTTATCACATTGTGATAGATGTTATTTTTGAATGACGGAAGAGTTTGCACATAGCTGAGCCGAGCTAGACCGTTCTAAATTTGTCTACATCTTTGGCACGGCACTGGGGCAAGGACGCCTAGCGCCCATGCAGATTGATTGACCGATAAATCATGGATAAAGACACCAGCAACAACTGTCCTTATGTATTACCATTATATATTATATACATGGTGTAGAATATGATCGTTATGTATAAAAACATAAATATATCCATCGGGTTCTATTAGCAACATTAGACAGATCATCGAATCGTATTGAATGATTAAATCGAATCGATATTTCCAAAGAGGTTCAAACGTTTCCTAACAATTATGTCACGCAGTGTTAATGCCCTGGCAACACAACTATATATAAAATGACATCTATAAACTCAGATACAATTATAGACACAGATCACTAATCGTGGTGGCTATCAAAGATTTCTAACATACGGTTTATGTTTATATTTGTGTTGTTAAGCTTTTTTTTTTTTTTGTAAAATTTTCCGTGTAAACTGTGGTGTAACTTCACTGTCACTCGCGTGTAAACACTGTCACGTGTGAGGATGGGGCAACAAGGGTATTACGTGAGTAAGCCGCGGGCGCGCGTCCGTCGCACTCGGTCACACCACTATAACTGTCCGGTACGGATTGATTTGTTATCGATGTATATAAACTTCGTTTTAAATTAAATTTTGCATTTTTTTTTAATATCTCAACTGTGTTACGGACAGAGAGGATGGTCTTTTAGAAAAGGCATAGACGAAGATGGCAACCAGATGTTGCTGAGGTAACAGGTTACATTCATCATTGTTTAGTGTCAGAGTAATACTTTTAAGTATTGAATTGTATAAGACAGATAGATTTACGCATCCATTCCGGACGGATGTTAGTGAATAAGCTGGTGTAATTTGTATGGCACCCTAACGTTTGAGAAATAAGATAGGAACGCATTAACCTCTGCTTCAAGTTTTTATTTTCAAAATAAACAGAGTTATTGAGTTATAATAATAGGGAAATGATGCCAATAAAAAAACAACATATCGCGTTAATCACATTTTAAAAATGATACAGTGGGAATTGAATTAGCTCCAGATTAGCATTGCTTTAATAGGTGGATCATTACCAATAAATCAACCAAGCCGAGTTTCTTGCCTGCTTCTCCTCAGCTTGGTTGCGTACGAAAAGGCTTAGATTTGAAGTAGTTTCAAAATGGATAGTACCTTACGGTAAAAGATATTTTGACTATGACTTTAATATACGTAATACGTTAACTTTATCTATATATTCATATTAAATTTATGAACACGATTGATTAAAAGATAATTAAACTTCTCATATCCAAAGATCTGAACGGATTTTCAAGATTTTCCTTCAAAATAAATACGACTGGGTCTTCAAAAAAAAAAAAAACATTTCCTTAAAGACGGCAAACATTTCGAATAAAATTATAACGTCTAATATTTTCTTGATATATTTATTATCCACTGATATTAAAATCTTGTATACTTAATAACACACATTAGCTTTTAAAATATCGCACGGGCACTATTCATCTGTAATTCATTAATTTCTAAGTCCAAGACGAACAGTTAATACCACTAATAAACACCGCATGAAGTTTAGAGTCATATATACCCACATATAACTTACTCAGTTAGTACGTGTTCGTTCGACGCAGGCCCGTATCACCGTCAGCCCGTCGACCCTCACAGCCAAACGTCCGAACACCAACGCCTCGTCCGGAGTACGTATTGGAAGCACCTCGGTATAAGTGTTGTCCTTCGATGTCAACGCATCGCCGAGATACAGGCAGGCGTAGCTGAAATTTTTTTCCATACTAATTCTTATTAGAATCCTTTGATTCAGTTGTTTGGACAGGTTAATCTCGAAACCAAGTCGGATTAGAATCCTAATAAGCGATCGACTTATATGGACTGTAATTAAATTGTCCTTCTCTTAGCGGTATTCACATGGAAACTTGGTTTGTGATATGTGTGTAGAGGTTCTACTTTTAGAAATTAATTAATTACTTATTACATATAATAGGCTGCATACAGCCTAAAAGGGAAAAAGTGTTTTTTTTTAATTATTAAATTAAAACATCTAACATCACAGTTTTTAAATAAATTTATATCTGTATGAAGTCATTGTTAATTTTTTTTTCAATATCTGTAATCGTCATTCTATAGCGTAACCGGTCCACTTCTTCTTTACTATCTAAATGTAACCACTCTTATGAATTATTTTTGAAGTCCATATCTAACCCGATATCCTCACAGCTCTCCAAGCCAAGTGGATCCTCGAGTGGTTCGCTGATGATGGAGAAGACAACACAATGTTTCGGGTCAGGGGACGTCGTGTTATCCTGACGATGTTGTGCCATTTCTCTCACTGTCACCACATCGCATTCATTTATTTCAAACGCTAAAAATATCATTTGAATTCAATTAGGATCATTTGCAATCACTTTTGAACGTGACTAAGTTTCTCAGCTGAGAAGAACCCACAAGACACTCAGTGGGGTTGTCAGTTTCTGGGGTTTTTTTTTATAAATCTTACAGCAGTGATTAACATCAATTAGTTATAAAACAAAACATTTCATTTCAAAGCAGCAGATTTATAATATTTTTACGATGGTAGGCTTTCACAATTATTTGACTGACAGAATTAATTTTATAAATTGGCATGTGGATAGTCCTCGGGGACAAGTCATAAACAATAAAACTGATAATTAAATGAATGATATGACATTGCAAACGTATCGTAGCTAAGTGCTACGCCGTAGACTTAAATATTACAAGTCACTTATATAAAAGTGTATTGTAATTGTGGTTATTATTTTAAATATTTTTGGTAAAATAAGGCTTAATTAAAATCGCATATTATACAATATTTTTATTCTTTTTGTACGTGAAATGTGTCAAAGCTATATCTTATTTAAGTTTTACCTTGAGAAATATTAAATTCAGGCTATACTTAAAATCTTACATTTCCTAAAATTGAAGTGACATTTTTCCATAAAATTCTTTGGCTTCGGTAAACTACTGGGCGTTTCCATGTCAGCGCCAGTCCTACCCAGAAACGTTAAGGCTATATAAATTCGTTTAACGCTTGGATCGTTCATGGCTCGACACTCTTCGTTTAACGCTAACCAGAGTATTGTTATATCCAAGGTTTTGTCTTCTGATAACGTTCCCTTGAAAATATTTATCTATTTTATTTACTGAATTTCAAATTATCTGATAATTTTGTATATCTTTTATAGACCACCAAAATGTATTATAAAAATCAGTTACTACTTAATAATGTTGTAAATTCTTTAATCCCGACTGCACATTCATATTTATTTTAATATAGTTTTTCCACATAGAATCGTGTTACCGATCACTTCTGTACTTGAATAATATTCTTCTTATATCTAAGGCATTGAACACTATTGTGTGAGAGATTTAAAATTGACTCATCACAACCCATACTAATATTATAAACGCGAAAGTAACTCTGTCTGCATGTTCACGCTTAAACTACTAAACCAATTGCGATGAAATTTGGTATGGATCTAGACTAAACTTTAGGGAGGGACATAGGCTTTCTATTGCAAAAAAAAGAGTTGATGGGGTTGAAAAAGGGGATGAAAGTTTCAAAAAGACCTCTGCCATTACAAAATGATTCTACCAAATTCTATTTGTAAACCACGCGAAGTCGCGGGCAAACGCTTATATCTATTAGCTGTCAAAGGGAACGTCACGACGCTATATAAAGGAACACATCTCAACTTTCACGACACATTCACGCTCCAACCGTCGAGAGCGACAGACGTCGATTACCTGCAATATGGAGTCATCGATGACTGCCATCACACCGTTAGGTACCCGCAGCATACACCAAACATCTAACACACCCAACTCGTCCCTTGTGAAGCTATTCCGTGGGTTTCGCTCAACACCGTTGGCAATCTACACTCCGCAAAAACATGTTATCTAATTATCAGTTCCTATATAATTGTCATTCATGTCTATGTGTTTGTCTTTATTTTGTGAGTTGCCTTAGCATATGCTATAGAACACATTTGTTTAATATTACCATTCATATAATATATATCACTATATACTGCACATCAGATTGACAAAATTGCTTTTTTTATGTTATTCACATAAAATCGTATCAGAGGTTTGAGAAGACGCATACTAAACTCGGCTGGTTAATAACATTACTGATAAAGAGCATGTTCAAACCAAAGCTCAAAGCTTCTGAAGCTTTGATTTTTCTCATAATTTATGACTAATTAAACCATATTATTTCAAATACAAATACCAGTGCCAGGGACATATCGACTCTTCTATTTCTATGCGACAACGCCTCGCGCAATGGAAGAACGCAGCTCGCAAACGGCTTTTCTTTCTTCTTTATCTCACATACGACTATAGGCATCTCCTCCTATGACATTTATCAAAAAAACAGTAGAATCTAATGAGCATAACCACATTCAAGGGACCAGCAATAGCCGGGTGACGTATAAAACCGACTGTTTATATATGAATACTATAGCTATAGCTACATACTAAGGAAATTTTAATGGTTTAAAAAAAAACAACAAATTAGCAAAAAATACGTACAAAACACTAACATTTTTCAGATAATCTATAAAGTTCTGCGACAGACATATATCATACTCCAGTGAGAAGTCAAAATGCATCACTCGGCCTGCGAGCTGATGGGTCATATTTGGGGGCTGGTCGTAGAAGCACCATGTCAACGCTAACGAATCGCCCCGAGAGCTGATCACCGCCTGATTTATCAATTAATTAACATACTGCAAGTTCGACTATTTTTATATAAAGATATATAAGAATAAAAGTCACATATATATCTGCATTTAATGTGCCTGTCAATTGTCAATAAATTAAATTCACTAAAAAGGTTGAGTTTGAAGTGCTTTTATTTACAATCTTATGTAATAATAGGAGCCAGTTCTCACCAAAACATATACCTATTAGATTAGGATGCGTGTTTTAAAAATAATAAAAAAAGATATTACTAAAAAGAATAGATGATAGTAAAAAAAACCTGATCAGACAAGATAAGGGTTCCAAGGTGTAGCGTGAACACGCATTTAGCGGAGATACCTCCAACCCGCTCGCTCGCATCGGATCTACGGAGCGTCAGCCCACCCTTCCCCCTCGCCCGTTCGCTATCGATACGATTGTCCACCTCAGATGTAGGTGTATCCGATTCGACAATTCGATTATCGACTTGGCTTAACCGATTATCCGATTTGTCCGTCATACATGATGCGTCTCGACTCGATCTCGACTGTTCAAAAGATTATGAAATTTTGAAAAGCGTCCGTACATAATTTACGATAGACACGAACCGATTAAAATTTAAAAAAAAAAAGGTCAGCAACAGAGATATTTTTGGTGTGGTAGAAAAAAAATAATTGAGCATGATTTCAACTAAACATTATTTTATTCTATCCTCTATGATTTGTGACATCGAGGCGCATTTTGATTCATGCCCCGTGTCAGTTTCCATGTTGGTTTCATGGTTGCCTGGAAGAAATCGCTGAGAGCGATAAAGCATATAAATCATTACATGAACATTGCTGATTTTGATAGGCTTACATCATAAATACTCTATTTACATAGGTCTCGCACAAACGTTAATAGATTACATCACGTGACTGCAACAAGTGCCTGCACCTCGCCAACTCATCGCTGATCGCTCGCAGCGTGTCCTCCATATTGTCCGACGTCGCCTCTCTGCAAATATCTCATTTCAATATAATGTATCCAGGAGGTGCCCATGGGCGATGCTTAGCACTTCACTGAAAGTGATCCCGCTCGTTTGCCTTCTGTCATAAAAAAACCATTGGTTTCTTCTTATAACTGTTTCTGATCCTCTAAATTTGTGCCAAAACATTCTGGCCACATATTTCAAATACTTAAATAAAACATTAACTTGTTAGTGAAAAGCCGGCAACGTAAATTCAATAGGCTATACATAAGCCAGTTTCAAAGGGAAACTAAGGTTTATATATATATAAGATATATTATTGAGGATTTTCAAAATAAACCACAAATTGTTTCTCTGAAAATACAAAGTTTTGTTTTATTTAACACGCCTTAACAATATTACAACAATTAGACAATTACACTTTTATCTCACCTGAAAATACAAAGAAACATTTAAAGTTCACTAATATCGCCTCCTCAATTATATCCCTTCATTTATCTCTCTACAAGTTTTTATAATAATTATCTTAACAAATCATCTGACTATCATCCGCCATTCAATCCCCGTGTCCCTCCGACCGCTGTGCCCTCTACCAACTTTCACTGACAACTTATGAACGCGCGAAGCGCAGCAATTTTGAATTAATGAAATGTCATTTCATTACATATATATAAATATATAAGTATGTGTCAAATCAGTCAATAGTTTCCGACTCTTAATTCTATACGAGATTTAATTGATAATAAACAAAAAACTAAAAATGAACGACAAACTTACCGAAATCGAGAATTAACATGAAAAGGCGCTTCACCTATCGATTGCCGTTTACCTAAAACATATTTTAATTAAATTTAAAAAAAAATCTCAATAAAATTTAAATCCTAATCACTTTTTTAAACGAAACATTTTTACCATATTTCAAACGTCATGAATTTAAACAAATGGACTCTATTATGGGAACTGGCAGTCAAAAACAAGGCCGTGGGGCCGAGAAGAACTGGCAAGAAAATCTCCGAAACTCCATAAAAACTCCAATTAAATTTACATACGTCCAGAATTTGTTACTTCTCCTTCACTCAACGACCCGTAGTCTGTAGTAGAACGCGGCGTTTCATCGGTTTGTGTGTACGCGCCCTTATCTTCGCCTAGAGAAGTTCGTGCACTTACTGAAACTGAAAGTTATATTCTCCACTATGCTTTACTTTGTTTTACCCCAAACAAATGTCTACTTCTCAAGGCACATTCAATTCGGTGTAAAAGGCCCTTAGAATTTAGATAGAAAAATTGAAATTAAAAAAAAATTAAGTAGTCAGAAAGACTACAGACTGTCCTCAATATCTCAGCCTAACTGATAGTAGTCGGCGTCGACTGTAAAAATAACAGTAGTCGGAAAGACATACATTTATGCTTCTAAATATATCTTACCACCTCTGTCCGTTGGTGAATCAGTCCGGGGCGATGTTGTGTCACGTGACACCGCTTCCACCTCCGCATCACCGTGAAGCATACACGTACCGTGCGATACTTGAAGTGCGTTAGCATGGCAATGTGGTAGACCTAAATATATTAATTTGATATATAAAACAATGGATATCAAAACGATTATAGTTTTAAAAAAACACGGGCTATATATGTTAAAGCATAGATATCAGAATTAGGCTGCTTTTAAATGAAATCCACAAAACGACTGATTTTTTTTTAATATCACGAAAGATAATAAGCATAATGTTAACAAGATAAAATGTATATTTTACATGTAAAATTAATATTATTTAAGCGATCGTCTGCTGTATCGCTCTCAGCGATCTCTTCCAGGCAACCATAATAAAGAGAAATCGCAAGGTAACTGACACGCGGCAAGAATTAGAAAAAGAAAAATACAAAACCAAACTAAAATGGGACTTTAGATAATACCTATGTTTATAAAATGACTTTATAGATATTTAACTTTGCTTGGCAATATGAAAATCGACACTCCAATCAAAACTCATAACACTGTTACACTAAATAATATGGGACTTTAAAAAAGTAACCTTTAATTTCTGACATCTTCGAGTCGCAGTTACACTTTCGAAATTTGCTATTTGGGGGCGTGGTTGTAAACCGCAGTGTTCCACTGCAGGAACGGAACACGGACATCGCACGTCGGGCGGACTCGGGACACGTGCAGACGCGTACAGAACGCTCACATATTTCTAGTTCAACAAATTTTTAACTGGTAGCTTTGGCCCGAGACTTCGTCCGCGTGGTTTAAATACAAAAGGAATTTGGATAATCGGTTTCTAAATGGCAGAGTTCTAGTCCCTTCCATACCATACCAAATTTCATCGAAATCGGTTCAGTAGTTTAAGTATGAAAGCGTTTTCCTTTATAATATTAGTATGGATAAAAACAAGATATTAGAAGCTCTTTGAAACCGCGAGCAACCAAATCCTTAAAAGCCGGCAACACACTTGAAAGCCCCAAGCACTGCAGGTGCCCATGGGCACTTCAGTCAGTCACCCTACTCGATTGCCTGCTGTTAAAAAAAACTCACGAAATCGATTCCCTTCCGGCTCCTCTTCAGTACAAACACCGGTTTCTTTATAAAGTTTATCCGACAGTTCTATAGGATCGACACCAGTCGAAACATAATCGATTTTTTTCGAATCGATTAATTCTTTAGGATCGATTATTTTTTTCGAATCGATAATTTTTTTAGAATCGATTCTTTCTTTAGAATTGATTCTTTCTTTAGAATCGATTCTTTCTTTAGAATCGATTAATTCTTTAGAATCGATTATTTTTTTCGAATCGATTATCTTTTTCGAATCGATTATTTCTTTGGAATCGATTATTCTTTTTGTATCGATTATATTCGACGCCTTCCTAGCCTTATTAGAACTCGATTGTTGATAACTGTCGTCGACAACAACCGATTCTCTTTTGCCATTTATAGTCGTTTCTTTAGATCCATTTGATTCAATACGTTCACTCGTTTCGTCGTCTTTTCTATATGTTCTGTTTCCTTCATTGGATTTAACGTCACTTAAATCGAGTTTCGGTATATCTATATCATTATGATAGCTATCTTTAGCTATATTTTCACTATCTTTACAAGATCCAGTTGGATTATAACTATAATCATTTTTATCATCGTTTGTATCTTTCAATGAATTAAGACGGTTTGTTTTAAGAAAATCGGCATCACCTGGTGATCTAAAAAATGTAATGACTGAATCTAATAATGTCTTAATTTTTGAAATATTATTTTTAAAAAATATGTGTTAGCACTTACTTTTTAATATTATCAATTTTAGTGCAAGCTTCCAAGCGAGACTTTCTTCTTAACAAAATAGATTGGTCAATGTCGCGGTTTTCTTCCTAAGTATACAACAATTGGTTAAATATAAATTAAGTTCTTACGCTTTTGAAACTTAAAAATTTAACTTCAATACTAATTATTCCAAATGCGATAGTAAGTGTGTATGTATATATTATAATGTTACGCTTTCACTCTGAAACTACTTAACCGATTTCGATGAAATTTGGTATGGAAATTATGTGATTATAGAGGACTAAACTTTATGGAATAACATAGAACATACTTTTCATCGTCAAAAAAGTCTTGGAGGAGATGAAAGTTTGTATAAAAATTTCACCAGAGCTCGGCCATTTATAAACCGATTTTCCAAACACCATTTGTATTTAAACCACGCGGACGAAGTCGCGGGTAAAAGCTACTAGTATTTTTATACTTTAATAAACTCACCAGAGACTGTTTTAAATGGTCCAACTGCTGTTGGAGCTCCATTATTTTATTCATCACCGTAACATCATTTTTTGGGACCATTTTTGGTGATTCCTTAAAAACAAAATTCCGATTACTTCCCGCCTTTTTAAGAATATTTAAGAAAATCAAAAAGGCTTGAAGAAATCTCTTCAAAGTAACACTGCCATTTGCTTTTACAAAATCGAATATTCTTACAGCAAACAATCCTCTATCAGACATTTTGACAGACACAAATATGTGCTAGACATAGATTTAACCATTTTTTAAAAATTTATGATCTTAGTTTTAAGTAACTATTAATGCAAATTCCAAAATGATTCAGATCAATATCAAAAATAATCACCAAATCGTTACTTTGATGCTTATCAATAACAGGAAAATGATTTTTTTACTATTACTATATCTGTCTCTTTCTGGCAAACGGTTAACGATACGTTAGAAAGAGACGACTTACCTCACAAGAGCCACGACTAGTATCCGTGTATCCGGAGTCATCTGAGGGCCTTTTCTTTATTTGCTCCGAACTCGAACTTTGATCGGTTTGTGACGAAATAGAATTGTTCGGTACTAACAGTTGAAACTGACAGTGGTACTGTAATTTATTAATATATTATTAATATTTTTTACTTAATATTAAGTATTTATACTAGAATATTAAGTAAATACTACACTAATAAATATTGTGTCGAATAAAATACAGGAAATGCGTGTACCAGTAACGCTTTTCTTATCTTGAAAAGGCTGGGTTATTAATAAGAGGGACTAAAAATACAAAAAAATACACTTACCATACTGTTATCCAGACTGACAGCCGACTCGCTGTATTTAACTTGCTTTTCTTGCTCCTCCTTTTTCGACTGAAAATATTTTTTTTAGAGGGTAGAAGGTTTTTTACGTATTTGATATACCCCGAATTCCGAAAAAATATCTTTATACTAATCAAATATTATTAATACATACTACGTACTACTTGCTCTATTTAAGATTATCCGGAAAATCCCACCAACTTTAATCTAAGATTGTTTAGCATAGATGGCGCTAATATTAACTTAGCGGTGATATAAAATGTTTTGAGATAGTCAACTACACAATTAAGCACAAGATATTAAGCTATTTGGTAATGTAAAAAATGACGATTCAAAAGTATCTTTATAGACCTATTTGAAGATACTTTGAGTTTGAAATAATAAAAAAAAAGTATTTTACATTCAAATTAGCTATGTGTTGATCAATCGCAGTAGCAATGGCCGAAGACATATCGACGGCTTTAGCTTGCACCTCCAGTTCCGCCGAACGGCTTCTCTCCAACTTCAACTGCACAGTTAGGTGCTCTGAAATCATTATCGATGGCAAAAATTAAAAAAAAAAACTACGATTTCCATTAATTTGAAACAATTTTTTCGTATTGTAAAATCATGATTCATGTCCCAGCCCTTTACAACCGTACTATATATGCGTGTGAGCCTCTTGCCAGTTCTTCACATTCTACACTCTTGATTTGAGAATTGGCAGTAAAAAAAATTTTTTTTTTGACAGTAATTAAGTTTAGGAAAGTAAAATGAAAAAAAAATTGTGCATTTTCTCCGATCGAACAACTCTTCAACAGATCGATAATAAAATTACATAATCGAACTATTTTATAACAGCATATTTAATTAAAAAAGTCCGCGTGGTTTAAATGGCAGAGTTCTGGTGAAATGTTTATACAAACTTTCATTTCCTTCGACACTTTTTCCGTGATGAGAAGTAGTCTATGACCTTCCCTAAATTTCTGTCTATCCTCGCGTTAAAAATATCATCAAAATCATATCGGTAGTTTAAGCTTGAAAGCGTAACATTCAAACAGACAGAGTTACTTCGCATTAATAACAGTATAGTTTAGCACCTCAAATATATTTCGTGAATTCAAAGCAAAGAAATTCAATTAATTACCACAATTCGCCTCACACTTCCTTAACTTTTTCAATAATTCAGACATCTCCCCTGTTTGCCGTTCAACGCGGTGACCGCTGCTCGCAGACTCAGTGTTAAGACGCGCCATTTTATCTTCCAGCTTCTTAATACGGGCTACGTAAACTTCACGTGTTTGGGATAGTTCCTAGTAAAAAAAAAATTGTGCGTATAATTTCATGGAGAACTTGAGCGTGGGAACGGCCATGGAGGAAATAAGAGGTGAGGCAACAAACTAAAGAACGGCCGGCCTCCCTACACAAAGCTCGCCTTGCTATTCTAGAGCTGGAAGCTCCATGGTAGCTCTTGGTAGCAGTTGAGCTTTGGCTTCCAGTGGGAAGCAGCTACGCAAGGCAAAAATGCGGACCCTATTCGCTCATAGCGTTGGGACTGATTGCGATAATATGAGATAATCAAAAAAATATATAATAAAGATTAATGTCCCCAAAAATTACATACTATATTAGTTAAAAATTAAAATTACAAGCTAAGCAATAAGAGAAATTAATCAAGCACCAAGTTTAACTCCTAGTTGTATTTTATTTTTAAAAAAATGCCTTTAAGAAACCTTTTAAGAAAAAGATTTTATTGTTTTTTTTTAATTTACTTGTATATACAAGTTCGCACATTTAATTTTATACCACAATTAACACATTCTCAGTATAAAATAATAATAATCTCAACTGCGTGTCTATACACACGATATAAGAAATATTGGTCCTGTCAGCATTTGTAATGACCTCCTGAATTGACATTAGAGTGTGAAATTCCTCCAAAATTTTTGACCAAATCTCTCGATAACTAAGTAATACACGCAATAATCTTATATAAACACGGTAATTTATTATATTTAATAATTAATGCCTCACCTGTTCCAGTGCTAAACTTTTCTGTTTGAGCTCATCCATTACTGTTCGGCATTTGTTTTGCTCGCACAATCCGTTTAAGTCAAATGGAGCCACCAACCTTAAAATTTATACGAATTTCCCATCACGATTTTTGTCAGTGAAATATTACGGTTAGCCAGTTATGATCACAACCACATTTAAAGATCCTAGGTCCTATTCAGACCAATATCTAAGATATGTGTCCATATAGATCCAGAAATATCTATTATCAAAAGAAAATGATTAAAAAAAACAAGTAAGTACCCACTGTTCTCTTGCAGCTGATCTGGGTGTTGGTGATGTTATTGAGGCTGGTGTGCTGTTAACATTCAACAGTATATGCAAAACGGATTAAAACTTACAATTAAACCAAACTATAAAGGCAATTATAAAATATTGTCTATAGTAATAGAAATAAAATAAGACAATAATGTAATATTTATTTATTTATGGCCAAAGCCAAAAAACACATACAAAAAAATTAAAACTTAAATTATAATTAAATCTAACAATCTCTTATATTCGTCCACTATCATTCCTAACCCTGTCATAAAACTGTCATATGATATTGTTTTTTATTCCGAATGAATATACATAATACATAATATACCATAATAATTGGTCAAGTTGTTCTCCGATTGTAAGTATATTATTATTTAAAAAATTAGAACAGTGGTATGACACAAACAGTGTGAGCATGCATATAACTTTTATGTATATAAGTATACATTTTACTTACTTTTCAAAGTACTGACTGGACGCATTTGCAGACTTCACATTGGGTTCAATGTGTTCTATGAGCGCAGTGGTAGATGATGTCCTGAAAGTATTTTATAATTCATGACTTACCCATATATAATGGGAATATGTAGTCAACCAGCTAATTTAATGAGTCTAGTATTATGCTCTACAAACATTAAATTAAGGCATTAATTATTAGAATAACAAAATGAATGCAAACTTACTTCACAGAGATAGGCACACCATTGCTACATTTTGAACAACGGGCACTGCTAGGTAGTTGACCTTTTTTAAGAAACTGCTTTGCAGAACATAGTCTCATGTTAAGCAAGCGAATCCTTTCTGTTAAGCAATTATTACTATTTCTCAAATCAGCAACCCTGAAATTTTATTAGATTTACATAGACTGAGGGTTGTGTTTAGGTTTTATTTACACTAATTGACCTTAGTAGACATTTTGTTTCTAATTATTAAACAAATGATAATGATCAAACAAAACACATATTTTTTTGGAAAATGGAAACAATTTTAGAATTATTCTGATACAATTTACTCATTGAAAAACAATGCCCAATAAACAGTGCCTTAATTGGAATCCTAATGTGAAAAAAAACACAGGTAATAAACAATATACAAGTATATACATTTCCTTTTGCTCATTTATAATAGCCTTATTGTTGATACAGCAATCTTTTAACTCTCTGGTGGTATTGGGTCGCTGAGCCATCATCCTTTGAACTTTGGTGTTTAAAAGTTTTAGCTGGTCACGCTGACTATTTACAGTTTTTTTTAGATCCATATTTTTTTCGCCAAGTGCAAAGTACATGTCCTCTAGCTCACGCTTACTTAATTTTGAAGGACATATCCGTGAAAAATCTGAAAATAACAAAAATAAGTATAAAGAACATTAAAACTAATTTTCAAACATAATAGTTTTGACTATGGATAAATAATTTTGAATTTAAGTAGTTATAAACTTTAAATAAAGTTCTGATGGTACTAGAAAAAATATTATTAAACTTACCCTTTTCAGTTTTTCCACAGTGGTTTTTACACATGTCGTTTCCGACTTGTTGGGGATTGTTCATTTTGTTAAAACAAAACCCTTCGCCTTACTTTAACATGTCATTACCGTAATTATATACATGTTAAATAAACACATGGTGCATGGTGGTTTAAGCTATTTAAACTGTGATTTTTTTCATGTCGTAAGAGACGTATACTGTTATAATTTACAAATATATCATCGAGCTACATAATTATTGTTCTGAAAATCTAAATCTGGCGCCATAGCAACTATTACTTGCGACAGAGCACAGACTAGGAAGTCAAAATTTTATCACCTCACCTTATCAGTCAATCCTCACTTGACAGATGATGGCATACTTCAAGTCGTAAATTTTATTAAGTAGGTTTTGTCTTAAATTTTCCCACTATAGACATTTTTTAGCTTTGATATTTTTTAGAGTATGATTCTGTTGTACCATAAATTAAACTATCGAATATTGGTTAACCAATTAACACATATTAAATTTTTAAGCTTATGATAATTATGCACCATCTAAATGTAATTGGTGACTTGTCGTACTTGAATTTGTTTATGGTAATATTTATTTCTCGGTGTCTCGGTGTACTGTGCGGGTTGTTCTCACTATAACGTATATGTGTGCTCCTATTTCTCTATGCCCACCGATGATAGTAAAGGTTATTTTTTTAAATTGTTTTTATTTAATATAGATACTGACGCATTCGCTGGTGCATGGTGTAATGGTTGCGGATCTTTACAACCGTACCTACTGTGAAACATGCTTGGCAATTTAAAGGAGCGGCGGAGAGTTTCTTGTCAGTTCTTCTCGTCCGCTCTACGCCCTTAATTTGGGAACTTGCAGTAAATGTAGAATCGAAATTTTTTATAACTTATTTTGTTGACGATTCATAAGTATTCCTTAGTTACCTATATGAATAAAGATATTTTTGATTTGGAATTAAAGTATAAATTGGCAAGTTGTTTTGCTTGAAAATAAGTTTTGTGTATTGCGTATGTTATCAAGTGTTCTATTACCCTAATTAGAAATATATTGCAATATAAAATAAGTCGAACAGTGTGTATAAAAGGCTTATCTAAAGTGAAACTCAACCGCAGTTTAGTTCTAGTCAATTTATTTATGTAAATAAATAATTAGGTACAAAGTAATAAAATAATTCTACTCTAGCCTTTTCCATTTACTAATATAACTAAATATAATATTTTTATTCGAAGATGAATTACTCAGTCGCTACTAGGAGTACTTGGCTATCTTCTTATCACAGTTAATAATAGATTATCATCTATAGTATCCTATTTAGGCTCTTTCTTTTCCACAGCCTGACGTCGTAAATCCGATTTAATGACAGCTGTCAGGAGTGTACCAAAAACAAGGAGTGCACACATGGCCACATTCGCCCATCGGTCCCCAACTATACCCAACATCCATTGAAACAGCAGGGTTAAAAGAATTCCAAAGATCTGAAAAAAAAAATCCTTATTATTAACAACATCAGATAAGAATATCAGAATAATTATAGCAAGTAATATAATATAATAAATTAATCTTCATAGCACAAACCTGAGCACTAGCATTAAGTAAACCTGAGGTAGTGCCCTCAGGTTCCGGGTAGGTAACTTCTGAAGCGAACTCAAATCCAACAGGTAAGTATCCCGTCATAAAGAATCTGTAACAAGAAATCATTTATGAGATGACCAGTTTT
Organism: Leptophobia aripa; assembly: GCA_951799465.1. Lineage (NCBI taxonomy): Eukaryota > Metazoa > Arthropoda > Insecta > Lepidoptera > Pieridae > Leptophobia > Leptophobia aripa. Next base: position 5,891,850 of record OX637280.1, read on the forward strand.
ATTGTGTGTAATGCCGTATAATGTTGTTTTATTATGTTTTAAAGTTGTACAATTCAAAATGCGTTCTGGACAAATACATTTATTACTCAAATAAAGGGTCCTCCAACAACCTTAGAACGGTCGATTAAAACTTTAAAAAATAAATAAAAATAATGGATGTCAGAGCATTCATTTTAAACTTACCCAAGCAAAATACCACTGACGTACACAACACCAATATATCCACAGTTTAATGTAAATGTAAAGATGATCATTCCGACTGCGGACGCAATATATACAGCCAGTGCTGTCTCCTTAAAACGGTGTGTTTTGTCTATGATGACACCACAAACAACAGACCCAATCATACCTGCCACGACAATCACAACGCCTATTCTACCGGCGTCTTCATTCGCGCCCTGAAATAGTTCAAGCATAAAATTAGTGCACCTACACGTGATTTTGTTTGATTTTACATGAATCAAGTAACAAATAACTCGCAAATAACTCGAACCGTCGAATTATGAAAATAAAGTAAAAAAATCAAGAGAATATATACTCTGAACAATATAAGAACAAATAAGTGGAAAATACTAACTGATATTAATATTAATTATAATAATTGTAGAAAAATTTAAAAAAAAAGTTTTTTCTCTCTATCTATAAAACACGTACCACGTAATAAGTCAATACTAATTGGTTGAGAAGCGTAGATATGGCATAGTAGACGCCAACATTTATCCCATAAGAGATTAGTAACAGCAAGTAGTTTCGACTCGTCATTAAAGTCTTCAAGGACTTGAGGAAATTTGAGTCAACCGCCGCCTCCTGTTCTGCAGCTGCCGAAGGTGGTGTAGCTGGTGCCGCTTTGAAGACTTGAGGGCAAGTTTAAGCAGGTTTTAAGGTGGTTTTATATAACTAACTTTCAAAAATGAGGAGGGCCTTAAATTCTATTATGTTTTTTTGTTGCGCAATCAAGACCATTAATCGATTTTAAAGATTTTTTTTTAGAACGTCATGAACTACTCGTAAGTAGAACTTTGTAAATTAGTTGATTGGGTAAAATAAACAATATGCCCTAACACCTGACAGAAAAAAAAGCGAACAAAATTACACGAAGACAATTTCATATTTCTGTTGCATCGAAGTCGTGGTTAGAATTATGATTATTTTATAAAAAGCTGACTGTCAGCTATGGACGGGGGCTCAAAAGAACATCGTTAGCAAGTATATTTCTCTATGTTTGAGTTTAGAGTTGCCCGGGTGGACTCGTAAGCTATAAGTGTATAGTGTATTACACTATATATTTGTGTTTTGATTTCTTATATTATAATTATATATATATGTAATCACTAAACCTATTTTTATACTTTTTTACGATTTTTATACTTACATAAGATAATAAGAACAAAGAGTAAAGTTGAGATGCCGGCGATAAGATAGAACAGAAACTTAAAGTCTCCAGCTATTTGCTCGATAGAGCTTTGCGCGCGAACTATCATTGGTGTTATCAGGAATCCCACAGCGGTACCTAACTGAAATGTATATTGTTTTTTTCAATCTATGGATGTTAGAAGATATATGTCCATAAGGTGTGAGTCATGCTAGGTTCTTATTTACATCTTTCCAAACAGGTTGTTTTAACCATATTTTTTCGATAAGAATGAACCTAGTTCCTGGTTCCTGAACTGGTTCTACGCATATTTATTACATAAACACTAGGTATATATCAATGTATTCATTATTATATAATAGTATAATATACTATTATATAATAGGAACTTTGAAATATAGTATGTTATTATATAATATAGTATATTATTTAAGTGTTTGGGATATGTAAGTACCTAATAAATATGACATGTGACCGAGGAAATGCAAAAAAAATCATAGTTATTCTTTAATTCCGAGAATTGAATCCAAAGTTTAATAAGCGTAACGATGGAACTTGTATTGTCTGTGATTACCTGATTACCAAAAACACCTATGCTGCAAGCAGATGAGACCTGATCAGCACCAAACCAAACAGCGGCCAGACGAGGCGGTATGCTCAGTACAAACGCTTGAGCGACTGCGCACAAGGTCTGTCCCATAAACGTAACCCAGAATAAATCCTGCCGCACCGACAGGACCTTTAACCAGGCGCCGGCGCAGTTTCCGAACGCACCTATTATTACTGTTATTCGGAGGTTCTGAAATTATAAAATTTCAATTTCACTTTTTCCATACAAAGTCAAAACTTTTGTTAATTCAGCAGTACACCTAAAACCATTGAAGGCTTAACCTATAGTGCAGGGTGTACACCGGCATTCCCTGAGAAAGCTAAGAGCATCGTCTTGGCCCATCATAGTACAGCAATAATATTAGAGAAGCGACCAGCAAGCGCGGTGTTGGCAGTTATCAAACGTGTAACTAATACCACACTGTAAGCTATAACTACTTACAAAATAGGTAGTTGTAATATGAAAAAAACATTTTTCGGCAAAGTTAAGTTTTTAGCCGCGGGGGGCGCCAGGGTTTCACTGCACCCGGGCGCTACACGAGCTATATGGACATGTCTATGAGAAATATAATTTTGAAGTTGATAATTTATTAAGAAATCATTGTTACTAACATAAATGTATGGACTTATTGTTGTCTGTAATGAAGTAGTTATTATTATATTATTAGTATAAATAAATCAACTTAATCGAGAAAGCATTCCATTTATTTGACGGTTTATCAGAACTATTACGGAAGCGCGCACGTTCCGTAATGGATACTTAATTCACAATGCGATTGTTATAATTTTAAATTTACTATTAGCTATGTAAAAAAACAAATTACCTTTTGAATTGGAACAAAAATTATTTCCTGTTCACGTGTGACAAAAAAATGACATAATTATCTTTGCGTCGATCGTTTTGTTAATTAACTTTTTATATTTTGGTCACTTCGAGTAATGTGCTCACTGCCCATGGACACCTACAACGTCAGGAGGCTTACAAGTGAGGCCGCTTTTCTCTTTAATTCCCCAAGTCGTAGCGTTTCGGGAATACATGCGCTGGTAGTTGGTCCAGAGAGGAGATCAAAGAGGGGGTGCACGGCAGTAACTGCCTTAAAATACGCTCATTTGTGGAGCGCCAGACGACAACGTGGTACAGTTGGAATTTCGTATTGTGCCTTGACGTCATTTAGTGTTAAAAGATAGTTTCTATTAATGAAATAATATAAGATGTACAATACGTGTTTTATCAGTGTATTAGTGTTAGTTAGCTAAAATTGTGATAATACAATGCAAAAGCACACCAACCACAAAACTGAGTTTTTTATTGATTGAGATAAATTACTCATTAGTTACTGTAGGTTGAATCGTTAATGATTTATTCTCATAAAGATTACAAAACATAGGAAAAAAACACTATAAAACTAATTCGTAATTCAATTAAAGAAATAGTTTTGCTTTTGTTTTAAAGTTTTTTTTAAGTAGAAAAGTTGTAGAATTTCAACGTCCTGGATTATAAGATCTCGAATTATAAATAATGGTTATATATAATATTGGTAAAATTTTGGTTTTGTATTTATTAGGCATGCCAAAATCAGAGCTGTAGTCTCATTAGCAATTATAACGTTAAATTAGCTTCATTCTCTGTGTATAATGTGAAGAAACATTACACAGATTAGGATTCACTTATCTAGCATTTAAGAAACACGGAAGAACGATTTAGGCAAACAGTACAATAAAAGCGTATTTGAAACAAGGTCATATCATTTAGGATGTAATAATATGGAGAGAATTAGCACTATCTATATATATTTGCATTTAAAGATTGTTTTGCGTCATAGTATCATATAGTATATGCACATATTAACCATACTGTATTTCATTGAAGAAATCTTCGACTATGATTAATAAGTTCGCGTTCGAACACCGGCTTTGCCTTTAAATTTTCTCTAAGGGACATTGTTCTAAGGAAGAAGCGTTAGACTTAATCATAGATGACATACGTGCACAATGAAACACACACATATATATATATATATATATATATATATATATATATATATATATAAACAATACTAGAAATGGATTGTCTAAGTAAAGTAAGGAAAAAGTTGGCAAACCGGTTTAATTCCTGTCAAGGCAATGGATAGACAAGGACATTACGGCCAAATATTTAATCACTTGGCAATGCATTATAAGATGTTACTAAGTTATTTGTGTAAAATGTAAGGCCTTAGTTTTGGTTTACGATAGTTGAATTGTTACACAAATGTTTATTTAGCACGTCCAGTTCTATCTTAAAAATGATATTTTGCCCCTAATAGGTATTTGAGTTTGTTGGGGCTCAGGCCGGTCTAGTTTGAAACATTAGCCTTAGCTAAAAGAAGACACCTGAAGTGGTCGTCACCTCACATACGTTGATTCTACGAAGATATAAATAATGAAACTCTAATGAAGGATTACAAAAATACATTGAGGACATAGATAAATTATGTACATAAGAAATATAATTTATTATTTAAACGGTTTTACACTTCAATATATTTTTTACCTCGTGATCTACAATTTAAAAACTAGGAAAAATAATAAAAAAATATAGATTCCTAAAGTCGTCGATTGTAAAATTGATGATTTCATTAAATAGTTCACAATTTGATAAGATTTAACGTTAAGGCTCATCAAAGAACAATTAGAATGAGGTGATTGCTTCTATTTATTTATTTTATCCGGTACATAGTTACGCAATATACAATAGTTTTCAAAAGAATCCTATATTTACATTTAAAAATACTTATCTATATGTCAATATTAACTGGCAATTTAATGAAATCATCGATTCTACGAAGCCGACTCTTATGTTTTTTTTTATATTAAAACAACTTAAGTATTCAATTTATAATACTAACTTACCGTTCTGTCTAGCAGATAACTGACAGGAAAAATGAATGGGATGTAAGCTAGCATATAGATCATAGAGGTCCAATAGACTGCTATTTCCGGTACGCCATAGTACTTGACCACAGTGTCCTGTATGATGCTGTACTGGATCCAGTGCATAGAGTTACTCGCTGAGTACAATACGAATATAGTGAGGACCACCCATCGGATTGCATAGACTCTGTACTCGGCAGGTAGTTTCTTTTCTACCGGACTTCCATTGTCTAGTACACCATCCATCACACTACCGATAATATCAACACTTCTTGAAATCTTCATGCTATATATTCTAAAAGACCACAAAATAAAATTGTGTCTTATCTATCAAAATAAAATATCCAAAATTTTAACAGCAACCGCTAATGTTGCCTGATTGGGACTTAACCGCCGCGTCTCGCGACGTTCCGAGTTTGACTAAACTTTAAATTTTCCTTATTTTCAAGCTTTCCACCTTGACAACACTCAGCCTCACATATTAATACGTTTAATAATTAAAATAAATGACTTAATTGTAATTAAATGAAATGTAATATGATATATTTTGTTTCTAATTTACCGAATCTTAAATCTTGAATTAAATAATTAGTTTTATTACTATGTTGTTAACATGGTATAAGGAGTGTATTTAGTGGTCACTGAGAGACTACGAATAACTGACAGAGATCTATCGAATATTATAATTGAAGTATTTTTTTGAAAAATAATGATACAAACTCACGTTTAGAAATTCACTATTGATACACGACCTTGGTAAATAGATTAAATGTTCCATATGAGTTAATATCTATTGACAAATTAATCTTACGTAGGTACTTGTAATTTTAGTTTATCTAAAGGCATTGTACGATCAAGGTTTCGCTCATTGTTTCGTGGAATATAATTGTGATATTACTTTGTAATTTTTAACATTGAGATGTTTATTGAAATTATTCGTTACAGAGAACCGAAGAACTTTGAGTTTTGAAAGAATTATTATTACGTTGAATATGAAAGTAATTTAATTTTCATCTATCTACCTATTATATTAAAATACGCTAATCTAAACCACCGAAAATGGTTTCTGACCTTGAGTTAAAATAAAATAAAAAAATTAAAAGTAAACCGTTTCTCCCCAAAGAACTCGAGACTCCTCTATTGGAATATACTCTCCTTAAAGCCTTAACATCATCCATGTCATGCTTACAAGCCTAACAAGCTTGGTGTGCTCAACAAGGGGAGACCACACTCCAGGCCATCCCTTACTACTAAACTAACTAACTATATCAAGCGTAAATTCGACATTATATTCTCACCTCTGGATGGAACCCCCAGTACTAGCTCCACCTAGCAGCCGCTGGGAGCCTGTTTAAGTGCGAAAGCGACCCCAGGGCCCTTTCAATGCGGTCTTCTAGGTTTACCCGAGGTGGTTTTAGTGGGTATTGCCCACCTCGCCTCTGAATAGCAGTGACACCGGCGTGGATTGAGTACGACATATCCCTTATCATTTGGGACCAGGAAATGCGGAAATGCATTTCCACCTCGGAAAAAAAGGCTTACTTGACATAGCCATGTTTCTGCGCTAGTTTACATTTATCTCCTCTATATAAGTCAACAGCTTTGATAATCCAACACTATTTATGAACCAATGCAATCACCACACTACAATGAAACTTTTTTTAATCTGTCCAGCCGTTAACATGGACAGGTCTAAGACATTACTTATATGTATTAATATTGAACTTGTATCATGTGTAACTCGCGTGCAGTTCTTAGAATTAATTATGTTTAATACGTGGAAAACGCTATGGGTTTCACATAGTAGAATCTATTTGTATTATTTATATATTCAATGTAAGTGTGTAACTGTTTGTTATTCCCTAAAATAAATAAGTAAGACACCGAAGTTATTGATAAATGACTAACCGTGTATGGCCGGCCTTACACTCAAAATTGAAGGTTACCTAGATACATGCATTTAAGGAAAACTATAAGGTTGTACCTACTGTAAAGAAAATAATTGTACACATTGCAACAATTTATTCATATAACGTTACACATATGAATGATTAATCATTTTTATTACTTATACGAACAGTCGGCATATATTATGAGTATTGAAGCTACTATGAAATAGATTGTAAAAAAATCTGTTTTTTTAATTTATAAAGATGACATTTAACGAAGCATTAAACAGGATCTCCGGTTGTTTATGAGGTTTTATTCACAATTTAACTATTTAAAAGAGAATTTGACGAATTAAAGGGAATCACATTTACTCAAACCAAGGTTGCGAAGAATGTGAAGTAGCATACTAAAACAAAATATACTATAATATATTTATATTATTTCCATACTTTAAGAAATATTTTCTCAAAGTCTCGAAAGGTCTGTTTGATTACACTCAAAATATATTTCTATGATAATGTCATTTTGCCTTCTCGTAAATGCTATACAATGTAAATATTAACTAAATCTACACTTAAATGAAAATTATTATTAATACTGTATGCGATCACAGAAAACGCTATTAAAATAACATTCACAAGAACTCTTTCGATGCACGCACACAAAATCAAATTTGTTTCGTAAAATACTTTTTTTTATACTTGGAACAATAATTTAATAAAAAAAAATAAAAAAAATTGTCTATCTGCAGGCCAAGTGTTAGGCCTATTTGCTAAATACATATTTAATAAGAAATTAGTATATCCATCTGTGGGGATTGAATGACCTATGTGTCAAATTCAATTATATTTTTTTTAAAACTACGATTACTTAGCATATGAAACACGCCATAAAATTGCATATTTGGTACCTCTTTGCATGCATGACATGATTTTTTTAAATAATACATAACAACAAGCACATCTCACAAAAAATATTCTTAGTTTCTTACTTCGTTACGTATATAATAAATATAATTGTATAATTATTAGAATTGACATTGTGAATTTAAAAAAAAAACATTGTGGTTTTATCGACGCAAAATACCATAAAATACAGTAGAATTATATTGAAACCTTTATATATTAAAATTGAAAATAATAACTTAATTCACGACTTCACTTGCATGCTCTACGATTCGTCAGAGACCGTGCAAAGGACAATTTTTAATTAGCAGAATAACCTTACAGGGTAGCTATTTTATTTGTCAGAACACCAATTATCACTACATTCAATTCTAATCGAAAAATACATTTCATGTATAATTAGACACGTTTTTATTGTCATCGTGAAATATCATTTTGTATAACGGTTCGATGTTTATTCTCTTATTGAACATCCAATATTTTCTAAAAATACTACAAATTTATCTACCTATATCCGAGTTGCATACTTACAGGATGTTCTTTATTTACAGAAGTAAAAAATTACGATTCAAAAGTGTCTTCAAGACCTACTTGAATAAAGATATTTTGGGTTTGAGAAGTTTGATTCACTGCTTGAGCGATATAGTTTGTGCTAAATAGGCATATAAAAAAAATTGCAATTAGTTATAAAAATCGTTAAGTTGTTTTAAACGTCTGTAGAATGTGAATTCTTAACAGAAAGCATACTAAAGCAATAGACCGCTTGCAATGAATTTTCAAAAAAGTATTTAAATATATAGTCAAATATTCGATTTGTTTGCGATTCTGTCTTTGCGTTAACTAATAGTGAACTTTGGCTGAGGTTACAAAGCCTGCACAATAAATAAATAACAAATTATTTAACAGAATTTAACTCTTATTTTGCGCCGCCTGGCGACGCAAGTCAGATCGTATGCATGCGGTAATAACAGTTCCAACTGCCAAAATTGAGCACAGTGTCAAGTTTGCCCAACGATCACCAACTTCCGCCAACATCCACTCGAACAGCAGGGTCAATATTATCCCAAACACCTGAAAAGTATGAGGGAATTTCTGTAAACGATGACAAAATATTTTTAAATCAATGCCTAACATTTGCAGATACCATGGTTATCATTTGGTTTAATTTCATATAATACAATAATACTAAAGCAACGTGACTTTAATAGCCTTTGAGAAGAGAAGGGATATGTGGGACTCAATCCACGCTGGTGCCCTGCTTTAAGACGAGGTGGGTATTCCACCAAAACCACCCCAAGTAGACTTACAAGACCGCATTGAAAGGGCCGTGGGTCACTCTCGCACTCAACCAGGGTCCCAGCGGGGCTTTAAAAGCCTTAATTATATCAATGTATTATATATACATATGTATTTAAATAGTACCTGCACACAAGCATTCAAAATTCCCGAAGTTGTTCCTTCCGGTTCCGGATATGTCACTTCCGATGCAAACTCAAATCCAACAGGTAGGTAGCCCGTCATGAAGAATCTGTACAAAGCCCAAATGAACTCACCATTCAAATAGAACAATCCACATCTAAATGGCCTACTTTAAAAATATGGAGATATAAATACGACAAACAATGATTTGACAATAGATTCTGATAAAAATAAAGGAAAATTCTGTGTAACGAGAGGAAAAAATATGAATTATGTTCTGTACATATAATGTTCGTTGCAACATCATATATCAAAAATATTCCAAACGACAAATTCCAGTTATACCATTCGGTGTGAATTAAAACAATCGCTAGCACGCCTGGGGCTTGGGGCCTTTCTGTGACTGATGATGAGTTACATTTATAATATCTGTCCCCAAACATCTCATGTGCTAAATGTATTTAAAAAACAATAAACTTATAAAATAATAAAACTAGGTATACACATGAAACAATTAAATGGGAATTTGAAACATTACACAATAACAAAATACAATACGCAAAATAATACGAACAATCTACGACAGACATGTTAACTCTACCAGGATTTAAAGGTTAGTTTTTTTAAGGTCTTTAAAATGCCTCTACGAAAGGTAACTAGACTCGACAAAAACATCAACCGACTCGTCCACAAATCACAATACTATTTTTTATTACATTGATGCCACGCAAAATTAACCAAATCAATCAATAACAACAACTGTTATCTCTTTCAAATTGTCCGCGGTTAATAAAATCCTCTCATAAAACTCTTACCCAAGAACAATACTGCTGAAGTATACAACACCAATTTTTCCACAGTCCAATGTGAATGTGAAGATTATCATTCCCACAACAGAAGCAGCATACACAGCGAGTGTCGTCTCTTTAAACCGATGGGTCTTGTCAAGTATGTATCCGCACACCACAGAACCCACCATACCAGCGACGACGATCACCAAACCAATCCTTCCCGCATCAGCATTTGCACCCTGAAATTTAAATACCTTTTATTATATTTTATATAGATGGGCAAAAATCGCCGCTCCACTCACGTGGCTGAGCTCGTGGGTGCGTTGCCGGCCTTTAAGGACGTGGCACTCTTATTTCTTGAAGGACCCTAAGTTGTAAGAGTTCGAAAATAACAAATAATGTATAAGTTATAATAATAAGGTAATAAAATGTTCCAATATTCAGCTGAGGGCTCGCAGTGAATCCTACATGGATGAACTTAGTTTCAGTCACGTTCAAAAGGGAGTTTTTTTTTACTACTTAGACAGTATTCGTCTTGGATATATTGTATAGTTAATTCTGATTTGGATGTTAATTTTTTTTTGTATAGGTATTGCCCGACACAGAGAAATCATAAAACATAACGATCTATTCTTAATTAAGACTATGACTTAATTTGCTAAGTTTTATTACTTATTTATTTATTTACATAGTTATTACATATTATAATAATAGCGTCCATTAACACTCCTTACAGTCTTAAGGGATGAGACTTTTTCATGTGCTATTAATATACAATAATACATATAATAAATACCATTTACATCTTAGAAAATTGAAAAAACCTGGTATACACCTGAACTGAAGATATGTTTACACAGTTTACAGTAGGCCTACTTCGGCACGTCTCCTATTCTACTAACACTAGAATAGCTAGCCCTGCGGAGCTATTCCGCAGAACTAAGTATAGAGAGGCTGCCAACCTTCACTTATTGGAGGCTCTTAGAAGAAGAAGTAGAGGACTCGTACAAAAATACAAAACGTTAAAATTTGAACCGTTTAGCTAAATGCTGACGGATAAACTTACCGGATAGTATCGCAATACCAACTCGTTAAGGAGAGTGGAGATAGCATAGAAGACACCAATATTGAGGCCGTACGAGATCAACAATAATATATAGTTCCGATTCGTCATCAATTTCTTTAAGGACTGCAGGAAGTTTGAATCCAGGGCCGCACCAAGGTCAGCCGCTGCTGACGGTGGGGAGGCTGGTGCCGCTTTGAAGACTGAAAAGGGATACATCTAGTGCTCAAGAGGACTAGTAATAGAATTAAGGACGTATTTTACGTAATTAATGCGAAATAATGAAATCATTAGTATCGTGTGATAGGGCGAAACTGAAGAAAAGCTTTTAAACAGACATTTTCATATTATTTATTGTCCCAAATTTTATTCGAAGTATTTAAACCATTATCTTGATCTTAATCACATGGATAAGACTGCTTACACTAAAAATTTTGCTGGTGGTTCGTATAAAACACCTGATACAGGTATTCTTTATAAACTTAACAGAAATGCAGACACAATTTTATCACCGATTCAATATGAAATTCCCAAATAGAAATCTCAACTAACAATCTACACAAGCCACTCTGTCGTATATATGAAACTTAAAATAGAAGTTTGAATGGTAATCTAATATTAATTTATGAATATCTTCTCTTTTTAGAATCGTATCAAATGTCAAAAGTGTCTCAAATGCCAAATTCATTCGAGGTATCAAATACGAGCCTTCCAGTCTTCATCTTTCTTAAGGCCATGAGTGTTCCATATACCGGTCTCACAAGATACCCACAACAATAGTTCTTATCAATCTTTAAGCGTCCTTATCTCCGCATTTAGGCCTCGCTTTTATATCGTTTAAACAGATTTACACCATATTTTTATTGAAGTATTCATAGATTAGCCAAAATGACATACTTACATAACACAATAAGTACCAAAAGTACCGTGGTGATAGCAGCAACAAGATAAAACATGAATTTGAAATCTTCACCGATCTCCTCAACTGTGCCTTGCGCACGGACTATTATTGGTGGCAGGAGAAAACCAAGGGCTATGCCGAGCTGGAATTACAAGGTTTGTTAAAAAAAAACCCCCTTGAATGTATTGTATTAAAAAAGTCTTTTATTGTTAAACATTAAATGAATTTTGAAATAAAAATAACTACGTCTTTTCCGATAATTTCAGACTTAGAAAAGCAAGTGTTAAGTGATCCGTCTGCTCGGTTTCATCTGGTTCCATAAAAACGTCTTTTTTAACTTTGACTTTATTCTTTAGACATGTTTAATACACATGCATTATTTTAACAAAAAAAAACCTACGCCCTACAACTTCGCATAAAGCTTCGTTATAAAAAAATACCGCTTTTCTTCATATTATGTAGCGATTTAAAACAATTCAACAAAAATAATTAAAGAAAACCATGTGTTCTTTTATCATTTATCGTTACCCAAAGCAAGAAAGAATTTGATTAATCTGATTATTTTTAATGGTTCAGAGTTTCCATTTCCAGTGGTGTATTTTATTTTATTGTTGGTGGTTTATTGTTTATCGCCAATAATCTTCAAAGCACTTATTTACATCTCCTCCGTGCCTTTCAATTACTGGAAACTACTTACAGCTCCGAAAACTCATTTCCAAAAATAGTAAACGGCTCAAGAGGTTCGCGTCAATAAGTTTGTATTTTGTTCAAGTTAAGTTCAAACTTAAATCGATTTAAACTAAATCCATTTGCTGGATTTTCATTAAAAGCCGAAAGAGCCTATCCAAATCGGTGATTAAATCCACAAATGTATCCAATCTACATTTCAATGACAAAGAGATAGCTGACTGATTTATTCATTCAATCCGTTTAGAATAGTTCAATATTCAAACTAATGGAAAGCTTTTCAAAGCTTTCAAGCAATTTGCATGTGAGAGAGTATTTAAATCCGTTAGCTCGTAGCACTGTTGGTTTAGTGGCTTTAGCAACAGTGGCAACGTTGGGTTTAACTGTTCAATTCAATTATATGCAACCAATTTTTTAAAGCATAATAAAGACTTTATAAGAATCCGTGTATTATAAAACTGATATGACTCGAGACCAGTGAATCTGCGGTAAACTACGCCAGAGAATTGTCTAGAATAGCCAGAATATTCTATTTAATATAAAAACATTTAATTGCCACGCTATGATAACTTGGAGTCCCTTAAACAATCTATACGATTGGCAGTGAAGGATTTTCCCATAGATAGAGTGCGTGCTTCTATTGATAACTGTCCTCGACGTTTAAAGGACTGTATTGCAGCCAGTGGAGTCCACTTCGATAAAGCTTTATATATTTTTAATTGATTTATATTTATGTACTAAAGTAATATACTGTAAAAGTGATAAATGTTATTTGCACTTTTTAAAAAAATCTTTATAATATTATATAAGCCTATCATAATATATTACACTCTACAATGTACATTTTTATCTCTTTCTGTTAAATTTTGAATACACTATGATGGGAAGAGACAAAAAAATACACTCGTTTTTATTATTTAAGCAATTACAGTTCATCAAGAAAACATTCGTAAAATCCTTAATACATAGATACAACCACAAAACGTAGACTGTATTAATTAACCTAACCGAAAATCAATTGAATTTGACGTTCAATTGTGACGTTAAATTAAATAAGATAAACGTCAGAGACAATGCTGATTTGTCATTACAGAAACAGAAATTAAACTAATTAATATTTTACTATGTTACAAGAAGTTCCTAAGAATCTTGAATACAACCAAATTAATGCGAATCAAATGTCAAACAAACTATCTATCTATCTTTGGTTAAATAAATCTAATCTAATTAATCTATTGTCGATAAAGATATGTTGTTATGTGTTAAATTATCATACAGGCCCTGGAGCCTACTACCGTATCATCGGGTCCAGAACACTTTAAACCAGTACTCAGCATTAAAATATCCGTACATCCAATAATCCCTAGACAACAAAATCAGTGTGAATCACACAGTCCCCTCGTATCAAATTGGCAACTTCCTACAGCCATTTTGTTACTTAATCCGCTATTATAGCATTGTCTAATAAAAACGACGGTAACTCGTCACATTCCATTCGATTTATTTTTCATATAACATTCTTAATAATCTAGTTGATAAAATGTATTGAGATTGTGACAATCATGGTATAAGTTTATGATGTTGGAGACAATTCCCCACAATGTATTAACCGAGTACTCATAAACTGTTATCAACACGAGTCAGGCACGCTAATATACTTCATACATTTTACAAACAAAAAACTTATAATGATTGAGACACTATCTAGCGTTGTAAAAGTGTTTATAAGCTAAAAATATGTCCTCTAAAATTACAGTTTATAAATAATTATTACCCCAAATTAGAATAAAGATAGTTCTCCCAATTCTGCTTTATAAGCACTTAACGTGTATTAACTTTTTTTTAAATATAAATCTTATTATCTTGTAATTTTGATTACTAATTGTTATTTTTCTTATAAATTCGAAAACCTGTTGAAATATGTTAGTGACTTTTAATCTTACGATTGCTTAATTCACGACTTGAATTAAAATTATTTTGATATGACAAGGATTATATCACGATAATACTTATCTATACTAATATTATAAAGAGGAAAGATTTGATTTTTTGTTTGTTTGAAATGAATAGGCTCCAAGGTTCCGAATTCCCGAGTGACATAGGCTATGTTTCATTTTCAAAAACCAATAGGGACACTCACTAAAACTTGCATAATCTAACCCAAGGTTTAAATTGACGATTTTTTAATTATTTTGATAAGCATATATCCAAATTAATATTATGAATGCAACTCAGTACATACAGAGTTGATGTAACGTTACGTTGATGTTTGATGTTACGCTTTCACGCCTAAACTACTAAACAGATTTCGATAAAATTTGGTACGGAGATAAACTAAACTTAAATATTCATCGCGTTCGGGTTTGGCAAAATAGGGGGATAAAATTTTCACCAGAACTCTGCCATTTCAAAATTTCTTTTATAGATAGACGAAGTCGCGGGCACAGGCTACTGGTACTCTATATATCCAAAACATTTTTTCAAAATGATTACCGATTATTCGATTCATTATTATACATACCTGATTGCCAAAAACTCCTATACTGCACGCAGATGACACCTGGTCCGCACCGAACCAGACCGCAGCAAGTCGAGGTGGTACATTCAATATGAAAACCTGGGATATCGCCACTATCGTCTGGCCTGTAAAACCAATCCAGAACATATCCTGTGGCACGGAAAACACCTTCATCCAGGCACCCACACATGTCCCCAGGGAACCAATAATCGTTGTCACCCGGAGACCCTGAAAATTACAAACAAAATAACCTGTACAAACATATTGACACGAAGGTTTAACAAGTGACTTAGCTGTTATATATTTAATAAGTCTGGTAACACTAAATTAATGTATCATTTATTTTGACCTTGCAACACAGTTCGGGCCATCCTTTTCGGGTGTCTTTTTGTGTGTATATATTTAGCACATAAAACGTTTAGGTACAGTTTTAATATAATAAATAAATAATCAAACCTAGTATTTTCTTCTATTCTAGTTAATATTTTCTCATAAATAATATATTCGTTAAAAAACTCTCAAGCTAATTTACACTTGAATTCCATTCAAAAAAAACAATCGTTCGTATTACGACTTGAATAGAAGACAAGGCCGGATTGATAAATAAGGCTATCATCCTTCCTGTTACCTCCTAATGATACAGATACAGTTTCGCGTACATGCGAGATACAAAAATAATAAATATCACAAAAAATATTGACACATTTTTAAACCGTCAATATCTCGTCGGCTGGTGCTGGCTACTTTAGAATCTAAATCACGAGACAAAAAGAATGTATCAACATTCTGCTTTTTCGTTAACCTTTTTCGTTATATTTATAAAATATTTTTTTCTATTATTCATAATACTTAACAATATACACAAACATTCTAACACCTAATGTAAATATAACTGAAAATAAAACAACACACAGAACTACAACAAATTTAAAGTATTTTAAGTTTTCTTTTAAATTAATTTTTCAGTAATTGTTATACATGACAGTATATAGTAGATATTTGTCCTTGTTTTGTAAATAGCTTATGCCAGCTCGTATAATTTTTCGGGAGCGTAATCTCTGTTCTCTGGTTGCGATGGTTATTTAAGTGAGTGATACAATGTCCATTTGGGACGTAGCGTTATTTTAAATGCTTAAAATATATGTAATGATTTATTAATCACGTCATATTCACAGATGGATTTGGTTAATATTCTAGGTTTAACTGAATTGTGAACTTAACGTGAAATCATCCGTATCGCTATTGTGTATTGTTAATTGTTGAATAACCAATTGTATTAACTTGAATTTCCGGATGTCACTACCGTCATAATAACTGCGAGATTTACACAAAAAAATGAATACAGAAGATATAACAGGACAGTCTCCTGTCAGGCAAAGACTTTCAGTCAGCCCTTTCCTATTTACTATTCGGTTTGAAAGAAGTTATGGATAATCATCAATATTGCTAGAAACATTCCCTGCCACATCTTGTTATTCAGTAAAGTAGGACCATTTTGTATCGTATCAAATCTAACGATTCTACGCCTGTTCGTACGCGACTAAGTTGAGAAGAAGCAAGAACCTCAGTTAGAGAAAAACTTTTTTATCATCAAATTAATACTGAGTTTATAAAACGCCTTTTATAAAAGCTTCTGTTTATGTACTTTTTTAAATTTCCTTCAGAAAGTCAAGAAATTACGTGGAGTTTTGTTATAGAGACGTACACTTTGCCAACTTTATGGAGCCTACTAGTGAGAACAGCAAGCCGACCCATATTTATAGTATTAAGCTTATGTCAATTACATCTTTTTTATTATATTATTCTAAGTAAGGTAAAACTATATTTATCTTTAAACTTATTACGAATAGATTCTCTTGAACCTATTTTGTAGATTGAACGAAAACTTTTCTGAAACTAAAGTGTCTCCAGCATTTCCTACAGTAGTATACCGTATGACATAGCTAGATAGCGATTAGGACATACATGCGGTGGCAGCTGGTTTTACAAAGAGGTGGTGCACGGCAGACACTCCCTTAAATAACGCACAGTTGTGGATCGGTAGACGTAAAAGTGGTTCGGATGGAATAATGGAAACCTTCTCATAGCTATATTATTATTTTCCTAATCCATGACGAAGTATTTTACGCGTAAACATTATATTTAATAGCTGAACGGATGCAGTGTATCATTAAGTTAATCGTAATGAACCAGCGCGTGACAACATGGCACAATATAAGAATATAACATTCTTAGACATTGTTTTGTGCACTCGAGTGTTACTTTACGTGTCGGTTTTCCGTCCGAACATACAAATGTATGCGGTTTCGTCTCGTTACCATTTGACATTTCACCATTTAAATGTCCTTAATGAAAAATATATTGAAATTTTACGATGAGAGATTTCATTCCGTGAAATCGATACGCAAAAAAATAGATAGCAAGGCATATCAAAAGTCTTAACGAACACGACAAAATCAAATACAAAATAATAACTTTCTTAAACTAATGAACCGTTGGATATTATAAAAAAAATCTCTACAATTACATTTACTGCTCGTTACCAAATAAGGAGCCGAGGACAAGAACTGGCAAGAAACTCTCCGCCACTCCTTTAAGTCGCCAAGTATCTTAAGACATTGAACCAGCAAAAAACAAATAAATACGGTGTATTTTAATATCAATTCTTTATCCCCACAACGTCTCGTGTCTTCACATCTAAATTGCATACAAAAAAAGGTTGAAATCCAGTCACAAAACTAACAACCTACACCATATAATCGCGTAAAGATCATTTTAATTCCTACGGACTTAATAAATAAACATTTGAAAGAAAGAAAGAAAATATGTTTATTTGGACACATACACACGGCACACACAATATCACAATAAATTACAAGTACAAAATTAAAATGAACTAAAAACGTGTGTTTAACATTTGGAGGAAGGAATGCATTTCCTCCAACCTAAAGTGAAGCACCAGTCAACATCATTTTATTAAACGTAACTACAAAAATATTCTGATGTCAGGCTTCCATTCCTCTATAGACTGATGCTTGAAAAGCGGAGTAATTCCTAATTACTCCATAATATTACTATAACCATGTTATTATTAATGGTGGTTAGGATTTAAACTTAACTGTCATAGAGATGGTAAAAAACGCAGTGCTAAATTATTATTTCAAAAAGAACATTTTTTTCGCACAGTATTATAATTCAAATTCGATATGATGACACGTTAAAAGTGTCGCTCGCGGGAAACTCACGCCCGTTTCACAGACTCAAATTCAGCCTTTTATTAATAGACGAGCAGGCGGGTTACGAAGTTAATTACTGTCCACCATGGATTGCATGAAATTCCAGGCTTTGAAATGGAAATACAGTGTAGTCTCCAAGTAACGACAATCTTTCTAAAGCGTCTAAATCAATTGGCTCTGGTTGGTTTAGCTTGTATTCCAATCAATGATTTTTCGTCTCTCCATTTATCAGCAATCTCTAGAACGCCACAGTCCCTTTAGTGTCGTTAAATAAAGTTTACACTGTATGTACTATTTCTTTTAAAACTATCTATATCTCCACCCGTCGAAATCATATTAATTCACTCGTTTCAGAGATATGTACTCAATATTTTTCTCATATTACGTTTAGCAATTGATATTTAAAAAAAAAGATTTTTAATTATACATCGTTGATTGGCATGACAATTACGAACGATAAGCGTTACGAGGAGTAATGATTTCTTTGAATATACTTTGAAAATTCATTATTTTCTACTAACTGACAAAAAACACAAAAATACTAATAACAAACTGACATTCTTATATATAATTCACATAACATCTTGGAGGTAAACACAATTTATCAGTAAGAGAACTCTTTCATCTCTCTTCGCTCTGTTCTCTGTTCACACGAGAACAAAAATACAATTACACAAATTTTAGGTATATCGTCTCAACTAAATCTATTTATAACGTTTTATGATTCTTATATTGTGTATCAATATAATTTAAAGTGATTTAAGACAGATTAGAAACATCTTGTTTGTCTTGACGTCGTTCTCATAATCACTACTCGAATAGATAAATCGTTTGAACGAATTCTCCTTCATAGAGTCCCAACGGAAATTGGTACATACATTCTATACCCGAGATAAATTCAGTAGTTTGACGTATAACACAAAATCCACCTAAGGCCTAAATTTACAGATCCAGTTTTTTAAGTTTTTCAAGTTAATACAAATTTATTCAGTACAATTTTCTTAATCAATTTACGGTAACGCCATTAGCGTATACTGTCAGTTAAAATGACAGCTGTCAGTTGGGTTTTATAATAGGCAACATGCCTTGACTGTTTATAGGCTTTTTAATGAATACCATATATTAATACTTATCTAAGACAAATACAAATCCCATAATCGCCGTATACAACGCTATACAAAATTTACATATAAGCATCATCAGATTATACCAGAAGGTAACAAAACGGATAAAATTTAAAAAAACCAACTATTTCAGTGTTTACCTGCATGATTTTCCCGTTGAGACAATTAAAAAGGCATGCTTATTATCATAATTTTAAATCAATTTGATCAACTGTATCTCAAGTAATGGAAAATCAGGACTTATCAGTAGAAATTCATAACTTAAAATGTTAGAATCTAAATATAATTTACCGGATTTTGTAGTGATCCTCCGCGTATAATTCTCAAATACGGAACAACTTGAATATCAAAATTATAAAAAAATATATTTTTGGCAATCTATATTAAAAAAATGTGCGTTACAATCATAAAAACTCCGCGGTCTAACATTCACAATAACAAAAGCTTATACTGATTTTAAAACATGTCAAATGGGTTGAGTATAGTGATAATTAAGTCTAAATTTATATAATTATTATTAATATTAAAAACTTTACACTGGAAAAGAACCGGCCAATCTCTTGCAAGGTTCGATTCCGGTTAAAAATACGCGACGAGCCTTATTGGTGATTAAATTGTGGGTTGTGAGAAATCCCAATACTTAAATACTTCGCTATAACTATTTATAGTTGATTGATTGATGTTGTCTTGTGATAATTGATTTAAATATACATATATATTGATAATTTAGAGGAAAAACTTAATATAAACTGTTGAATATCCTTATTTGGATGCGGACTATAAAAACGTACGGTAAAAATTGCAAAATTAAATTCGTACAATCACATGCAACGTTTGGCAAATTTAGCATTCTACGCATTAAAATCATATAAACTGGTTATCAAAGTTATTTCTACTTAGTAGTATTATAGTAGCTATATTTCAAGTCGATCTGTGTTCAGAGGTTGTTGGCATACACACACACACACTCAAGGTCGGCTCGTTAATTAAAATTCTTGATACTATGCTAATTTTTTCACTAATTACTTACATGTGAATCAAAAATTTAAACAGACAGCACTCGTCTTGAATATTATATATTACCGAACCTATCAAGCCTTAATTTAAAGCTTTTAAGCACGTTAAAAACTCACACAAGTAGGTGATGTTAATAGAGTACATATAAGAGTAACGGGCGGCCTTATCGCCAATAAGCGATCTCTTCCAGGCAAACGAAATATTGTAATTTTTGTTTACAATTGAAAACTACTTACAACTTTATCCAGGAGATAGCTGGCGGGAAATATAAAGGGAATATATGTGATCATATATACCATGGAAGTCCAGTACACAGTATTGCTCGTCACCTCGTAATATTTAACAACCGTATCCTGTATGATGCTGTACTGGATCCATTGCATTGAATTACTCGCAGAGTATATCACAAATATGAAGAGCACCAGCCACCGAATGGGATAAACGTGGTATTCAGTTGGTATTTTCTTGGGCGATTCCAAATCACCTTTCTCAGTTACACCATCCATAACGCTCCCGGAAACCTCCAAAGCCTTCGAATCCATTATAAGAATTGTAATATTGTCGTGTTATGGCACTTGAATTCTTGTCTATGACATCTAACTTAAACCATAAACTCTAAACTATTATTGTCAATATTTGGCGCGTAATTTTAAGGCGACAAAGCGAGCGTCCCGCGCGACCGCCAATGTTCGACTGCATTTTCTATTTTCCTCCATGTCAAGTTTTCCACCCTCTGACCTTCATGAAGATTTAGGTCTATAGCAACCTAGTAAATCATCTGAATGAATCAAGTTAGTCAATTCATGAGACGTGATAATGTTTGACGATCACATATTTATTCAGTAACATGTTTTATTTTAATTGTAGACGCGTTAAAATTATATATATATATATTTTTTACAATTTCGCATTGTTCTGTCACTTTTCATTATTTATATTTTTTATTGCACCTGTTCAATCTTTGTTTGATAATAAATTATTTTTAAATGACATTTGAATTGAACAAATCTCGTAAAGACTTAGTTGCGAATTGTGTCAAGATTTATCTATTTATTGCCTTAAAAACAATTCGTTACAAATTAATTGCAGAATTGTTAGTACTTCCAGTAAAATCAGCCGGTTAAAATGAGTATTATTCACAGCGTAACAAAATTTTAAGTTAAGTTAGAACGTGGGTTAGTCAGATTATATTAAAGCTTGAATTTCAAAAACGTGCATGGAACCATATACGAGTATTCTGTAAGAATAGAATTTTTTTTTAGAAGGTTGTTTTATAAAGATTCAGTATCTCTGTGATTTAGAACAGAAGATAGTAATTTGCAAGGATTTTAAATCAGACGATAATTATAAAAGATATTAATTAGATAAAACTTGTCATGTCAAAGAGTAGAAAGGAAGATGGCTAATTTATCATTAAATATAATTCACTAACAACTAGTCACGGCCATTTCCACCAGAAGTAAATTTTAAAGAAATATTAAGCCGTAAGAGTAAAAAAAATAATATTAATATTAATACATTTATGCTCCAGTATTGATGTTACTAAGGATCCAAGAGTTTAAAACCCTTTTTTATTTGCACTATGGTTAATACTTAAAACCGTGAACTCAGGTAATCAATTGTATGTACAAAAAACTAACGCCTATAATTATTCTCTTAGCAACCTTCTGTCTCTATGTGTTTTATGGTAAGATATTCTGGTAGGAGTTATGAAAATTAATATAAGTTTTTTATCAAGCGGTATTCTTTACACATGACAAGGCCTATTACTGATAAAGTTTATCTTGATGTATGTTTGATGTTAATGCTTAATTCGTTTAACAAATTACCCAATAAGCATTGATACGATTATGATATTATTTATAATATTATTTCAATTAAATAATAAGTACTTATAATACTATAAGTTATTTTATTTCATTTCAAAGCCTGTTGATCTGATTCGCATAATATACAGGGCAGTCCTGCCTTGTTCTGATTCAGTATAGATACTTTATTATTCATTGATTATAAACGCGGACGCTCGGAATATTTTTTGCCGATATATGTCGTAAATTACTATCCGATTTTTTTATATTTTAAAACTCATTGTCTGATAAGTAGCAACAAATTCACGGTGGCGATAAAATCTCTTATATCAAAAAGATAAAAATCATAACAACGTAATGTCATCTCTAATATATATCACTAGACAAACATCATGCGATGAGTTTTAAATAAATGATAAAACAATATGAAACAAAATCTATATTTACTTTATGTCTGAATAAGGGATATATTTTCATTTCAAATTATTTCTTCGGGTATCGTACTTAGACCTTAACCGTAATTGTAAGACATAGCCATCTACCGTACATCTAAGACATATTTATTAATGAGAAATTAACAGCCTCATAATAAAATAGAAACACAAACCTAGGAAAAATGTCGAAGAAAAGATATGAAAAGAGAATTTTATGAGATGTAAGCATTTTTCCATTGTTTGTTAAATATTTAAGACAACCACAATTTTCAAAAGTCCGCTTAAGATTTATGAAAGGGACATTGTTCTTAAGACTTACTTATTTTATTAATTCGTATAACAACAATATATAAAGTGCATATATGAAATTTTATTGCCTTACAATATGTATGGAATATTGTTATTAATCAAATCGTCAACCTCTTGAGAGTTATGAGGGTCACAATACAACTAGGAAAAATATCTACTCGATTGTGAAGAAGATTCCATTTTTCTTTAGTAGAATCTAACTTAAATTTAATTAACATTGCTTGTTAAAAATTGCGGGTCTTGTTCAAGAGGACGGTGGTTATACAAGATGGCTGCCTTTACTACCAGCGACAATGACGCTCCGAGGATGACAATTAACATCAACAGTCATCTACCATGGTGTTTTGTTTTTTATAAGTATACTAAACTTCTTGAACGGTAATTATAAAGATTACTTAATTCATAACGACTTTAATTAACTAAACGGGGTAATTAAAATTACTCGCCCTGCCTGAGACTTTAAAATGGCGCGTGATTACAGCTCTAGTCGTTTTCTATAGTATTAATTAGAAGCTTAATGGTTATGCACAGATGGCGTTAATGAGTTATTAGTTTAATTCCAATTGAACCCAAATACGAAATAACGTTTTAAGGATAGAAACGAATTTATAACGTTTGCAAAAATCGTCTTAATCAATGTTATATTCTAACTAACCCAGTGTCATATAAATGTCTGATAAGCGTACCAATAATCGTATTGCGATATGTGTTAGGCCTTTCAAGGCTTTAATAATCTACTAATAATTTATTCAATCCACAGCGGAACTGGCTAACCTGCCATTATTGAAACGATTTACAACGTTCTGGAAGAAGGTCAGGCTAAAACGTGCATACACACGTGTAGAGTCTATTTATTTATGCTGCAGTAAAAAGACATGCAACTACTAATATATATATATAACGTATAGAATACTTAATTCATTATTAAATAATCTAAATTATTTATTAATCAAAATAATATAATAATCGAAAACTCTCGAAAAATTTGAGGGTAATCTGGAGAGCTCAATATCCAATGAGTGATGGTAAGCTATCGACTGTCGACCGGCTCACCGCTCTTAATATGACTATTATTATTTATTACTATACAAATTATTATAGCGAGT
Source organism: Leptophobia aripa (assembly GCA_951799465.1). Lineage (NCBI taxonomy): Eukaryota > Metazoa > Arthropoda > Insecta > Lepidoptera > Pieridae > Leptophobia > Leptophobia aripa. Next base: position 5,915,952 of record OX637280.1, read on the forward strand.
TAATCTTAAAAAAGCTAAGCTTGCCTACGTATAGCCACACTATTCGACATACTGCGTAGACAGACAGGTCAGTGCAAAATTTCATGTCTGATTTGGCGCCAAACAGATTTTAAATATGAAAGAAATACGCAAAAATACTATACCTACTGTGCACATATTTTGTCTATCATATTTTTATTTTCTAAAATTTTTCACAATCTGAGTAAAAAGAAGAAGTAGAAAATAAATTATTCTTAATTAAGATTAAACATATTTGTTCTAATTGAGAGAGAAAGACAAAAAAAATAGGATTACTTTAATAAACATCTTTTATAAGTAATAAAATATATATATATATATATATATATATATATATATATATATATATTTGGTTTGACTTTAGATGGTTGGAATGGCTCCATGCCCAGATTGAGGATATCCAAAAATATAACCAATAAATATAATTTACTATTCCCTAGTAATATCTTATTCTACTTTACATTTTCTATACCTATCTATATTATATATATATATATATATAAATTTCTATATCTATTGGAAAATAAATTATGTTTCTAACTGTTTCACAATCCCAATAATTCGTGTTTTCTTGACGCGTGGTGCTACGTAGCTGATTCTCGACATATCGCTTACGCAGATATTAACACCAAACATATTAAATCATTTGTACGATACAAGAAAATATTGTTAAGAATAAATTATTCGTGTCATTGAACTTATTTAGTTTTAAAACAGAAACCTTTACGAGCTTAACAAAGAATCACTAACACATTCATTCACACAGCCACACCGTATGCTCATACGTATATATAAATGTATATAGTCTATGGTTTAACCCTATTTTGGCTCTGTATTAATCATATGCAATCTGTGGTATTGTGTTGTATGGGTTATAGAAAAAATATGAAGAAAAATCCCGACATAACGAAACATTTATCGTACTTACGGTTTTATCCAAGAGCCAACTCGCCGGAAATATCAGAGGCACATACGCGATCATATACACCATAGACGTCCAAGAAACAACATTGCTTGTCACACCATAATAATTAACAACTATATCAGATATAATTGTATACTGGGTCCACTGTAACGCATTAGAAGCTGAATACAAAACAAAAAATCCGAGCATCACCCATCTCGTTTTACACACTTTGTATGCCGGTTCGTTAACATCTAATATAATACCATCCACAATGGGTATTTCATATTTCGGATTCTCGTCTGATAAATATATCTTCGGTATTTCATTTTGAAGTGCTTGCGTCTTGTCCGGGAACATTTTATCTTACACTAAACGCGCGATGTTCAAAAGTCTTGTTCTAATGATTGTCTAGATAACGCTATCAATGCACGATTATTAGAAATCAACAGGTCGATATAAATCTTCGGATGAGTGAAATTGTTTGTCTCTCTCATGTATTTTTCAATCTTAAAACTGCGGCTTTGGCATGATTTAGATTTTAATGTAATAACTATACAGGCGAGCGGCGAATAATTACAAAAATCTATTAAAGCAAACAATGCTAAGACCGTTTGTATTATGTGAATTTGTTAAATTTTAAAACAAAAAATATTTATAATTAATTTATTAATATTTTTAAATTCTAATTTATAACTTTCTCTCTGCCACACGGAGGTTCTTTATAGAAGAGGGGGCAAACAAGCAGGAGGCCCACCATAAAGGTGAAGCCGCCGCCCATAGACATTCACGTGGCTGGGGGCTCGTGAGTGCGTTGCCGGCCTTTTGGCGTAATAATACATATATATAATGTTAATTTAACTTATAATAAATATATTTGTTTATAATAAAATAAGTTAAAGATTTTTATTTTAATTAGATAAATTCGAATAAATAAATTGTATACTTTTATTTTTTATAAAAAAAAATCTACTCAATGTGTATTAGGGCGTAAGGCTGTAACGACACTCTTGAAGGCTTCGACCCTTGACTTGGTAAAATTAAATGAAGTGACTCGCGAATTATCTTTCCACTGGAGTGGGCTAACTGTTAAACTTATATTTAAAACTCAAGTAATGTCTTTTTGTTCAGTATAAGACTTGTAAGAATAGACATCATAAATTTTATTATCGATAAAGAATTTTATTAGTAAAATTGTCTTCATTCCACAGTATGAATGTATGCGTAATGTTAATTTGATCGACCAACCTTCACTTTAATGTTTCAGTTTTTATTTTGTGTTACATATTTATTTTATATAATAAATAAAAAGTTTTTATTAGGTTTTAACAAAATTTATAAGTTAAAAATTGTTATAATATGACGATAAAACCAGATAAAAATTAACCTAAAAATCTATGATATAAATTTGATAAGAATCTTTATCTTCTCATCGGAATTTTGTATATTCCGCTAAAAGTTAATAAGAATGAAAACGTTACGAATTCGCGTTACGAGTTACGAGGGTGAACCGGATCTCTGAACCCTTACATGATATAATGGTCGCAGCTTTGCAAAAAATTTACGAAAGCTCCCCGACCTAAAAACCGTTCTATTTATAGTCATACTTTAAATATAACATTTATTTGGCTCGTCAATTTCAGAAATACAGGAGAAGGATAAAAAAATAAATAATACTGATAAGCATTGTTAGAGTGTGAATCAATAGACGATAATACAAACGTGATTCGTTCGTATTGCTTACGAACGCAATGACATACCAATGTATATTCAACACAACAGCATTCAATCGTTTTTAATCTCTTTTTAAAAAAACCTTGAAAACGTGTGCCTATGGTTATACAACCCGCAAATTACTTATTAGCTTTTATATTATATGTAATAATAAAATATTAGATGTATTTAAACAAAATACAATATAAGATACGTCACAAGCTTGACGAGAAGAAATTATAAATAGTTTCCACATTCACCTAACTGCTTAGCATTCGATAAAACTTCTATCTTCACAGATAATTTAAAACGATTTTTAAATAAAATAAAGTTTTTCCATATTACAGCGAACAACTAATACGGACACTGATACTTTTACTGAACTGACAATTATATCATGTACACACCAAAGCGGTTTCAAAAGATATACATAATTGTATTAACCTTCTTTTGAAATAATAAATTTATAAAAAATGTATCCACAAAAAATACTTAAAATAAGTAAATTATAAATTACGTCATAATTATCTTTGATCGGATGATATATTTGATTGTAATTAACCGAAGTATACGAATGTAGTAATTGGCATACACGTGTGTATAGAAAAAGGTGTTTGAACTTTATAATGTATGGTCTTATATGGCATTCCAATTCCTCCGACGTTCTGCAGATCGAAAAAAGTATAGTAAAAAGAGGTACTGGTTTTATAATAATGACGTAATCATTCACCAGTCCTTAGTGTCATCAAAAGCATGTTTTAAATCAATAAGTTTTATCCTCTTACAATAGGTATAAACCAATTTAAACCACTCAATCTTAACATACAAAATTCAATAAAGTAACAAAAGTGGTTTAACAGGTTTTTATACAAAGATAAAATAAAAATAACAAAAAAAAGAAACGAAAACAAAACATAAAATCCTGCAAATTGTTGATTTGTAGATGGATTTTTAATTGAAGAATTTAATAAATACTGAATTTATTACTTTATTTATGTGGTTATATACCTGGAAGTATATATATATTACCCAATTTCAACTTGTGAGCATACTTGTATATTTACTAAAGCCGTGTACTGTTTGAGGGAAAGAGACAAACATTTCACCTTTCTCAAAATCACGCGATGCCGACATTTACACTTTTTCAAAACTTCACTACACTACACTGAATATTAAAACTACTCCGAACGATAAGCGAGCATTAAATCAATTGTCATTGGTAAACGATTTCAATTGGCATTTCATTTAAATACAGTGGTCGGCCTCCAATGGACAGAACACTCAATAATTAATATAATAATTTTGTTTACATTGAGGTTAAAATCTATGGGGCATCCTGTCAGTGGCACGGTGTGACATTGACTGACGCATGCGTATTGCAAAAAGTTTGGCAGAAAGTATTCTATAAAACGGGTCTTCATTTCAAAAAAAATGCGCCTACACAAATTTCACGAGCAATGTTGAGTTTGAGTGTAAAGTAACTCTTTGCCATATTTTTTTTGTTTATTTTATTACGTATCCTAATAAACTATTCTATTTAATTCTTAATTATATGTTATAATTTTCATGTTAATTTTCAATTAAATAAAAACCTCGCCTAAGTACAGGTTTCTTTTTTAAATACCTCATTAGCTACTCTCCTTAGCTAGCCTGAGATAGCTTTGCCATGTCAATTTCATTTAATAAATTTGTGGTTTGCATAAGCTTACCGGAGTACAAATACGTTTTGATGCTAAGCCGCATCGGAATTCCGATTTACCTGGCCCAGTTCTCTGGTTACCAGATAGGCATTCAGGACATCCGCAACCATATTTATGATATATCGGCCTTAACAATTCCGTTAGTTCCCCCAAAATACGAGAGATAAATCAACGTGAGTGCAATTTCAATATTCCATATTTAAATAGGTACATTAAGATGTTATATAAATTAAAATTTATTGTCTATGATATCTTTTCTATAATAGACAACCTTAACATAAACATTACTCCAAGGTATTACGTCATATTTTAAATGTCTACAATCACGACTGGCCTCAAAAACAAAGAATAAAATACACTTGTGGTAATCGTGTGCGTTTTACAGATAATAATATTTTTCACTTAATTTATTATTTTCCTTTATTTAGTATTAAAGAGGTCACAATAATAGCCTATGCTTTATGGCTTCTACCTAATGTGATATGTGAATATAACCGCGAAAAGTTTGTCTATGAACTGGATAAAAGACATATAATTCTATATCTTTGGTGTTTAGAAAAAAATGACGCAAGTACTTATTTTGTTATATTAAGTATATTATATTATCTCTAATAGTATAAGACTTACTGTAAATATATTATTTAATAATAAATACAGCAACCCGGAGATTTTTTAGAACGTAATTGGCAGAAGCCTGTCAGGTATATAATTTAAACGTGTCGACTACATTATATTATATAATACATATATATTTAGAGGACATAGATCCCTTTTATGTGTCGGCAATTGTGTCGGCAATTGGCTCAGCATCTGGACAGTTCAATTCTTGAGTAGCCTTATTTTAATTGTCAGTAGCACAATTTTGTATTAATTGTTTATTTTAAAAGAGCAGCTACCAAGTTTCTTGCCGGTTCTTCTCGGTAGATGACTGCCTTCCGAACCGGTGGTAGTGTAAAAATTGACAATTCAAAAGTGTATTTATAAATACCTACTTGAATAAAGACATTTTGAGTTTGAGTTTATAAAATTGAAAAAAAAAAAATTAAATTTTAAAACAAGACCTTATATCTCTTGTTGAGTTGGAATTATGAGCAAATATAAGTATTTTAATGACACATACATCTTATGCAGAGCGTGTGAGAAATTAGTGGAAAGTAAAAGTGTTCGCCCAACGAAGTCGAACTGCCAAGCTTTCTGTGCATACATTTTCATTAAATACCCATTACATAGAAAATTTAGAAGGCAACATGATCCGCAAACAGGTGGCCATCGTCAAATATCGTGTCTGATATAATCGATCCCACTTTAAGAACTATAAATGATACTTGATGATGCTTCTTCTCAGCTTGGTTGCGTATGAACAGGCGTAAAATCACTTAGATTTAAGACGCTTCAAAATGGTATCTATGTACCTTAGTGAATAAAGATATTTTGACGTTGACTTTGATTGCTATATACTAAATTCGAGTGTCGCCATCTATGGAAATGTATGAAACATATCGTGTTGGTGAAATCATTATTATTCATTTTTTTCTATATTCTTGATGAAGACATTAAAATGCGCAGTACATTCGGCCTAATTTTTTTAAAAGTAATTCTATTCTCTTATCTTCTATGACATTCGGTGAAATGTAATGATGTCAAGGGAAATTTTGTTCAATTAACAAATTTTGAAAAAATACATTTTATCATAATAAAAGTTTTACTTGTATTAGAATTAAACTATGTTAATAAAATGTATTAACAAGGAAGCAATTATGACGAAAAAATTTAGCTACATTATGTCAAACAGTTTGCAAAATTTAATATAACATTTCTGTCTATTCAATTTCAAATATTAAAAGGTTAGGGAGACAAATTATTTACGTATTTCCAGGTATCAAACTAACAGATATCATTCGCTTTTTTGTCTTAGATTAAATGAGAAGATAATTTCTTTATAGTCACTGGGTATTTTCTGTGTATAAGCGAGACAAACAACATTATGGTCGGTCACGATCAGTGTTACCATTAAATTACCGTCCATTTGCCATCCCCACGATTTGCATAATATCATAAATTCGTAAGCCTTGTGTTCATTCATGAAGTCTTGTAACCATAAGTTTAGGAAAATGACATATTAGGAGAAACATATGTAAGAAATCATTTTCAGTGTATCAAAAATATGTGTGAATTCTATTATTCTAGTAACATTTGTCTTATCGAAAAAGAAACAGGGAGGTTCAGGATAGGTTTACTTTACGTAAGTATTTATTTTAAAATTATCTTTTCGTTATTTTTGATCGAACTTCTGTTCTCTTCATTATATATATACAGATACTTCAATCGCTCTTGCATGGTGGTGGCTGCAGATCTTAACAACCGTAATTTAGAACATACTTGGCGTGGCGGAATTTCTTGCCAGTTCTTCTCCTTCTACGCCCATGATCTGGGAACTGGCAGTTAATATATATTCGAATTTTTATGACGATTCAAAAGTGTTAGAAAGTTATTCTTGTACTAAATTATATTGTCAAATAAAACATAATAATTTAAAAAAAATTAAATGATTTAAACTATTGAAGGATTTTCCAAAGGAAATCCTTCCTCATAAGTCGTCATGGTCACTCGCGCGCCTCTCACATCTTGTGATAAGAGTAACTTGTCATCTGCGTCTGCGCAACGCGCCGTGCGCCCGCGTACACCTTTCTTTTGTGACGTCAAGACAATTTAAGCCTTATCCAAACACGATAAGAACCAAATTTGTGTGTGATAGTGTTGTGTTTAAACGTAATAATTACTACGGTACGTAAGACAATTAATTAAAATTTATTTCGTGTTTCATACAATACTTTTTTACAGAAATGTTTTTTTGCGGTTCTTATTAATTCAGTTCAACTAACTAAATAATTCTCGAATTCTAAATAATTTTATTTCTAAGATTATTTTTTTATTTGAATACGATTTATTATTAAGCTTCTGCTTTGTCATTTAATATTTATTCCTATACTTAATAAAAAGTAAAAGTAAAACTTAAAATATTACTTAATATATATGAAATACAGTAGAATCCGGATATAACGAAATTCGTGAGACGGGCGATACTATGTCGTACTAACCGGGTGGCGTACAAAACGGGAGGGTTATTTAAGAAACCAAACGTGAGTAAACATTATAGTCGCTAAAACCGGTTAGTCGTTATAAGTGAATTCTACTGTATTTTTAATATACGTACTTACGGTACATGATATCTTTTAAGTAGATCATACTTCGGTTTCCTTATACAATGCAAGCATGTATAAAAAAACAATGCTTGAACGCACGAATGCTTGACAGTTCATTTACCACTCAGACCACTCCGTTTTTTTTAATATAAGATATAATATACAAAATTATACCGTATTGTGTTGATCCAAACCGCATTATAAATAAGAACCTATCCTTTACTGTTCACAATCATACTATATATTAACGTATTCTCTGGTGCATGGTCCGCTCTACGCCCTTGATTTAGGAACTGGTAGTAATTATAGAGTCAAAAATTTATAAGATTTGTTATATAATATATCATAAATGTGCCATAGTTTGTAGTTACCAATGCGAATAAAGACTATAATAACAAATCGGTATTGTAAGTTTGATAACTTAGCGTTGTTAGTGATATAACTCATTTTGGGTGATCAAGCGCATCGTCCGTTAGACATACAAACATTAGCTCTTATACATTACACTTACACCTATTTATGATTATTATTCGCACGCTTAAAGGTACAATTTTTTTAGACATATTTCATTAAATACTTGTATATACATTTGAAAGCTGTAGAAAGGACGAACGTTTTGAAGTACTGTGTGCAAAGTGTGAGTTATTAAACAAACAGTGTTAATTAAAGTAAACTTGAAAATATCTATGTTAATACATATAGGTTAATATACATCAAATTTAGTGGTTAAGTGGTTTAATAGAACCCTAACTATGTCGAACCCTAACTAGACAAGTGTCGAACACACGTTTGAATTATTTGTGAGGTAAGATCTTTCATCTCAAGAATTTCTCGGGTACTGGCTACTTTTTAATTCTTACTTGTATTAATGCTTTTTTGATCATTTTCTTTTTATCAATTCTACTCAATTATGTATACGTCTAATGTCCTGGTTTTACGAATTATATAACATGTGTAGGGTCTTAGGAAAGTATTTATTTAAAAAACTATAAATTTAGTAAGTTTAATATCGTTTAGGTACTGAAATGTATAAAGTTATGTATCAAATATTATGATTCACAACACAAACTTCGGCCTTAAACAATTTATGACATCGTTCTAATTAAAATCAGAAACACGGCCTTGTGGCTCTTCCCATACATCATCACGTCAGTGATAATGTGGCCATGTAACGTTACACGCGTGCTGGAAATTTTATAACCTCAGTGAATTGTAAACGGAGCGATGGCTCATAACAGAGTTAACATGGCTAAACTAGGAGGCCCTGGTCTTCTTAAGGGAGTAAAAGGTGCCGCAGTGATTGGTGCAACAGTTTATTGTATCTCACAAGCAGTGTACAATGTTGAAGGTGGTCATAGAGCCATTATTTTTCATAGGATAGGAGGCGTGCAATCCCAAGTATTGACAGAAGGTATGCATTTCCGGATCCCATGGTTTCAGTACCCTATAATATATGATATACGGTCACGACCCCACAAGATTTCCTCTCCCACCGGCTCCAAAGATTTGCAAATGGTTAACATCTCGCTAAGAGTTCTCTCAAGACCGGATGATAGAACTTTACCAAAGATGTACAGGACTTTGGGTATGAACTACGATGACAAAGTCCTTCCATCTATATGTCATGAAGTACTGAAAGCGGTTGTTGCAAAGTTCAATGCTTCTCAACTCATCACCCAACGGCATCAAGTCTCATTACTTATAAGAAGAGAGCTTGCAGCGAGAGCGGCTGAATTTAACATTATATTGGACGATGTATCGCTCACAGATATGACTTTTGGTAAAGAGTATTCAGCCGCTGTTGAAGCGAAGCAAATAGCGCAGCAAGCGGCACAAAGGGCAACATTCGTCGTCGAAAGAGCGAAACAGGAGAGACAGCAAAAAATAGTTCAAGCGGAAGGTGAAGCGGAAGCAGCGGAAATGTTGGGCAGGGCTGTGTCGATGAACCCAGGATATTTGAAGTTACGTAAAATCAGAGCGGCCCAAAGCGTATCTAGAATCGTTGCGCAGTCACAAAATAGAGTGTTTCTATCTGCCGACAGTCTCATGCTAAATCTCCAAGACTGTCAGTTTGACAGTTCCTCGGAAAGACTGTCTAAAAAGAAATAAAAGTGTCATTCAACAAGTGTTTTTTTTTAATGAAATTCGAAACAATAAACCAATAAAACATAGACGCAATCTTTATGCAACCCAAATGGCGTTTGAAAAAAATTTTCCTCTCAACCTTGAATCAGAACAAATAAGAATCATTATTCTATTGACGTAGAAACAATACTTAGCGCTAACATTTTATTTTGTTATTTTTCGTATTTCAAGCTTTAATAACTTGTGCTTAGAACTAACCTCTTTCACTAAAGCCTTAATTTCTGTAATAGTGGAATTTTACTAAAAATGTAAATAGGACGTGACGAAACGATTAAATATTATTTATTCTGTCACATTTTCGTATATCGTTCACAACATGTTTTATTATATGAGAATTTCTTCTAATATGTTACATATAACTAATATTTCTTGCCAGTTCTTCTCATACCCTTGGGAAATGGGAACTGGTAGAGAATGTAATTGTAGAGTAAATTTTTTTGACAGTTCATAAGTGTACGAAAGTTACCTACATATATAATACAAATTAAAAATATTTAAACTCGGAAAGATGGTCATAAAATATAGCAAAACACTTACCAAACGATAATAAATAATTGAAACGAGAAACTAGGTTGTTTATCATCCTCTACATTCTTAAACGGAAAAGTAGGTACCTTTCTCTTAATTTTAACATGATTAATACATGAAAATATATTTATTACATACAAACCAAGCATTATGTAAGTATACGTAATATTGATCGATATTAAACAAGTTTGAAAGTACTTTAAAACAAGTTGATATCCGCACTGCACAATTCAAATGGAGTTCCGTATAAGAAATCTATTCAAATTATAAATTATGAAGCCAACTGATCATTGCCGTATCGAAATAATACGTTTTTAGGTGCATTCAACAAGAAGGCGTACCCATACTTAAGTACTCAAGTCTAATAAGTAGGAGTTAGTAGTGCCCTTAGGGGGGCTAGTGGGGCGATTGGGCCGTAGGGGTACTAAAGGCCCTTGGTGGGATGTTCATGGGCCTTATAAGGCTCTTATCTATTTATGGTTTCTATAATACATAACCAGTTATTTGTCAAACTGCTCGCTCATATGTCTAAATCAATATTTTGTTTGCCGATTTCTAAACTTTCATTAATATAAAACACGAATTAAGTATATAATATCCATAATCTATAGTTGATTAATACTATGTTGCATAATTAATGCTTAATACATTTAATGCATTAATTCGCAAAGTTCTGTTATAAGATAACGCTGTACAGGAATGTGGTTTAAACTTAAGTAATGTTTGTTAGTAACTTAAGTTACTGTGATATATGAATATTATAATACTGTCAGTGTTATCTTTGTTGACCTCAGGAATCTAAGGCTCTTTTCATTCATACTTAAGGAAAGGTTTCGTCAACTCAACTCAAAATATCTTTATTCAAGTAGGTCTTTATAAAGACACTTTTGAATCGTCAATTTGTACACTACCACCGGTTCGGAAGGCAGTCATCTACCGAGAAGAACCGGCAAGAAACTCGATGTTTTAAAATAAACAATTAATAAAAAATTGTGTTTTTTTTTTTTTTATAGAAGAGGGGGCAAACGAGCAGGCGGCCCACCATAAAGGTGAAACCGCCGCCCATAGACACTCACGCGGCTGGTAGCTCGTGAGTGCGTTGCCGGCCTTTAAAGGAAAATTAGGAGATGGGGGGGGGGGCACCGGAAGATCTCACTCACCGAACGAAACGCGAGTACAAAATGAACAAAGTCCAATTGCATCACTTTACGCCGGTTACTTGAATTGTGGTTATTTGAATTGTGTTACTCACAATTCAAATAACAAAGCATTGTAAGTCTACTCAAGAATTAAACTGTCCCGATGCTGAGCCACATACGTCACATGGAAAACATAGTCAGATTTAATCTTTATGATGTTTACCTTACATGGTTTTTTACAGCCATAGTTATTTCACTAGAAAATATTATGACATCAGCCGTGCTTATAGCGTCACGTCTGAAAATCACATTTGAATGCCAATATCTTTGAATGTAGTAACATGTAATAAATTATATTAAATAAAAATCTGCAGTGCCGTAAGAATGATGTGATAATGACAAAGCAACGTACTATTATCACCTGAGTGCCACCTTGGCTAAGTTTACATTGCTATCTAAAGGACATATCATTTTGAATGATATATTTTGCGTCGTCTAGCAGGTAACAGATTGGTAATTTAAGTCAAACTCTTACCATAACTTCATATTCAAAATACAAAAAAAAGTATTTTTTTTAATTATAAACTCTCTAAATACACCTTTATTCGTTCGTTAAGCTTGAAGTAACAGATAAGTTTTGATTAACGCGAGTAATTTTTTTTAGTTATTACAATTGGCACGAAACACTTTTCATTTTCCAACAAAAGATACATGACTTATCGTAGGTAACGTTTTGATGCCGTCTTGGGACACAGTTTTCACTCCAAAGCTGGGTAGATTAATAAATAATCGTTTATGTATTTCTTTAACACAAAGCTTGATCACTGCGAATGCCTCCACTTCAGTTAGAGCTGTTAAAACAATGGATGGCGTCATAAAACATATAGTCTATAGATAGGCTATAAATTAGACCCAAGAACTGACGTCAATAGATGTTCATTTTTACTTACTAGGCTTATAATACTGACTGAGGATGCTGGTACTGATTAGTCCACCAAACCCATGAGCAGCGAATGGAACCTTCACGCAAGATGCTAAAAAGTCCATGGTATACAGCTGGCCACCATCCGTTTTGTCATATCCAGCAATGAGCAGGTTTAATACGAATGGATTCTGGTGAAAAAAGTAGCCGTTCATATCAACTTTAAGTTGAAGATTACTTTATAAACATTCAATAACTATATGAGACGTACGTTTTTATATCTTGTTAATATATGGATAATGGAGATTCGTTGAACACAGTATAAAGCTCGTCTTTAAATATCGGGTAAAGGCTGTTCGCATACCTTTCTTCGCAAAATATCCGCCATAGTCGTTCTTGTGAAATGAACCGCTGCCTTAGTACCCAGATGGTATCCATTCTTTATGGCGTACAACTTCAGGTTCTTATTGATGTACTGGCTGAACCGTGCGATGTCACCAGAATCACCATTCACACCCATCAGTATTTTATCGGAAACTTGCATTATTTTGTCTTCGTCTACAATTATCAATTTTTGTACATAAGATATATACTGTTCTCTTATAGACGATTCAATGTCTTATTTTATTTTTAACAAGAATTTAGTGTAGACACATTTACCATTATATAATGTTAGAATAATATGTGTTAAGTTTACGTTTAACCCTTGACCTTTGGCACTTAACCCTTGATGCCTTTCAGTGTATAGTAGTGTAAGTATAGCACTCGTAGAGACAAAAACATCTCGATGTAGATGTATGAAAATTAAAAGAAAATAGAAAACTAAAAAATTATAAAACCATTTCTCTGTATAAGTATGGTGGGAAGTGGTTTTACTCAGTATACCTTGTTAACTAATCTACTTGTCATTTTCAATGATAACATTTGTAATTACATTGTATTTGACCTAGTATAACGCGAACCCACATACTATGGTAATGGCTGGTAATGACTTTTATTACCACTGTTACATTTCACTTTTGACTTAATAATACATTACACACAGTTTGGATTAGTACAATCAGAAAGTGCCAAACTTTCATTGCCTAATAAAAAAAAATTTGCATTACCAAAAGCAACGGGGATTTTAAAGTAAAACAAACCACGTGTTAGCTTAGCATAACGTATGATTAAATATGATTATTATAAAGCGATTAACTACATGGACTTTTTATTGTTTAGCGTATTATTTAAAATCACGTGTGACCCCGCCATGTTTTACGACACATAATAAGTTAATGTGTTTGTAATCTCTTACAAATAAGTTATCTATCATCGTTATGGCTACTTGTACGCTAACTGATTTCAGTATAGAGTTTTCTTGAAAGAGAAAAACATAAAGTAATCCAATTTGTAATATTTGCCTTCAGATGTATGGTTTTTTTTTTAAATAGAATCTCGCTGTTTGCCTCCTTCTAGCCTTGGCTACTTTATCAGGGCTTGTTGGCGAGTTTATCAGCCAATAATTGTCCTTATTTACCGAGTTTAGTCAAATGTGTCCTGCGAGAATGGGACCTCGGCTTGGGCCGTCACGGGGGGACTTGCCAAAACTTGAAACTTGAAGTGGTGAAACGGACAGGGTGTGTCTAATAAATGTATTCAAAGGTGACTGAGCTTTGTGTAAAAAAATAATTTCATACTAACACAAGGAGAACTAAAATAAAAAATAACTTCTACATTGCGGCATAGCTCACCATCTTTCATAACCAGGATACTTTGTGTGTTGTTCTGATCCGCTGCTATGATCGAGAAATCATTGCATTGCATACCAAGCAAACACTGTAGGAATAAACTATTATCCATTTATATAAAAAATGTAAAAAATATATTAAAATTGACAATAGCTTGTCTAAAATATTATCAAAAAGAATTTTCTTTATGAGACATGGAAATGTCACCTTCATAGACACCATTACACCCTCTTCAGTTTAGCCCATTAACTAAAACAAAAACACGCCGTATGAAATAAACGATGGACAATAAAAAAATGGTTTAGATGTAAACCATTTTTTATTGAAGATAGCCCTATTGGCATCAAGAGATACTTACGCAATATTTTTTTAGACACAGAAAGTATCAAAAATCTCTCTTGTTAATGAAAAATAATTATCGTTAAAATAAAAATCATTTAAGGGCAAGAGTTTTATCATATCTTGAGACATAACCCTATAAATAGATATTTTTATACGACGCACTATCTTGAAAGAAGTCAATATTTGTGCTTTATCTTTACTGTTCCACTATTTTAAATGGTTTAAACACTTGCATAATAGGACTAACTAATCATCAAACATTGAAAAATTTTCGTCTAATATAGATAGATAGTTAAATAGCTGAATTTATTGTAGGTATATTCAGACTAGTCTATTTTTGGGAATTCGTAATTTCCGCTTACCAAAACGATGCCTTAAGCAGAATTAAAAACTACATTTAAATTAAAAATTCTTTCAATTATTCACAACAACTTTTGAAGGAAACTAAGTTAACGTGGATTTACCGCGCGCCCTCCCACCCACGAGAAACTCAGTGAGGTTGTCATTTTATGGTTGGCGTCGTTACAACTCTTATTTATTTATTTAACACTTTATCGCACTTAAATACTAAAAGCAAATAACATAAACAGATGTTAGAACATATAAGAGCAACGGGCGGCCTTATCGCTAATAAGCTATCTCTTACAGACAACCCACAGTCTTAATGCAGTGATAAACATCAATTAGTAATAAACTAGAAAAATAAATGTTCATGTTACACAAATACATGTTCAAATAAAAGTGTTTTCTTTCTTTTTTATCCGTATATAATCATTTTTATCATTTCTGCATTATGACAGATTTAAATTAATTTTAACTTTAACTCAATTCTCATCGAATTAAGGCTTCTTTGATCTTTCTTGCCATACAACTAAAATACATGCAAACAGTATACGATAAAACAGAGTTTCCGGGAAAGCACTCACGAGCTCCAAACCACATGAGTGTCCATGGGCGGCGACTTCACCTTTATGGTGGGCCTGCTCGTTTGCCCACTCTTCTATAAAAAAAAAGTTTAAAATTAGTTCTAATGTAGTAGTCAGAAACGAATTTTTATTGTTACGGTTGTACTGTTCAAGTTAAGTTAAAGTTACATTTATCAAAAAAAAAAATCAGTACAGCGAAAAATATTTAATTGTTTCATTTGAAAACTGAAAGAATTCTCGTAGACTTAGACTTTCAACGAGGACTTTTCAGTATCTGAGATTCAAACATAAAGCACTTTACTGGTGGGTTTATTTTATTTTAAAATAAATCATTGATTTTATTTACAAAATATTTACTACGGAAAGTTTTCCAACTCTTGATCTAACAATTAATTTCATCCGTCGATCATCGTTAGAACCTTCGAGCCCATTTCCACTAAGCCTTTTTCCTAACAAGCCTTAATGAGAAAAGTTCCGAGCTTAACTTATAAAACGTTAGCCTCAAAAACAAAATTATTACCGACTACGCATTTTTTTATTTTTGTTCTATTAATATATTATTTTATGGTTATTATTAACTAGACTATTATATAGATTTTCGTGTCCCTTTTAATTGATATTCTCACTTTATAAATACTATAAGCTTTTTTGTTATCTTGAAAATGTTCATATACATTATATTGCATTTATTTATAATATATTTGTTGCATTACAATGAAGAGATACGAGGCATTAGCATCAGTGCCCATTCCCATACATTACATAGACCAATATTTCACAGTGATAAGCTTCACAATATAACGGATTTCGTGGGAGATTCACACAACATCCTCATTTAAGGCGATTTCATTATTCAGAGATTAGTATTGCTGAGATTTAAGTTGCACCTTGCTATTTCGTTGAATAGAATCAGCATTTACAAGCGTAGCTCATCTAAATTTATTGGTATATATAGTTATACTTTCAATATCTATACTAATAATAAGACAGTAAAAATCGAAAAACTGTACATTAAATATTTTTCCAAAAAACTGAAAGGAGGCAATTAAAGAAGAGTCATAGAAACCAAAAAACCAATTTTTGGAATTCTTGTCTGTCTGTCTGTCTGTCTGTCTGTCTGTCTGTCTGTCTGTCTGTCTGGTACTTTATAACTTGAAAACTACTGAACGGATTTGAACGCGGTTTTCACAGTTGGATTATATATAATTAGGAGCGTTGTCAAAAGTTTATTTTGTCAAAATCGGTTAAGAGAAAAAGAAGTTATGGTCAATTGAAAATTTACTTCAACCACTGCTTCAAATTTTTTATTGATTGATTAGTTATATATTGTTAAATATGTTCTAATATAAGTTAATCTTAATATTAAAACTTATGAGAGGTAATAAAAATAACAAATAAAGCAGTGCGCGCGGGCGCGGTTGAAGTGTTGAACAATGTGCTCGATAGATGGCGTTGATAAAATTCGTAGATTTATTTTATTTTTTTATTTCTTAAACCTATACAGCTTATCAAAAACAGTTTACACAATAAAAATAGATTAAAAATAAAGCCAAAATAAGGTTAAAATATAGAATCGGAAACAGAATCTAATATCAGGAAAAAGAATAACAAAAAAAAACAGGAACAGAAAAAAAAAATATATATATATATACACATGAACAAGTGGAACTATGTGAAGTACGAGCATTTTAGTGTGTGTGTGTGTATCAGTGTGTGCAATGGTGTTGCTGTGTGAGTGAGTGTGCGAGGTTGAGTCTTACTTTTTTTTAAAGAACTTCTACTTAGGCCAAATATATCCATCGCGGTATTAAGATGCTCCATTGTGTAATGACTACCATGCAGTTCAAACTTTCATTAACGTTTTACCCTATGATTATTTTGAGTGAACACTACCTATACTAACAAGTAAAAGGAAACGAGTGAAAAGACGTTTATCGTTTGTCCGCACCCATTTTTCCATCTACATCCTTAACGTTAATGAGGTTTACCTTTTATTATTTGGCCAAGCTAATAAGTAATAACCTCACAAGTACGTATTTCGTACTCATAACTTCGTAAGAATTTTCTTTCAACTCTTAACCGCTGAGGAGTTTGACCTTCCATCATCAGCTCATCCACATAAGAAGATGACTATCAGAATATAAAATTGTCAGAAAAGTAATTGCCTGTAAGTTAATCTGAAAGTTGTCTCGATTTCCCTGAATCATCCGATCCTGTAAAGCTACATCATCCCTGAGTAACACAGGCTATATATGATTCCAATTGTAACAAGATTTTAGCCCGTGAAAGAAAGCCCTGTCGAGATCATTAAAAAACGCTATATACTTAACCAAAATACACGTGGGCGAAGCCGCGGGCGGAAAGCTAGTATATATATATATATATGTATATATTGAAAGTATAAGGTATAGGGATAGTCGGTAAATATGTTAAATAGTCTCATTTAATATCAAAATGTTTAAATAATTGTAATTTAATAAACAAATCTCCTACTATATTATACCGAAGAATATAGACTAAATATGTCATAAATATAAAAAAATATTGTTTGTTACAGGTACATAATGATTTTTAAAGTATAGAGAATAATATCAGGATAATAAACAATGCCAGATACACTGTCCCTTTCTACGGGAGTCAGCCTGGGACTACTGGCTGGGATAGTTTCCGGGGTATGCTACCTCTTCGCAAATGGACTGACGAAGCCCAAGTAAGTTATGACTATCTAAAAGCCGAAAGTATTTTTTTAAAACCACGCCATCTAGTGAAAAGCGTTAAATCTTGTTAAAAATGTTACTAATGTAAAGGTTATAGCTTTCGTATTACTGCGTATAGATGGCGTTAGTAATACTTTCAACAACTTATTTTGTTTATGAAACCGCCTTTTTCTAAATTAATGACGAAAGACAACAGCCTATACAGACTTTGTTTGTACTCCGTTGCTTCCACCAGTATGACGCCACCACATATTTATATTACTATAATATAAAAGAAGTAAATAATATAATGTCCTGTATGTGTTTATATGATTTGAATCTGTGAAAACATGCGCAAAATTAATCACAAAAGCGTATAATAATTATTGCACCGGACGCTTTACTTCATTTAAGAAGTAAATCTTAAATTAGTAAAACAACTGGCTTTAATCTCTTCCAAGCAACTAAAAGATATAATAAACACACTTATAAAGCGCAAGAACACGAAAATAAATTACAACTAAACATAACATGAATTATAAAAGATAATTCGATGAACTTAACAAAAACAACATGCGTTTCGGAATTCGACCTCGTTCGTTTCCGAATAATTGGATAGCTATCTATCTATTGTGACGTGATTATATCCGCCTTACTTAAAGTACTGAGTGTACTCTGGATTTATTATTTCAATCATCCGTTTTGTTTCATGCAGTATAAAAATCTTTAGGTATTTACAAACGCATCAGCCACTGCGTAACAAAGTCAAGTTAGGTACTTAAGACCATTTTCCTCGAACGTCAACGTTCAAAATTCAACAAATTGCAATATTATTATTACTTCAGACCAGACTACATAAATAATTTTAAAATGTGACAGGCTTTTAAAATTGTACAATTCAGATTCTAAATACCTTCACCGTGGTCAATGGGCACGGCACCTAGTTTGTAAACTTAAATTCACTCAAACTCAAAATATCTTTATTCAAGTACGTCTTTATAAAGACACTTTTGAATGGTCAATTTTTACACTACCACCGGTTCGGAAGGCAGTCATCTACCGAGAAGAACCGAGAGGAAACGCGATAGCTGCTCTTTTAAAATAAACAATTAATACAAAATTGTGCTACTGACAATTAAAATAAAGCATTGTAAGGCTACTCAAGAATTGAACTGTCCCGATGCTGAGCCAATTGCCGACACATTAAAGGGATCTTTGTCCTCTAAATATTCGTTTACGGTATAGTATGCCTTTTCAACCAAAATACCCTTTACGCGAGTTGTAAATTTGTTGGTGTGATTGGACAATCATAGTTTAATAATTACCAATTTTTTTTATCCAAACGCATACCGTGCTTAGACAAGACACCAACCAATACGGCAATGGCGAACACCAGCTGCATTTTAGCCCCATCAAATTACGAATTAGTAGCCCTATCACCTTGGTTGGGGTTATACAATTACAAATGCACTGCGCATAGTTCCGGGCCCGACATCCGCGCCTGCGCACTCAGTTGTCACTCACTGCCAAAACTTAGCGGAAGTTTGGTGTAGTATTCTTTTTCCAATTCTAAATTCAAAAAGTGTTTGTGTTTGTGTGCTCATAATCGGATTTTAAAGGGGTTTGTCTTGTTTATTACTAACCAGTTGCATTATAGTTTTAAGACAATATACAAACTTTTTATTGGCTATTATAAAATGTTATTACCGATAATCTATAAAAAGAGGTTACATATTATATTTATTTTACTATGACACGAAGTATTGAGTGAGAAAAGCGTGACGAATGGAAGGCCGGCTATTACAAAATTGTTGAAAATAATTTGTTATTTCCATTACTGCACAGTTTAACCTGATTTTCGTTATAAACAGTTCAGAAACAAACGAATAATACATTTAATATCAATTAAAATGTAAACGTGTTGTCATTTAAACATAAGAATATAACATTCTTGTGGTTTAAGCAACTAAGATAATGCGGTTAATTATTTTAGATGCGTTTGAACACTATCGCGTTTTCGATAAAAAATATTAATGAAGATAATGCTTAAATTGAAAAGATACTATATCGCCACAGATTACAGTAAAAAAAATCCTATACAGTTGTATTCATTTCGATGTAAATTCTGCAAATAAAAATTAATGCGACTCCAATTACTTAACCTTAAGTTATTATTAAAGCAAAAAAAAACATATTTCCAAAAACAATTACAATTTAGCTCAATTAATTTAGCCAAATTAATATATTACAAGCCAATGTCAGATTTTTTTATAATAAAAAAAATGATTAGTTATTTAAAAGACACCTTACGTTGATCTTGTGCTTGTTGTGACTGGACAGCTGGAGAACGATGTAGTAGTTTTACATCGACAAATGAACCTGGAAAAACTTGTTTATGGCAGTTACCTCTGAATGAGAATTATTTATTTAAATCCCATCTTCTGCATTACGGTATACAGGTAAGTATTTGGAAAGTATTAAACATGATATTTAGTTTTGTACAAAATGTACAAAATTAAGTGAATAAGAACAATTTTATAATAACTATTGCGAATATTAGAAAATAACATCTACTCAAATATTGCCAACTAATGAGCATTTCTAGACATATCAAACTCTTACTTTCAAAATGAATTTAATTAGTAACTAATTGCTCAGGTCGAAAAACTTTTACTGCTAAAAATGTTATATTTAAAATTTTATAGTACTTTAGTGTATAGTAATTGTTGACTTCAGACCATTCCATAATAATGTTAGGATGCGAATTTATATTATTGAAGCTAGTGCCGATACATACCCACGCTGATAAGAATACATAATGTACGTACCTTGGAAGACTGGACACCCGCAGGAAATATCCTAGTGTGGGGTCTAGCATACGCCAATTGTAACTAAAATTTCTGGCTTTAGAAATAAAGTATTTTGTATTAGATATCGTAGCGGTTACACAATTGTGTATCGGAATATTTGGAACCCGGCTGTGAATGATTTTGCATTATACTTGTACCGTATTTCGTCTGTTGGTAAATTTTGAACAACCCACGTATTGTTTAGACAAACGAATAAAATAAAAGAGTTTAGTAAAAGGCAGTTATCGCAACGGTAAAACCACTAAAGCGAAACGATGAGTCAAAAGTACGAGTGTTGACAACTCGGTTTCCTATGAAAGTATTCACTGAGAATAGACTGAGTATAAACCGAGTATGAACCAAGTATAAACTAGAAGAAGCCACTTGATATGAAATCTGACGAGTTACGTTAATGTCGCCCATTTTCAAAAGCAGGGTTTTCAGTCAAAATATTTTTATTCACAAAGGTACATAGGACCATTGTGAATCGTCTTAAATGTAAGTCTACGCCTGATCCTACGCGATTAAAGAAGTTATATCAAAACAATTATGCAACGGTCTTAACGCAAGTGATCTTTTCCAAGCAACCATGCTAATATTTGTACCGATTTTGTCACAGGAAAAACGGTACTACCTGCATTAAATTTTTCGTACCATATAAACATATAGTACATATATTAACACCGATAATTGAAAGTTGAATGAACTGTGGCATAATCGATAAGGCTTAAGTCTATTTGTTATTACTCACGCATAACTTCCTGTATCCGTTCAAACACTCGAGGGTGTATGGACTATTACAATAAAAAAAAACATGACTCGGACAATAAAATAACAAAAAAACCTTTACGCTAAGTATTCCCAGAATCATTTGTAAGTTAATTATTGTATTTTTATAATCAAACGCCTATAATAAAGTAGTTAGCAACATAACAAGGAAAATACTAGAAAAAACGGTAGGCGTTAATAATAAAGAGACTATATTTATTCAAAATGGAATTAGTACAGTGTTTTGTGAGTGATTTTTATAGAGTTATAACTCTAATGCTTAATAATCCTACTATTGAGTATCCACTCGATCTCAAAAAACTCTTCAATATTTAAGGCCTGGTTTAATACGCAAAGATTGTTGGCTCTGACACACTAAATCTTAACTTGCGGTCTGACTTAAACCCAAGAAAAAAAACTCTTGAGGAAAGTTGGATGTGTGATAAAATAGGATTAGTTAGGTTAGGTTTATTCTATAGAAAACGCTTATTTCTTCTTAGCACCAACTTTCAAAAGCGGTGTTGCTTTTCCCGAGGGTGTTGGAGCTGGTGGTGGTGATCTGTGTGGACTCTCGCCTGACATAAAACTGGTCACTTTGTTCTTTATTTCTTCGTAACGCGCGTTCTCGCGGTTCAGTTGGGGAAAAATGTTCATTTTTTTGTCGAACTCCTGAAAATATTCAACAGCAATGTAATAATACAATTTATTAACAGATAACAACGACAAGAGGAAAAATATGGTACTATATACCATATTTTTCCTCTTGTACTATATACCATATTTTTCCTCTCGTAACCTTATCGGTTATAAAGTTCCTTCAGACGACCCTTAGAAAAAAATAAGTAGATGGCGACCGCTCGAAACTTATTTTAAGGCACAAAATATACATGAAGGACTAAAAACCCACACACAGTTGTATTTACATTTTATACAATAACCCAATATAAAATAGTTTTTTTTTATTACTTTAAAAAAATCAACACAAGACTTTTTTATGTATCGCGTTTGAAACCGAAACAGTTAAAGTTACAATTTCTGTAACTGTGATGGAAGGGAAGGTATACAATATACTTGTCCGCGAAACGAAAATCAGGATGGCCACAGTAGCTATTTTTTGCTGTACGCCTTTTCAGCTCAGCACAGTCATCTTGGCTAGCATTGCTCAGCCTTGCTCTTGTTGTTTGCCTGAAGGGTAGGAATAGCTATAGCTAGGGTAGCCATAGCTAGTATCTAGGTCGAGAAGATGTATTTATAAAAGCCGAGATAACTTTTTTCTGGTATCTTTGTCATCGTATTGTTTAAAGATATAATTATATTTATATAGATAGTTAAATCATTGATAGTTAAATAAGTAATAATTAAATCCATGATTTCATTTTAGACAAAATGTTTGCATATGATGAGGGGTCCCAGTTAATTTATCGACAAATAAATTATTTTAAACCTTCAACAATACTCGTATAGAAATATTTAATAATTATACATAACAATACATTTTTCACGTGTGTATATTTTTTTGTAATCTTTCTAGTAACGTCACAATGGCTGTTTTTTTTTTGTCATTTTTATTACCAAGGTCTGTACAATGTAGTCACCTTGATTCCGCGAAGGTCTACGCTATTAAATACATGACCAGAATATAATTAACGCATTATATATTTTCTGAAACAATAAAGGTTCAACATAAACTGACCCACGATTGACAACACAATAAATGTTATTCTTTATATAAATTATCTTAAGTGAAACAGTATAAGGTTACATTACCATTATTTGGAACACGGAAATAGGAACGGTTAATAGGTTTCACGCTAGGTTTTTGTTTTTCATGGGATCTATGAAGATATCATCTCATTTTCCCTCGTGCGTTACAGCTGTTAATATTTATCAAGGCTCTGTAGACATTATATTCAATTTTTTACACACCAGTATGTTATATACTCGTGCTTAATATGTTGGCTCTGCTAAGAACGCAGCCTTGTATATTACGATGAATACCGATTAACAATTCATACAAATAAGGAATGTAATTAGGAATTTCCTTTAACGAAACACGCGCATTATTTCATAACGAATATTGCATTTTGCTCTTTCAGAGACATAATTGTTAAATAAGCGTTATTTACAGTCTTATTTACACACAAACCCAGTATTTTATTACATACATCTAACACGCTCAATTTTATATAAATATATATAAAATCAACAAACAATTATTTATTTTATTGTATATATGAAAATAAATTTAAATACACTTTCGTCTCTGTTTGTCAAATTATGTGTGAGGCAGAAAGAAGAATGCGTTAAAACGGTGCAATTTTATCCCCTGTCCCCAAACATCTTATGTGCTAAATATATTTAAAAAACAAAAACTTATAAGATAATAAATCTAGGTATACACATAAAACAATTATATGGGTACTTGAAACAATTAAAACAAAAAATTAAACTGAATGTATAAATACAATTTAGTTTCCATTGTATTTCGCCCAGGATTGTATTTGGTTAAGAACCCAATACTCGACTTAATTACACATACATTATTCATTATTGAAAACAAATTGTAATTAGATGAAGAAATACACGATTCCAAACCACAATTATTTTAGGTCAAAGGCAAACTACTATTTTGTTTATTTTACGCGTATTTGAAACATCATCTATGTTCACAGATAAACTAAGGAGTATTTAAGAGTTTAAATACTCTTTGGTAACTCTTCAGCTACTTTTCGCCGAGTCGTCATGGACACCTTGTGTTCATAGGCTGTTTGTCTATGTGTTCTTAGTTATTTTTTTGTGCTAAACCATGCTACTTGTGTTAAAGCTTAGGTTCTAAGTTCCCATACAATATTCATTTCGTTATTGTCTTAACCTTCGGAGACTGTTATTTTTTTCAATCTGACAGACCTTAAAACTAAAGACCAATTCCATTGCTACTGTGTACTTGAAGCGAAAGATGCGGTGAAAAGTAATGAGACATAGACAATGACTGAGGACGACTAATCACTAAAATATTTCGACATATTCGTTTTAAGTTCCCATATAATTGTTTCGTGTGTATACCTTGTTTTATTATCTTATAAGTTTCTTGTTTTGTTAATATATTTAGCACATAACATGTGTGGGGATAGATTTAATCAAATAAATAAAATTATAACAGATATCGAAATCTGCGGATGAAGATGTAAATTAATAAATATATCTAACCATTTTGAACACAATGAGATAGTATGTCCTTTTATGCTCAAATTGATCAGTTGCATATGCGTATGTTGGTACATTGAAAAGGCCTTTTAATGCACCGGTGTCATCACACAAATCAAATTGCGTGAAAATGCCAAGCCTGCAAAAACAAAACTGTATACAGCTGGAACAGACTTCCCAGAGTGTTGGCTTAAGACTTTAAAAAAAACGAATAAATAGTATTTATAGTTCTATTTCCTACATTGTTCACGAGAGGTATTAAGCAATAAAATCTTTTACTTATGATCATCTGTTCCGGCACATAACAGATAATAGAAATTCCTTCTTTTAAAAAGGCTTTACTTGGCTGACAATTTATATAAAACTTTATAATATTAGTAACTATTTCTTTAATGTTAGGTATAAACGCTTTTGGTCTTCTTAATAGAGTCCAATTGTAATAGGAACTCCTAATCATACCTGCATTGCTTTCGAATATACTCCAACATAATTCGTACAGGGCAAACAGGATTAACCAGTAACGTTTTTTCAATGGATATATCTATTTCTGAAGATCTTCGAAGGGATAATTCCGGTGGATCCTTATATGTGATGAAAATAAACATTTTGTTATTACCTGTCACTTATACCACAGACTATACTTGTATTGCTATATAACCTCTTTAAGTCTTTAACTATGTGAAAGGCGGTGGAATGTTAAATACTCGAACATTACAGTATGTGGGTGATTTTGGACAGTCCGAATAGCCAGGAAAAGGAAGATTTAAATTGTATAAAATAAAGTCTGCAGAATAATGTTCCATTGTTAAAATAATGAATTATTTATGGCCTGGTTATGAAATTTATAAGCTAAGTATTAGTTATTTGAAAATCGGTTTAACATATACATATCGTCAGTTTTTAATACAGGAAGCTGTCTCTATGTTTATCAGGAAGTAATGAGAACAAAGTGGTTGTATTTTTCAAGTTCAGTGTTTCCGGATTTTTTCAAGGAAACGTAAAAGATACGGATCATTTATTGAATACAACATTTTTAACGAGATAACTTTTTTTAGAGAATTTTCTTTAAATAATAATACAATTGTATCGCTGATGTATTCACAATGTTATTTACGTAGATGCAACAAAGTCAAAACTTATCACTTACGAAGGACTATAATTTAAATAACATCTTGTGTAAAGGTTATCATAGAATTAAAACACATAGTAACAAATGCGTATACATAATGTTGTCTTTGGTAAGTTTATTTTATAATTTATATTTACTCAAATACAGTCACATTATGTATTTAATAGCTTCTACCAACATACAGTTGTAGCTTTCTTTACTTTGTTTTTCTACCATGAACTTCAGAACAGACTGAATGGCTAAATCTTTTACAATGCGATCATTTATATAGATAAGAAATAAAAAAGGTCTAAGTATGGAGCCTTGTAGTACACCCATACTAACAGATGATCCCACTCGTTCAATTTTTGTTTACTTTTAGAGTTCTGCCGCACTAGTATAAATAAATAAATAATATAAATTCATTTTCCGCCAATACCATGTTGTTGATGTTTAAAAATCCGTTCGATTTTCATTTTTATGCATTCTCATAATGAAGAAAAAAATACTCGACGCATGAAGACATCAATAATAACATCGCCGTCAAAACTTAATGAAAATTGCATCTGAAA
Source organism: Leptophobia aripa (assembly GCA_951799465.1). Classification (NCBI taxonomy): domain Eukaryota; kingdom Metazoa; phylum Arthropoda; class Insecta; order Lepidoptera; family Pieridae; genus Leptophobia; species Leptophobia aripa. The sequence continues at coordinate 5,942,419 of OX637280.1, forward strand.
CAATATAGCATTAAAGGTCATCGGCCAACGCGCAGCCTTGACCGGGTTGCGTTCACCATTTCCCAACGAGCTTCTAACTAAAGCGTATTTATTTCATAACACGCAACAGCAGCGCAGCAAGCGTACGCGAGTGCTACAGAAATAGATTTAATAAATACAATTTTTAAAACGCCTAGCAATGAAACAAAATAAGCAATTTGTTACACCGTGTTTCAAGTGTTAATGCTAACAGGAATGTAAAATGTCGTTAGCGGGTCTATCCAGTGTGATGGCATCGGGTGTTGCAGCGTGGCCCCCACCGGGGCCGATACCCAATGCCTTCCAAGCGCATCATCAGGGCTCGAACTTTGCGATATTTGTGATATTATTCGCACTGTGCATGATGGAGGTTGTCGTACTGAAAATTATGACAGAGGACCACAGTCGTGAACAATCGAGAAGTGTGACATCCATGTGGTTTGATATGGACGATGAATAACTGTGATAATTTGTGTTTTTAAGTAATAAAAATATTATATTAAAACGTTTTGTTTAAGTTCATTCATTCAGACAAAGTTTGTTTTAAATAAATATCGATGTGGTTTCTTCATTTTATCTGTTGTAAAAGGAAATAGACGTCAGCTATGGTTTATTACTTTAAAGGTTAACTTCTTTTCAATTACGTGTACTCCAAGTTTCATCTAAGCAAAATGTGCTATTTTTAATCAAAAATTAGTTAAATTTTTTAAAGTGTGTTTATGTGTTTATGATTTTATAATAACTCTTAATAGACGTTTAAGAAAACAATCTTAAAACGTTACATTTATACAAATAAATGTAAACTCATTATAATAATGGACAGTGTTTTTAATTCAATATACAATTAACATAAGATATCTATTATAATACAGATAATATATATAGTACAATTAACTACGGTTTCTGAGATAATTTATATTCGTACATACTATATAACATTAAGTAAACAATAAGAAATATCAACAAGACTTAAATTCCTTTAAGCGTTGTTACTAATTATTGAAACAGGTCGACCTCACGAGCACTAAAATGTTGATTCAAAAGTGTCTTTATGAAGACCTAATTAAATAAAAATATTTTGAGTAATATAAAAATTATCAATAGTATCAACAGTAACATAAAGTTTATATTAATATTAAAATTAATTGTTTTGCGTCAGCTTAAGACGATAAAGCATAAAAGTTCGAGTCGAAATTATAGTGCTTCACCAGTTCATTAACCCTATGATTAAACCTGAGTTTCACTTTATTGGATGGAATCTAACCGAACCTAACCAGTATTTAATGTACTAATACCTTAGGCCATAAATACTGTTAAGCTAAAACATAAAAAAATATTACATTTGAATTTCGAATCTGTCATTTTCATACAATTGTTCATTGTGTTTTCTAATTTTGGCGCCAATATATTGTACAATATTTTGCGATATTAAAATGGAGTGTGGTGATAAAGAGAACCGATCCCTGTGATTGCATTACACAAAGTAGGTATGAACTCTAAAATGTCTAGGCCTATTAATAGGTACAATGAGATTTTCTCTATTTGTGACAGAAAAAGATCTGGCTGTCTACGTAGTCTTCGTACGATAAAGGTGATCAAAGCAGTACGGGAAAGAATTCAAAAAAACCTGTCCGAAAGCGAAAGATTTTTACTCGGGAAATGAAGATGACTCAGGACTAGCAGCCTATAAGAGACTGGTTATTTCTTAACTGATGATTAATTAAATAGTATTAAAGAAGAATTGGATAAGCAAAGGGAGATCACAGTTTTTTTTTACAATTGAGCAATATATTAACAAACAAAATGATCGTATTTAGAGCTTTGAGCTCTAAAAAAGCTTCCCAATTTGTCGACAGAGCGCAACGTCAATATAATCCGACTTCAGTGATGGTTTGGTCGGGTGGTAACTGTGAAGGAGTGACTGATATTTTTGTGACCATATTTTTGTGAAAATGGTATCAAAACAACGGCACAAGTATACCATTCATGAGCATTGATGAGAACCTTCTCATGAATGTTATTACTTTTAAGTTAAAAAAAATATATTTTATTGATCACAATATACATGGCAAGACTATGTATATAACGACGTCGGATCAAGGCCAAAATATTTGTTGATTGCAGATTTTGTTTTCATTAAATTAAACAGCTGATAAAATTGTAGGTATGTTTTGACTCATTCCAAAACCGAACAAGTTTATTAGTCGCCAGGGTCGTTGCTTATATGTATTTAGATGGTTTTATTGAGTTTATGTCCGCGTGCTGGTCAGCTTATAAGCTTGCACAACTTTGGTGGCAACCTCGTCTTATTTGGTGGCATCAAGCAAGGTTAATCGCCCTTAGCCCTTGGTCCAAACGCGCTCATGAAAATCGCGAGCCAAGATTTTTCGTCAATCACTAAGACAACGTTGTGTAATTTATTGTAATGTCGCAAAACTATTCTTACAAAAGCCTTGATCTTGCCTTGTGTTAATGATCTTGACCTCTCATCAATGTTAATTACAATACAAGATGCATTTATACGTAAAATTACGTACGTAAATACGTTAAAAGAATGGTTTCAATATTCTATTGAAGGCTGCAGAAGTGTGAACTACAAATTGTATATACATTCCTATGTATTAAAACTACGACTATAGTTTTAATCCATTGTTCCAATACGCGTCGAAATATATATAAAGGACTCTCTTGATTTTTTTCCTGTACATACCCAATTTGATTATGGTGTTTCGGAATTGTACTACGCATACCTAATCGAATCACCATAAAAACTATTTATTGTTAATTCTTTACTATATTGTTATACATTTAAACAATATTGGGTAACGTCACCTATTTACTTTCTAAGACGGCAGAAGATGGGCATCAAACCACTCTACAGCTTCTTATCTTGACGATCAGTTAACATTAATCTAGCATCGTATTTCTATATATATATAACATTTTCATTTCACAAAAAAACAAAATATATAAATTTATTTATATATTTACACTTTATGGCACTTAAAAAGTAGAAGTAAATTACGTTAATAGATTAGTACATATGAAGAGCAATGGGCGGCCTTATCGCTAATAAGCAATCTCTTCAAGACAACCCACACAATAATATAATACATATAATATTCACCATTTGACTGGTGCAAAGAGTGCGTAGTATACAAAAAAAAAACAAACCACAACATACATTTAGTTATATTGGTCGGTTTAGGCCAGTTTTTTGTATTATCTAAATAGTCATTCACCCTTTATAAGGATTTCTCACAATGGTTCATAATCATTGAGTAAAAAGCAAAGCATAGTCAAAGATCATGTATGTTTGGAACATTAACGGACATACATCTTTACCTAGATAGAGGCAAAACAACAGTCTGGATCAAAGCTAAATGCAACATTCTTCAATAAATATGGTGGACATTTTTGATATTTATATTATACACAATGCTTAAAAAAATTTCAATATACCTACCGCAAAAGCATAAGGAAAATACAGAATACAATTTTTAAACATTTCCTTAATTAATACTCATAATCTTCCTTGTAAATATTAAACCTTAAAAGATAAGTGGGATACACAGTGTATGCAACAAAATTATTTTAAATGTATAAAGTATGCAAGTTACAAAAACGATTGCTCGGATTCGTCTTGCTTCACACCAATGTCCCAACCAGAGAGGCAAGGTCGTCTCTCATGCTTATGAATGTTTCCGTAATATTTGCACAAAACGAAGTACGTTAATAGACCGGGTTTATATTTATCTTAATTATACTAAAATAATAATGGATAATTATATAAGAACTATTTGTATTTAAGATAAATTTAGAATAGTGGCATCATATCGGCAAATGTGGACGAAATTTTATTGTTTTCTTTTATAAATGTACAAAGTTACTGATGAAGTTGATTTAAAATGATGCAAACGATCGATTTACGATTACCTAAAATGCGAAAACAAAATGGCGTTAGCAATTGCATCAAATGACAGAACCTGTAGTTAATTGTTTCTTAGTGCCTTAAATCTGGACTCGATTTTCACGAAGTAAGGAGAACGCATTTCCTTTTACGGTGAAGGAAAATATCGTTGGAAACTGGCATTTATGGTAACGAAGGCTCTTATCTATATGGTTAAGGAAACACATACAAAAATCTGAGGTCAAGGTGGTGCCACAGTTCTATCTAACCATTGTATTAATGATATTTTTCCCAAACGACAATTAGCATTAGAGCCGGACACCTTATGTCCTAGGGGCAGAGCGGAACTGTTCCACCAGACATTTGTTCAAATTAATCACCTTGTCTATATTTGGGCAGATCTATTGCAAAATGTCAGCCAAGTGTAGTAAAAGAATTTCCTTTTACATGCTATAAGTTGTTTCTTCCGGAGATTGTCCTAGTTATGCATCGCATGAAAAGGAGTAGGTGACTCTTAGGGTTTTTCGTTTTATATTTTCATTTTCTGATATTATATCTGATATATCAGTGCAAAAAGGCATATTTTACGTACAAACCGCTTATTAATTCGTTTCATAGTAATTTATTGTTACATACTAAGAATAAACTTTATGGATAGTTATGATCATAATTACACTGAATCTATAAACAGAGTATATAAGATAGCTTTGCTTCAAGCGAAACATAATATTTCTTACGTGTGCAGATTGCCCAACACACTGCAAATCGAGTCGCATAAATCTAATGAAATTTATACTATCTCTTAACAAATATCAATATTTGAATTGCATGAAGGCCGTAATAGTAACATATTAATACTAGAAAGGGAAATTTATTTATTATAAATGTAATATTAACTGTGTAATAAGAAAAAAGCTATAAGGCGACGCTGTTACAATGATATTTCTCTTATAAATAATGTGGGTCAGATACAGCGCTCTGTACAAAAGAGTTCAACGCTATAACAATTTTAGAATAATATTTGTCATTTTATAAATTTAAAATAAAAGCACAGGAGATACTTTGATGGCGCAATACAAATAATATTTGCAAGTATGTAGTTGTGAAAAGTTATTGAAATCATGTTTTACCAATACGGGTGGATGATTCATGAAAAACGTTATTAACGCAAGTGAAGCCGTAGAATAAGTCCTTTTAATTAATAGTCATTTACGATCGATGTATGACACGATGATGAAAAATGAAAATTTTAATACTGATACCTTCTTATATGTCACAAACATTCCCGATACACAAGGCCGTATCAGTCTCAATAGCATTCTAAACACATAGGTATTAACAGTTCCCAAATCAAGGGCGTAGAGCGAACGCTATAAACTGAAGAACACTTCTTTTATTGTATGATAAAAGCTTAATGTATTTATAATTACAGACAAAGAAAAGACGTCCACATAAAGAAGTCGATAGCTGAATACGACAAACATATCTGTCGCCGATGTGGTGGTGACACATTGGGAGGTTTGGTGCCGTGCATTTGTGAATACCACGAGTAAGTTATTCTATAGTGTAATGTTTATGTCCAGCATCTGTTAGATATTTGGTATTATGTATGTTATGTTATACGTACATTATATTATACGTACGTTATGTTATACGTACGTCATATTATACGTACGTTATGTCTTACATACGTTAAAGCCATAAAATAAATAAATAATAATAAAATACAGAATTACTTATTTAAAAGCGTGTACCAAATACGTGTACTTGGTATTGTATATCTTTAGATATACAATACCAAGTACACGTATACAAATTATTAAACTTTTCGTGAAACATATATGAAACCCTTATAAGGCGTCTAGCAAAATATTATTTGTAATATTGAATTCATGAGCTACTGAAGCAGAGTCTGTGAATACTATTTTATTAAGTTCTAACTACAAACATACTCGTAAATACAAACGAAAAACATAATTTATTTTTAAAATATCCTAGGTTAGTTTGTGAACCGTTATAATTTATTAACATAAGTACATTATAGAACGAGTGTGTTTATTAATAACATATGCGATTTAAAAGAGTTGTGGAGAGTTTCTTGCGGTTCTTCTCCTTAATTGGGAACGGGCAGTAAATATACAGACAATTTATAAAATATTTTTATTAACGATTGATAGGAGGAAATAAACTTACCTATGTGAATAAAGACATTTCTGTTTGGCCTTTTCATTTAACTGTTCTGTTCTTAAACTAGAGTTCTAATATATATTACTATCGCTTGCAGTCCGGTAAAGTTTGAATCAGGCGCGTGGTTTCTCAGACAAGCGCAACGTGCCCTCAGCCTGATGCCCTGGTCCATCAGCACTGATAAACTGGAGCAAATTGGTAACTATATCAACATACATTGCTCCCAATATTAATATCAAACGTTATTAAAAGGATAATAATTGTACATTATTTGCAAAATTAACTAATAATATTCCATTTTTTTAATAATTTGACCCAAATACGATTTTGTTTCCATGTGAACAGGCGCTTCTTAAAGCATAAAGTAGGCGCCTGGTAGTACTGGACCTAAGAGCTGATGCTTTAAGTTTTATACTTATTAGTTTATTATTTTGTTATTTTAAAGTAGTGTATATAGTATTATTAATACATATCAAAGTGAACACGCTCTGTGTCGTTTTTGTTTATTGTGAAACTTACAAATTACCAATAAACTAATCCGTTTAGGTACGAAATTTTTAACGCCTGATAATTATTTTACGCAATTCGAAAGACATACATTTTTGCCTAACATTTTGTTACAGTTATTTGAGTTTTTGTTAATCGTTTTCAGACGAAGAATGCGAAACGTCAAGCGACAACCGAGACCTCCGTAACGTCAGAGAGTTTTTGGAAGCTATATCTTCCAAACTAGCCGGTGGTCCACTCGAAGGCATCAGGGTTGCTCCTCTTTATCATCATCCAGCATGTAAGTAAACTGGCACCAGCTAACATGTAAATATTACTAATAGACTCTTATAAGGCGAATACTATCCATGATAATGACTAAAGAGGTGTATCTTGCCTTTAAACTGTAAAGCCCAAACTATTTTTCTTTAAAAGTTTTCAGGGAAGTTTTCAAACTCAAACTATCTCTATTCAAGTAGGTCTTCAAATACTCTTTTGACACCTCCACCGGTTCGGAAGGCTGTTATCTAACGAGAAGAACCGACAAGAAACTCGACAGCTGCTCTTTTAAAATAAACATTTCACATAAAATTATTTTTCTTATAAGACTAATTCAAAACACAAAAGCAACGTAAGGCTACTCAAGAATTACATTAGTACATATTGTATATATACTGTATAGTATGTAAGCTACTACTAAATCTTAGAGAAAAGATTTTAACTGTAGATGTTGAGATGTTTGAGCGACACCACGCTGTGCTACGCGAATCGCTTGCCACCCTCTCATCAGCGCTGCGGGAGGCAGTTACACGTAAGCTAATAGCTGCTTATAAAGTGATACATGCACCGGAGACTTTATGCACATCATTTTATTTATTACACATATGAATAACTAACAGCAATTTCGTATTATTAATTGCTTAAAAACTTTTTATTACCGCTTTTTTCTATTATTGTTCTTGAAGCTGTCGAAAACATTTTTTTTCGAAGTCTAGATAGGTTTTCTGTTTAACCTATTATGGAAACCGTCCATATATTATAACATCAATCGATGAAGCGAAAAAAAACGCAAAATAAATATAATATTATTTAACTAAATAAAACTTAACAAATTAAAATCAATAAATAATTTTATTTTATATAACTTATTATAAGCAAATTCACATCATTGCAAACGATAATATTTTGGAAATTTTAACATTCATATGAACACATCAAACCTTACAAAATCAAAAGCAAAGAAGCTTTAACGCTAATTTGATACACGAGTTAAAAATTTAAATAATGGATTAAAAACATTATGTCGAGAGCAAAAAAAGTAGATTTATATCCAACTAAGAATACAGGATCCGAGTTCAATGCACGTAAAGATAATAACAAAATATCTGTGTATTTTTTGCTTCGATCCTCTCGGTATTTTTGTAATAACTTGACGTCAATCATGACCTCACCTTGGTAATACAATAATTACTAGCACAAAAGCCGACTATTTAATAATTGACAAAAATAGTTAAAAGTCACAGAGGCATAATGCGTTTTAAAACTTAACACACTAATTTCATGTTTGTGTTTTTTCATTATTTTAAATAAAGGTTTTTTATTATTTATTGTATAAAAATAGCCAAGTAGAGAGTTCTTTATTTATTTATTTTATTCTATCTGTCCCCAGACATCTTATGTGCTAAATACATTTAAAACAATAAACTTATGGTTTAAAAACACTAGGTTTATATATAAGATAATTAAAGGAGAACTTGAAACATTATTATACAATAACAAAATACAATATACATAATACAAACAAGATACGACTTACATGTGAACTCTACCAGGAATCAAAGGTTTTATTTTTTAGGTGTTTAAAATGCCTCTACAAAAGGTAAGTAGAGAAACTACTACTTTACTCTACAGATATAAATAATATATAATATATTACATTATTAACATATAATTTAAAGTATTTTGCAGCAATCGTGGTCATAGAGATTTGTCTATGACAACTCTAGTTTGAATAAGATGCGGAAAATTGAAATATTCCTTGTTCAGTTGTGTTTGGTTGCAAAGCCTTAAATAACTCGTAATAAAGTTGTCTTGTCGAAAGAAAGAAAGTTGAAATTAAATATTTCTTATACTTAGTCTTGCCATAAATATTGTTATAAAGAAAAGCACGATTTTTTTTTATACGTAACATTTATTCCTTTCATAGTGAGTTAGTTTAATACATCAATATATAACTATTAAAAATATACAATGTTTATTCGAAGTGGTCTCCATTGGCTGCAATACAGTCTTTTAAACGTTGAGGCCAGTTATCAATAGCAGCACGAACTCTTTCTAGAGGAAAATTCTTCACTGCCAACCGAATGGATCGTTTTAGGGACTCCAAATTATCATGGCGTTTAGAGCAAGCCTTACTCTCTAAAACTGACCATAAATCATAATCCAATGGATTTAGGTCAGGACTTGACGACGGCCAGTTTTCAGTGCTGATAAAGTCCGGAACGTTAGTTTTCAACCAAGATTGGGTGGATCGAGCTCTATGACCCGGTGCCGAGTCTTGTTGAAAGCACCATTCTTTGTTATTGAACATGGTGTTAGTTAAAGGCTTAACTACCGTCTCAAGAATGGTATTTTGATAAACTTGTGCCGACGTTTTAATACCTTTTTCACAAAAATATGGCTCAGTCACCCCTTCATAGCTAACACCCCACCAAACCATCACTGAAGTGGTATAATGCCCACGTTGTACTCTGTTTACTAATTGCGAAGCTTCTTTAGAGCTTCCAGCATAAATACGGTCATTTTGTTTATTAAAATACTGCTCAATTGTAAAAATTTTCTCATCCGTAAACAAAATTTTTTTGTGACCTCCCTTTGCGTACCGCTTAAGTAGTTGTTTGGATTTTACCACCCTATTCTACTTTAAATTATCAGTTAAGAAGTGACCAGTACGTCTCTTATAGGCTGCAAGTCCTAAGTCATCTTTTAATATACGCGACATGGTTCTAGGAGCTATCTTCATCTCCCGAGATAAAATCCTTTGCTTACGGACAGGATTTCTTCGAATTCTTTCCCTAACTGCTTTAATCACCTTTTTCACACGAACGGTACGTGGACGGCCAGATCTTTTTCTGTCACAAATAGAGGAGGTATCATTGTACCTATCAATAGCCCGGTAAACAAACATTTGACTAATACCAAGCGGGTGGAGGGTTTTAAAAATTGCACTTTTCTCCATACCTACTTTATGTAAGGCAATCACAGCGATTCGGTTCTCTTTATCACCCCACTCCATTTTAATATAACAAAATATTTAACAATATAATGGCGCGAAAATAAGAAAACACATCAAGCAATCATATAAAAATGACAGATTCCAAATTCAAACGTAATATTTTCTTTTTTTGAATAGTAACAGTATTTATGGCCAGACTAAGTATTTATTTTCATTATGCCTGTTTTATTAGACCTATTGAAAATTTGTACGGTTTAGCCTTTAATTTATAGCTTTTCATAATTTAATTGTATCAGCGATCTTTATGTACGTGAAGTTACTTGGCACTTACCTGAAGGACCCAATTTGTTATGAGGTATCAATGTAAGCATTCCAGGGATTTTCGTTCTCCTAAGATCCAAAGTACACCGGTCTAAGAAGATACCCATTAAACTAACTAAACAAAGAACAAATATATACTCCAATGTATTATATGGAAGAAACTTAACAATTATAAAAAAGCTTTAAGCTTCATAAATTAAAACATTTCATAGACAAAAATATGACATATTTGTATTGTTATTTATAAGATCTTTTTGACTTTTAACAAGATAGAGCAGGTGTATAGGAAGTTAGTAATGTCCGGTATTTAGTATTGAATGGACCGTGACGTTCATCCGAGTGGAAATATGTTAGACGTTAGCGTAGCGGTTATCTCCATTACGAAAAATATCAAACTCAGCATTGTGGCAAATACATTTCTCGTTGATTTAGGCCCCCGTAAATCATTTAATATTGGCCAAGCATTCCTTTCTATGTTGCTTAATAATATTTATTAAGGTTCTTTAATAAATAAGAAGGCACCAATCCCTAAAAGGCCGGCAACGTACTCACGAGCTTCCAGCCACGTGAACGTCTATGCGACAACTTCACCTTTATGGGCCTCCTGCTCGTTTGATCCATCTTCTACAAAAAAAATGGACTTAGTATTTATTACATCTATTTTACTCTAAAGCGTCGAAATCAACTGTCTTTGGTTGGTTAAGCTTGTTTTCCATACAACGATTTTTCATCACTCCACTTAACAACCACTATCTATAACGCCATTAAATGAACAGTCCCTTCTGTGTCGTTATATAGAGTCAACACTGAATATTAAACAGATTTTTATTTATGTAAAATATTTAGTTATTGTTTGTGAAAGAATAAAAGAAATTAAGTAACACACTGATGTCAAAAAATTGATTTGGTAACAAATTATAAGTATGGGTACTCGTAATGGTAGTGGTAATGATTACTTGAAATAATGCTAATTTTCAATAATCACCGCACAGTTATCACAGCACGTAATGGGTCAAGTATGAATCTATTTGAATGATTTTCTTCAATTGTCTTACAAATTACCATATAATTGACTATTGAAACGAAGGAACGCTTACGTCATTAATTCTATATGGTATTATTTAAGAACAATATATATATTTTAAATTTAAAATGTCGTTCCTCCTCTTAGAGTCAGGCATTTCTTACCAACGACCAAACATATAAAAAAACCTTTTGTAAAAGAGATTTTAAGGAGTAAATAAAGAGAAGTCACTTTTTTATTAGAAAATCGTATTTATTGTTAAATTGCAATTAATTCTTTTAGGTATATATCAGTTAACTGGGTTTAATTGTTTACTTTATAGTTTATTATTTATATGGATTAAGGCTCCTTTAAAAAAGACGTCGTATCGCTGACAAGTCGGCAGTGATCTATGGGCGACAAAATCAATAAGCCTGACAAAATAAATAATATATATTCGTATCGTTCATACATATACCCTATTTTACGAATCTTGATAGTAGAAAGCCTAGTCAACGTTTCTTAAACATTTTTTTATTAGATAAGCAGGTGATCATGATTACCTAACGTTATTAGCTCTATATTTGTTTTGCTTTCCCCTAGAATCACTTGCGCACATAAAATCATCGAAGCCGAAGCCAAAGGTTGCGATCGAGCAACATTTATACATATACATTCAGTTTTCAATTGTATATTTCAATACAATCAATATTATTCGCAGTTATACGACATGCTTATTCGCACTCGTAAAACCCGACCAGTTTTTATTGTGTCCGGCCGAGCGTGGGATAGCAAAATATAATTGTGAAAAAAGGATTTAAAAAAGAACGCATATTGTTATCGTCATGAACTTGAAACTTAGTTTCAAAAAGAAATAAAAGCCGATGGGAAGAGGGAACGCGAATACCTAAGTTTATGGTTTGACTTCAGAGCGTTTATTTTGCGTGACTTTATGCGAACTATATATTGTATGAGTGTTTCGCTGACAATAATATTGTCCACAATAATATACCCATTGTCCCAAAGGATTCAGACAGAGAGGAATGGAGAGATGTATTAACCCTATGCCTCGATGCCTTAGGACATTAAGTAGTTAAGGGCTGCCATTACTAGCAACGTGTGATAGAAGTCTGAATAGGCAAATTGTACTTCTGTTAACGATCGGTTGTTAACCCATAGACAATAACAACCCAATGTTGTACTGTAGAACAATTGATAAAACGAAGAAATTGGTTTATAATTGGACTTTCCTTTTTGTATTCGATGATATTGCGATAAGAAAATAATTCAATTATGAGAAAGAGACATTTCTCTTGTGGGATTCATTGTTACGATTGTATTCTAATGTTTGTGAAGTTCAATATTTGTATATCGGAAACGGTCGGTGTTTGTACCGTATATCACAGAATTGAATTGAAAAGTTTGATGAATTAGCATTGTTCCCCAAGAGATACGTACTGTATCGATTAATTTCTAATTAAGATTATATGTAACCTTTTAGTTTCTTTCAACTTGACATTCGGACTACAGAAAAGTTAATTGTGTTAGTTCTGTTAGTTAAGTTAGTTGTGTTAGTTCTGTTAGTTAAGTTAGTAAAGTTAGTTAACCGGTATTCGGAAAGATTATATAAACTATTGTTGGCGCACATACATACACACTTACTTATAACTTACACACTAACTAGACACAACACATATTAGGGTCCTGCGTCTGTTCTGTATAATTTAATATTATATTTATAATTCTATTACCATCAAACCACTTATTAATGTATTAGTTGAAGTAATCAATTAAAAGTAATAAATAATGCGAAACAATTTGCAATTCTAATGATTATTTTCTATCAATACTTTCAGCGTGTTGATGATAAATTATATTTTTTACATTAATGCACGTATTATGTAATCATTCGCCATGTTTATGTAATGCTTATATATATATATATATATATATAAATGTGTGTATGTGTGAATGGCTATATTGAGATAATATTTATTATCACACGATATATTTTCAGTTATCCAAGCAAATGCATTAGGCTCATCTTAGACCGTTCTAAGATTCTAAGAAGTGGTTTATATAGCAATATGCCTCGTATTAAAAAATAAACACAGAATTTCATGTTACATATATTACTTACCTACTGTAGTCCTAAGGCATGGTACAGAGGGCAAAAAAGACTCCATTTCTCACTGTCTGCTACTTTCTGTCGCTTTAGTTCGCTCCAACACAGTCCAATGGTTTTGCGTGATGATAGATCGCCGCCAGGCTTGGGTCGATCGTTGTCTGCGTCGTTTTTAAGGGTTCCAGTTCAAGGCGTATTAAATGTATCAAAAAACGAAATATGCCCTTCGTGAAATTGTTGGTTGCCTAAAACGTACAAACTAACTTAATTTTACATTCCGAGTTTTATATTTATTCTTTACGAGATACTAAAGGTTATAAATATAAAATAAGAAACGCAGGATGTTGATTAAACACTTAGCGTATCATTGTATTTAGTAGCTGTACTTCAATATCCGTTATTAACGGATGTTAACGCAAATTCTTTACATTATAACATATCCAAGTGTTTCCCAACAATCGGACATTTTTATATTATCAAAATGATGTAACAGTGATTTTTTCGCGGCCGTGATCACCGCTATTAAATAATCGATTAGTCTCACTCGATACACGTGGAGATTATACGTACTCGCTTTCAATGTTTTCAAATCTTTTCACTTCGCAACTTGGAAAGCAATATTGAACTAGATTATAGTAATGAGGCTTTCGCGATTTTAATCATCACTTTGTATATACTGTTAAATCTATATATGATTATAGTATTATTATTTTTTATCTTTTCTATATCAGAATATGTGTCAAGAAAGTTCTAGAAGGGCGTAATTTGTTATGAGGTAATAAAATTAGACTTTGTTCTTAAAGCTGAGAGTTCCAGTAGACATGTCTGAGAAGATATTGGTACTATAAATAAATGTATTCTTGTGACTGTCCAAAGCTTTATGTTTGACATTTTGAAAGTGTACAAAGTGAGGTTGACGTAAAGTGGAGAAACGGGTTTACGCCCATGATGATAGCCTTTTTGGAAAGCGGAAAATATAACAGCTGTTGATGTTATTACAATTGGTTGTTATTTGTGGCCTTTCTTCAATAAAATGTAACGAGTCATGACAATTTACACATACATAGTATTTTATATTGCATTGATCACATCTAATGAATAAGAGTAAGTTTTTTTTAAATAAACATATGCTGTTATGTGTAATATTGAATGTGCAAATTTAATAAGGAACGTTTTATTTTTAATGGATTTGGTTATTGTCAAGCGTCAATTAAATACTGAAAACAGTATATATAAAACTATATGTTTACGAATTTCTTGGAAACAATATTGGCCATATACCGAAATTGCTTTCCGAGTTAAGTTTTATCAAATCCGGTCAAGCCATTAAATAGGGTTGGTTTCATTTATTTTTATTACTATTATTAAGATCTGATATTTGGTATAACTTGGTTAACTTTAAGATTTTTTGTAATTTTGAAATTTTGGCACAGTACTTGAAAACATTATATTTTGGCCAGTTGACTTAGCATTTGAAACACTTTGCCCCCTTTGATCAAAAAAAAACTCTAGGATGGATTGTGAAATTGAAATATGTGAAATTGCGAATATATTTTTTTTTCTCTAACAATACGTCATTAATTATGTATATTATTTAATAGCTCTTCGCCTCTTTGAGTTTGAATATTTATTACTTTGTTATACCTTTACTAACAGATGGGAAAACGTTACATTAGGTAATGACGAACTATTTGTATAAGAATATGGAAGAGGATAACCAAAATTTTATATATTTATTGATCTTGCTTTCAACTTACATAGTAATAGTTTTTTACACCTCACAAATTTGGCGTATTTAAACTTTTACAGACCAAGTATTCCCAAACCGTTACGACTTGGAGGCCTTTAAGAAAAGAGAGAACCTTTAAAGCCCGGCAACTCACTTGAAAGCCTCCTGGCGTTGCAGGTTAGCACTTCACTCAAAGTGACCCGCTTGCACGATCTCCCAGCCACGTGAGTGTCTATGGGCGGCGACTTCACCATTATGGTGTGCCTCCTGCTCGTTTTCCCTCTCTTCTATATAAAAAAATACTCTAGCAATAGATTTCATGATGTCTAATTAAGATGTAAGATTACTCATGTATTAGCGTTGAATGACTAACGGAACTACGTAACCCATAACTTTAAATATACCGAACTATATATTTTCAGTATTGCCCATTCTCATTATTAAGATAAAGTTCACTGTTTTCTTATTTAAAATGTGTGCGAAAAACAAACAATGTTCTGAACGCATAAATGGTGAAGATTCGAGATTCGAGTTCTTCATGTGTTTCGTCCAATTAAAATTACATTCCTAATTATTATTTATCATAAAATGTTTGTGAAAACTGAGATCGATCCGCACGACTGCTAAACGTGAATTGGCTGTGGATTAACAGACACGTGTCTTTGTCGACAAAATAGTCTGTAAAATAATTTAATCACTTTTTTAATTGTAAGGTCTGGTATAGATATACAAATTTCTAATTTGCTTTAGTTTTATATAGAACAGAAGGCAAATGAAATCAGTTTGCTTCTAAATCAGCAGCTTTCAATTTTTTATGAATTTATTTGAAATATTCAAATTAATTAAAAACACGATTGTCCGATATATCGTATTATTTACATAACATTTATTATAACTTTTAATAGAAAATAGACAAGCGAAACCAAATTAATTAAAATAACTCGTTTTCTATCTAAGCTAACGGAAGCTGAGCTATAATAATCAGGAATATAGATAACCCATTACATAAAAATAGACAATAAAATTAGCAATTAAGACATCAACTGGTTTACATACGCGTGAATAATTTAATCAGTTATCTGTTGAAGGTGCAATTCAGTCTCCGTGGAGTATTTGTGTGCTCTTTAGTCTATACACGCATTTACTCCTCTGCCGTGGCACGCGACGCGCGCACCGCGTGCCTCTCCTTTACGCCGCGAAAAAGTCAAACTTTTGACAATTGTCATTGGTTGGCGGGAAATAGTGACGTGATTTTTGTGCTTGAGTTTACATTATATTTAAACAAGTGATACAATTCAAGGTTGCCATTTACGGTACAGTTTGTGAAATTAATTCCATGGCAAATAACTGATGATAACTTAACCGCGATAACCCTAATTGTTATCGGTTTGGCTCATTATATTCATAGGTAAATGAGCAAAATTTCCGTATATTTTAATTCCGTCAATTTAGTGCGCAACAAATATTTGAATAAATATATCGTGTGTTATTAATTCCCAGAATCCGGATGATATTTTTGATTCAAATAGTAGTATGCCCGGTATTGTGAGAGTCAAGTAATTCGGATTAATTTAATCACAAAATACGTTTATGACGAACGAAAGTACAAGGTGATTGTGAAATAACAAACACATATGAAATATTTAATAACATTTAAAGTACTACGTAAATAACTGGGATTATAATAGAGAAATTAGCTATCAAAATTTCCAATTAATATTACATATACATTGGTTAGTGGTATAATAATAACAAATTTCATTTTATTAATTAATCTAATACATCCAAAATTAATTTATTTATATTGATTCTTACGTTTATGAATGGTAAATAAATAGCATTTCTTTTATGTAATCTACAATTCTGCCAGTACAATATATCTTCATAGAAAACTCCACATGTAATATGTTAGTCTTTAGCCCTGACCCTCGGGGAGGTTGAAACTGATCCGCTATAACCTTAAATCGATATAAGGATGTGAGGCTAAGGTGAATTTACCCTTCTCAGTAATAATTTACAAAGTTTGTTGTCATTGTTACAAAATCAACTGACGCAACTTTACGATTTTTTCAGTCCTATACTTCGTTGTTCATAAAACTTTATCAAAACTGCTGGCTTTAAAGGCGTGCCCTTTTAAAACTGCTTGTCATAAATGTAACATATTTGTCATGGTATTTGTACAGTATTCATGGTATGTCAATGGAAAAGTTATTTCCCTTTCATAAGACGGAGACCTTCAGATTTACGTAGAGGTTAATTAGAATATTTATTCATACAAAACACATTAACGTCTCAAATAAATTTCGGTTAGTCACTGATTTGTTTATGTATAACATGTACTGTATTTAAATTGTTTTGTATAAATGGCTCGAATATTTATTTTATAAATAAGAAATAGAATATAAATAATCGTATTTTTAATCATATAAAGAAATGACTAAATAGATAATTTACACTAATTAATCGTAAAGAAAATATTTAAAAAAATGCCTGTACAATAACTGCCAGCTACCAAATCAAAGGCATAGAACGGATGAACTGGCAAGAAACTGTTTGCCCATTTATATCGCCAAGTTCTTCCGAACGGTTGTAAAAAGCTGCAACCATTACACCATGCTCCAGTGAATGAATCAATATCTCTTTATAAAACAATAAAAAAAACTACCGTTAAAATTTACTTCCGTAATGATTAAAGCACACATTTACGTTATAGTGAGGACAACCCACATAACGAAGATGCATAATTTCAAATTTCTCTATATCTGTAGGTATAGAGAAAAAGTCGCAGCGCTATCGGTTCAGCAAATATGCTATTGCTATCTGTTTGCATTATTTAATAGTTGCCAACTGATTTCAATGACCTTGTTAAAAGATAACATCTTGTTAATCACGCATACTTAAAAATTTGGATAACAATTTGTGACATAACTCCGGAACACTCCGTCTTTCTTATAACCAATGTTAAATTGAAATAAATAATTCAGTTAAAGAATTGTTCAATCGAGTGTTTGCTATGATTTGCATGAACTTTTAGGTTTTCTTATATTTTTATATTTATATTTAAAACATAATATTCTAAAACTATAGAAAAAACTAATTAAGAGTTGTATAGATTCTGGGGCTAGTTCCGGTCGTGTCCAACTTCCATTGCAATAGACCACCTGCGGCTAACCACATGCTTTGCCATATGCCTTATTTAACATCGAACCTTATAGGGGTTGATAAAAACTTAGGATTTTATAGTTTTAATAAGTTGTAATATATAATAACACGATAGACATTAGATACAAAATTTAAATATAAAATTCGTGTCCATGTAAGGTACTATAAGATATTTGTATAAGTAATGTTAAAGTAAATCTCAATTAAAATGGGAGGCCGCGTAATGTTCCTGTTTATACAAAAGAGATCTTTACCAAATTTTAATGTAAGTAAAATAGAAGTTATCAATTATTAATATATAGTATTTATCAAATCATATTACTAATATATTTATATTATGATTATAATATATACGAGTACATATATTTATTATTATATTATAATCATATGGAATTATGATTAGCATTTGATTTTCATATATTATTATTTTCCTAAATGTATATCTAATTATATACGTATGTTTATTATGTATGTTTTTGGTTTAAACCAGCAAGGGTATTTGCAATGAGTTATTCCATTTAATATTCCTTTAATAATTTTGATTATAGATTTGATTAAATCTATATTTCATATTTTAAAGATATTTAATTTTGTATTGTAATAAATAAAGTGCTTAAAATCTTCACATATGAATCTCAGAAAAACTTTAACAAAAAGTGGCAGTACCTTGGACTCTGTACAGTATACCGGTTCTCGTATCGCCAAGATAATTAACGCTTGTTTATTCTTTTTAATGTCCTTATAAGAATTACAGGTATAATTTACATTTTTTTAAACTTAAAATATTTTCCGTATTCGGTAACAAAAGTGGAGTAGGAAATATAGTATGATTGCATTATGTTGTGTGTAAATTATAAATTAACAAATGTTATATATAGATACCTAAGCCAACACAACAGTGTTATTAAGACAAAATTTTCTCACTCCCTATTATGGGAAAATATGAATCGGAAAATTTGATAAACCAGTGATTTTTAAGATAAATATATTATTATAAAAAGGTTTCAGTTATTTTCTTACATACGACCAGTTTTTAATGATCAATGATCAAAAACGACTCTTTAAATAGTAAAGCATCGAAGAGGTATAAACACATAATTAAGTGAAAATTACGAGGGTTGTTGACGGTAACTTAGTTAACGGTATCTGAAAAAAATAATTCAAATATTGCAAACACATGTAATTAGCTACAGATAACCGGTCTTTAAAGATAACTTATTAACCGTCGCGATATCCAACATTGAGTAACCAGTCGAGTTAAGACATAGCTCCAAGACATTTTATTAAAAATATGTGAACTGTTAGTAGCTTTGGATTTAAACTTCTTCATACAAAATCTAGTCTGTCTGTGTTAATAAGGGGAACTATTTAATGTGTAGAATGTAGGTCTTGTTGGATTGTATAATGCTTGTATTCGGGAAAAGCAATCCATTGTTCTATCATCAGCATTTCCTTTACTTCAGATAGTTTTTTATGGACAATTTACTAGATGTAACGGATGATTAAAAACCTCTATCCTTAGAACCTTATTAACCACGTAAGAAAATATCTATATATTAAGAATATATGCAAAGTACACATTTTGAAATAGGAACACAGTAATATTTCGGTATGTGTGCGTGTGTTTATTGTAATTAAATATGAAGATTAAACTTATAATTCTTTGAAAATATAATATCACAAAGTAAATCCTAGAACAAAAATCATCATACGTTGTATGACATCATCAACAGAATGAGAAAAACATCTCGATATTTCTGAATGAAAAAAACCATACTTATAAATGTTTAAGTAGTTTAAATAGTCGGTTATTCGACTTGTTTTAATTCCTTATGCCCGTTGATTGGCAGAGCGATAATTGTTTTGGGTTGGATAGTGATCCACCGATGTTCACTCGTTTACTCGTCTTTGTATTATTAGACCTTATAGACCTTTCAGACAATTCAATGTCTTGAAATACTTATGTATCAGAAACTACTTAAAAGATTTAAATATGAATACCAGTTTCTTATAACAAATTACTCTGATTAGTGTACTTACTTCGTGCTTAGGTGTCTCAATTGATTATCATATTAACAAATTTTAGTAATAACAAAAATCTATCTATATATAACTTACCGAGTCCTCTGGTTGTTTATTAAATTATTTTTAATCTAACTTAACTACCAAAATGTCGGTGTGACTTTTACAACTTGAACCTGTAGTAATTAAAACTCGTTCTAACCAAAAGTTCTAGTATGTGACCCAGTAACGGCACCTCATACGGTGATAAGTACGAATATTGAATTACTTTTACATCTATAAACCTACATTCTAATGTAAAATGCGCTTAACTACTGTACGTGAGTGGTCAATGTGAACTTTTTCACATTTAGTTACATGAGCCAAACAAAATTAACATGAATTTAACTTTTAGTTTATGCCTTCATCCCAAGGTGTTAGGCCTCGCTCAGTGCTGTGGTCATAAGGCTAGTCTGAATGACCACGGCTGTATATGTGTTTCTTTCTTTCAAATAAATAAGCAATTTTGAATTAATTCAGACAATTACAACGTATTCTTTGATTGAAGTGATTGTCGACACTGAGAGACTATTAAGTAGCTTTAGAATCTCAGCGTACTAAAGCACGTTATATTTGGATATAACTACATACATACTACATATAATATACTTAAATGATACAAACGTATTGCCTTCATACATATCCCTTGCCGTAATACTAAACAGACTATAACAATGTAGGCAAAATCAATTATTTAATAAGTACCAATATTGTCACCTAGATTTCAATGTCTTAATTACGTTAAGTAGGCCTCTTGCACAAAATGTGTGAGCATTACTCAATATTTGCGCAGTCGCCACTTGTCAGTTGGGTGATGAACGGGTTTGTCCTTTAGGTAAGTGAAAACTTGTAAATGGCCTTCGACGTAATAATTACACTTGTTGGTACTTGTTCCATGTTCGAAATTTAAATGATATGCATATTTGATGTGTGATGGTTTACCATTTTCAGTTACTTCTTACCTTAGTTTAATGTCTGTTAGCATTTTTCTTCAATCTTTAAACATCTCAGAAGTCATATACTAAATAGAAAATTATTCACATATAACATTAGAATTGCCATTGCTCTATGTTTCAAATGTATTACTAATTAATTTAAGTGTGTCACATTAATTAGTCAAAGAGGTATATTATCAATAGAAATATAAATATCATAGATTTGAGTTACGTTTGTAGTTTCAATATCAATTAATATATATTCGGAAATCGTCATTAAGACAAACCAAAATTGTAACCAACGCAAGTACAGGTGTGCCATTGAACTGTAGCGAAAGTGAGGCTGTATTGCCCTACGTGTCCATATGTGCAGTGCAGGAAACAACATTAAAACACATAGAAATCGCAAGTTAAAGGAAAAACTAGGTTTTCGCTGTAATGGGTTTCCTCTCTGTGTACCGACGTCGTCCGGTGTTTGTAATTCATGGAAGCAAACAATGTGCCTTTAACGTGTTTCAGACTTGATACAATAGTTATTCAACTTTCAGATAAACGGTCAGTTAATTTAACAAAGTCAGTTTGAACTTTGTACGTTATGTTCCAAGTGTGTATACAAATGTTTCGTAAACAACTTGTTTTATATCAATAATACTATTAAATCGAAAGTTACATACATATAAACCCCTATATTGAGTTGTTAATTATGTATTTTTTATTTAGTTGTCAATCACCTAGAATCGAGTATCGATTAAAGATGACAGTGCAAAAATCGGAGAGATGGTGCCAAAGACAATCTTGACCCTATACTTTCTCTTTCTTTGGAGTAAACATATTAGTGATAGTATTACCTCTGTTTGACAAAATATAGTTATAGTTCTCTTGAATAATTCTCCACTATCGTTATCTGCGAAGGGTAATTTATTTATAAATAAGTGATAACCTAAGCAATACGTATTCAAAACTGTTTGTCCCATGCAAGCTGGGCGTGCGTTTTGAGTTAATGTAATAAATAATTATTTATTAATTATCTTTTGGCATAAAGAAAGATTTATCGATACATACCCTCTCACTGATCTTGATTATAAGCTATGCTTGAAAAAAAGTGTGTTTTTAGAGGACAAAAAAGTTTAATTAAAATAAATTAGAAACAAAATTGCATATTACCTTTTTTACTTTAACCAAATACATATCTTTTTAATTCATATCATTTCAATTACCCTGTAGGTTGCCCTGTGCGGGGTAGACCTCAGATTGTTGACCAACATTTGGGCAAAGCTAGCGTGGTTGTAATGAAGTAAGCGTTAACGATAATTGTGGTTTTAAAACCAGCTACTTACAAATGATAATTACTGACACCGAGCAGGCGTGAATATAAACTTACTCGTATATCATTCATGTGTTGAAACTATCTTTGTGGTTTCTTATACAGACAGGTACTAATGACAAAATCACCTGGAACTAAGTGACTCCTGAGTATCACTAATTCAGAATTTGTAATAACAGTTTCTTTTACCAAAAATCTAAATATACTGTAAACTCAGTGTGAAATGACTTGAAGAATAAAGTGTTAGCAAAATGCTGGAATACCTCGTTGTGCTTCTGATTGGCTTCTGGTTTGGTGTCGCCATCTTTCTCTACGTGTCATGCTTTTGGCTTGAGGAGATATTAGGTAAGATTCTATGTTGACTTAACGTACAAATTCCAAAATTTTCAACGAGATTGAAAATAAAAAATATAACAATGCTTCCAAGAAATTGACCGGTACTTATATGGCATTACATATTGTTAGTCCACCTTAATACCATTATTAAAGTTATAAATTCAATTCTAAATTATTTTCGTAAGTTAATCATATCATATGCAACTTGTAGTTGCATAATGGTCGAATGGAAAGGAAAGGTCGAAAGATAATTTCCTTTTTCTTTCAACATGAATGCTTATAAGTCGTAAATGACTTCGTTCGGTCCTTTAAAGGAAATAATCTAACTCATTGCCATTTACTGTCATATCTAAGACTATAATAAGTATAATATATACGTAATAATGGCTTTAAATGGATCGTTAGGTTATAAAACGCACCGAGTCTTCACTGTACTCTGATCAGTTAAGTTCAATTCCCATTATGAATGTATTTGTTGGCTATGGTCTGAATGTATATGTACTTTATAAGTGTTACCCATAAAACAAGCTACACTCTCCGTTCTGTATTTCAATCCTTAATTTTGGTTACACGGTGTGTTATTTTAGTGTCATTACTATTATAAATGTAATGTGTAGAACATTATATAAATCCTGGTTTAGATTTTAAAACTAAAACTCTAAAAAAAGTAGCGTAGTCCAGGTTCCTTAAAGATCTAGGAGTATGATTTCTTTTATTGAAGAGGGGGCAAACGGGCAGGAGGCCAACCATAAAGGTGAAGTCGCCGCCCATGGACACTCATGTGGCTGGGAGCTCATGAGTGCGTTGCCGGCCTTTTAGGCATTGACTATGCCCTTACAGGTAGAATTAAATTGACGTTCATAAGTTGGCAAAGAAATCTCTCTAAGAATAAACAAATTTTATTTTTCTGTATTGTGTTATACCTGGAATGGTTTATTTGGAAGCGACTCGCGACTCTTTAATTACAGTTGAGAATTACAATTTACATACAGCAATGCAAAAGGTCAAAGTTGTTTAACGTGTTTAACTATTGCTAATTATGACGACGCGAATATGTAATGGGTTTCAATGAAAATGAACGCGGAAAAAATATAGATAACTCATTTAATTAGTGTAATATAATTTGCGTGATTCAAAGTCAATTATTTTAATTATTAAATGTATATAAGGAGAATATCTCCTTAAAGCCTCAGCCAGCATCGGAATACTGGGCGACATATCGGACCATGTTCATATTCACGGTCATTGGAAGAAAAGGCAAAACTTGCCTCTTAAAAGCTTGGTGTGCTCAGTAGGGCGAGACGATACTTCACTCCGGGCCACCGCTTTGCCACTTTATAAAGCGTAAATTCGGCCCCACGTGGAATATTGTTCTCACCCAATACCAGCTCGCCGCACCGCCACGTCATGGAACAAGCTGCCCGCCATAGTATTTTCGAACTATTATGACTTAGGTCCTTCAAGACAAAAGCGTACCACTCCCTAAAAGGTCGGCAACGTACTCACGAGCTCCCAGCCCTGTGAGTGTCTATGGGCGGCGACTTCACCTTTTTGGTGGACCTCCTGCTCGTTTGCCCCCTCTACTATGAAAAATATGTATTAAATGAATCTACGACCAAACTGAGAAGAAGCAGCCATGAAACTTAGTTACTTTTGATTTATAACTCTCAAACTCACTCCCAGATTCCCAGTGTTACTTAGGTATAAGCAATAACATAAAGGAAACATTAATAGTATCTTTGCTTTAAACTATTTTAATAATTACCAGTTTCATTGGCCAAGTAATTCCTCGTGGAGAATGTTATAATGCTATTGTTATTTCTTTGCATAACAATAGTACTAATTAATTACTTTAATTTAAGACTCACGTTGCTTTCACGGAATGTTTTGCGACACTGAAGCACTTTGGTGAAAGTGTATGAACTTGTTTATGTATTGTAATAATTGTGATGTTGTTATCTAATTGTATACAAAGATATAAAAATAACTCTAGCTAGTTGGTAAGTTTTCTCACGTGTGATACGCACCCAACACTGGGGAGGGACAACCTTATAACCTTGATATTAAACCTAAACTACATTATTAGTCATGTCATAAAAATAAGCAATCGAATATACGAATCACGTATATCTATTTTATATAAAATTTATACTTATTCAGCGTGTCTTTTTAAACAGATTTACCAAAACCACAAGCCGCGCACAGTAATCGCCCGATTAGTGCAAGTAGTGCGCACGCGCAGCTTAAACGCCTAGTGGCGAGGGTGGTAGAAGAAGCAGCTGCTCTCCCAGGGCTTGCCAGATACGCAGCGGAACCAGCAACACCCACAGAGTCTTCCTATGAAGATCTTCTGGCCACTGCTATACTTAACAAGGTAATAAAACGAATTAGTATGTACAATTATTTCATATATTTGGCTGTTATTTAACTTTTGTCCTTCCTCCAACTTTGAGGAGATTTATTCCTATTGGAGTAGAGACTTTTGATCTTTGGGCTACAAGTGCACAGGCAAAAAATTAAGTAGGCGAAAGCGAGGAGATTCCGCAGACATTAGCCACAAAGACCAAACCTTTTAAATTTATTTTAGCGTTTCAGTTTGTATTTTAAGTCATTTAATTTGTTTATGATAATAATTGGACCTGTTCTCTGAAATTTTTTTTTAGTTTGAACTATGCAATTGTTTTTTTTTATCATAAATCAAAAGTTTAAAAAACTTTGCTTATATAGATCTATATAACCTAACTTAACTTAGATTCTACCCTTTGTGTCAGCATGTGGCTGGTAGTATTTCCTCTTCCTCCTTTTCCATTCAATGCCGGCCCCTTATGAAGGTACTATGTCATTCCATGATTGACATTCCACAAAAATAAACCCTTACAGTATCATACTCAACACTAACTTTATCGTTCTTCGAAATACGAATTATATAAACATGCTGTTAATTAATCAATCACAAAAGTGCAGTTATGATTGATTGAAAAAGTAGATCAAAGTGAAACAATTATGTATTGATATCACGTAAATGTTGCGTATTTACACGCTAACAACATTCCAGTGTTGGTAAATATAATTTTTGGTTATATGTAAAAGCTGATCCCGACAAACGTCGTTTTGCCAAAATAAAAAAAAATGTCTCTAAAAATAGATGTTGGCCGATACTCAGACATACTCAATATGTTCAGAAAATTTCAGGAGAATCGGTCAACCCGTTTCGGAGGAGTAAATGTACGAAAACTGTGACACGAGAATTTTATATATTAGATTTAGCCAGATAGAGAGGCTAATTGCCTGATTTGCCGGAAAAGTGATTGCTAGCCTCAACTTTTTAGAGTGGCACTCTTAGAAGAAGAAGAATGTTAATAATTGAAATCGAAAAGCTATACTACCCTGTTTATACTCATTAGCCTTGAATCGTCATCAATTGGGCCTTATGTATTCATTTTCCGTACATTAGATCGATTATTCCGCACACAGCAAGAAAAAACCGTGATTCGAACGAAAAACATCAAGGTTCATACGCAAGATTAAACCAGGCTGGCCAAGAATTAACTCCCATATATTTATTGCAATGATCCAACTTTGTTATGTTCCGTGGACATTGCACTCACATACAACATAAAAGGTGAATCCATACAAGCGGTGTACGGTCGTGTGTCAGCTAGAATTATTTTTTATTTAGGGCTGCGTACTGTTTAATAAATACAGTTTAAATACAGGCCCCTCAACACTTGTAAGCATCCAGGTGTCCATACGCGGCGGTTAGCACTTCGTTAGACCCCTGCTCCTAGTTTCCAGATACATAAAAAATCCTACGCAGCGAAATCTGTTTCATAACTTCGAGTCCAGTTTGTTTATATTAGAAAACAATTCTATACGCAATAAATAAAATGCCAATCTAATTTTAAATGCGGCCATCTTAAAACCATGTCGAGAACTGAGCAACCTCTAACTGATTTATCGCTATCCACGCTGATAGAGTGTTATCACGATAACGATTCAGCGTTATGTCCAAGACGTACATTGAAATGGTAAGTTCATTCATTAATTACTGTGAAAATCATTTGTCCTGTGCTAAAATGATATCCACTGCTGACGGTTTCCTTTTTCTTTTCTTCTTGTATGTGATTAGTTGGGTAAGGCTTGGCTCTTTCTAAACGTGATCAATTCTGTGTACGTGATATATTGTGGATGTGATGATTTGCATATTTCATAGTTTGCCTATGACAGGTTTTAACAAAAATATCATCTATGTACCTAGTTCTGTTGCCGCGTTGATTTATTGACATTTTAAAACATTCATTTTCGTTTACTAGTACAATGAATGAAAGTTTGTGTGCAATTCAACACAGAATATTTGATTTTTATTCTATTTATTTATTTTTCCACATATAATCAGCGAACACTTGTGTACGTCAATAGTTTTCTTCTTAAATCTAAGGCTATTGTAGTTCCAAAATAAACCGGTATGGGTATAATAAACCCACAAAAAACAGGTGCTTTATAACGTCGTTTAAATGATCTATAAAATGTGATATTGCCAACCCTAGTGCGTTCGTCTGTCAGTCACAAGCCAGTGTTCTAGTGAAAACTGCGGAGCGCCGTGTGAATTTCATTGTATAAAAACAATTATTTATAAATAGCTGTTAATCTTGGTGAGGATCGAAACTATGAACAGTTCTCTTGACACCACTCAAGATACAAAGGTAACTTGTGACGTAATTTTCTTTTCAATCATAAATAAAAATACTATTTTTGTTGCGGAAGAGTATGATAATGTTGAAGAAATGTAATAATTATTGTACAGTTCAAATAGCATTATAAAAAAACGAATCCATATTCAAAGAAAGAAAAATGCAAAAATACATATTGCTAAATTAACTTGTATACGATTTTAAAAAATCTAAAAGAGTTTACTCTGTCCATGTGTGATTTATATTTTATATATTTATTTAAGTTAAATTATAGAGTTAAAAAGTTATTATTATATAACACAATTTAAAATAATATGAAGACTTGGTGGCAGAGTTCCCATAATGTTGGCGGCATATCCTGTGTCGCGATGCTTATATACGTTGAGCGAGAAATGCACCAGCTCTTGGGTCACCCGTGGGTACTGACTAGACGCATACTTAACAATTAATAAGCGCCCGTGCATCTCAACCCCAAGTTCCAAAAGTCTACTCCAATGGGGACCAAGTGAAAGTTGGAGGAAAATAAATTACAAATATACATACATTTGGATAATTGGCTTATGTTAATAATGATAAGATTGCAGAGATCAAGGCCCAGGACAGTGTCCTTTGAATCAGTGTTATCTGATTAATTATCGTTTAACTACTTAATTTGATAACTGATTTGCAATTTTTGTTATCACTAAATTTTATCCAAATCATATATAAATAAAGTAAAAAAATACGATTTACATTGCGTTTAAGCATAAAAAATGTTGCTCATGGAATATGCTAAATGAAACTGGCCAAATAACCAGACAAGGTCAAAGCTTTTTCAGTAAGGTATATAGGACGTTTTTGAATCGTCTCTATTCATGTCTCTACGTATCGTTCGCCACCAAGCTAAGAAGTTGCCAAGAAACTCAGCTTGGTTGATTTTTTGATGATGATCTTAATACAAGGATTCTGAACGAAGCTGAAGCCTATTCAAGCCCATTTCAAATGACGCAAAATCATTTTTGTTAATATAAAATCAAAAATATATACCCAATAAATACTGATGTGTGGTTCTGATATCAAATATTGTTATAGTAAAATCATAACAAACTTACAATGGTGGTCCATGTTGCAAAGTTACCATAATGTATTACCTCATTGTATCGTAATGCGTGTACGCTGAGCAAGAAAGCAGTGCAGCCCTTGGGTCACCAGTGCTACCGGATGATTAATACGATACTGAATTATGTATACAATATTGTGATACGTATATATTTATTTATTTGGCACACCAACAACACACACAAACATAACTAAAATAAAACTGTACAAAAACAAAGCATGAGCATCCACGACTGTGCGTTTTTTAAGGCAGTTTCTGCCGCGCACCACCTCTTTGTGGAACCAACTGCCAGCGCAGGTATTCCCGATCCGCTACGACTTGGGGACCTTCAAAAAAAGAGCGTTCCTCTTCCTTAAAGGCCGGCAACTCACTTATAAGCCTCCTGGCGTTGCAGGTGTCCATGGGCGGCGGTTGTCACATCACTCGAAGTGACCCGCCTGCTCGTTTGCCTCCTCTCACATAAAAAAAAAAAAAAAAAAAAAGCATTAATTACAGGCATGCACATCATTGCAGCATAGCATAGCATTAAGGTGTGCAAAGAAATTTTAATATATATGTTTATATAGTTTGGTGGATAAAAGTTATGCACATAAATAAAATATTATTCGTCGTTTATTGTTTATATTATCTTTGACATTATTTTAAATACAGTTACTGCCAAATAAAAGCTGATGGTCAATTGTCATATACTTATATAGATAAATAAATATTTACAGGTCATCGAACGCTACCAGACGGAGAGCGGATCCGGCGGTCGCAGCAGCGGGATACACTCGGCGAGTGCCAGTCCATCACCCTCCGAGAGATCTTCTCCGCGAGAACTTGACTCACGTAACACTCGGGAAATCTCACCATCAGTCAGTGCTGTAAGTTTACTTGTCATATATCTTCTAGAAACAAGAGGCCTCTAGAACTTTATGCTAACATTCTGTAGAGTGCTATTCTAAATTCTTAGAATACCTCTGCAAACGCGAATTATAAAATTGCGCGAATTATAAAGTCTTATATAAGTTCTCACAAAAATACTTTTTATAAAGTGAAATATCGTTTTTATATCAAAACGTTAATTTTGAATAAAACTTGATAATTTTTATTTTAGAAAACTAAACAATACATTGTCATATCAAAATGTACTAACAGCAAAATAGTTGGGGATAAACTGAAGAATACGTTGTTAAGTTTAGTTTTGGTTAAAACCTCCTTTTAAAATTTCAACCAATGACAATTTATTTTATGTCCTATTTTAAAACTTAAACTTTGCTATCTTATTTCCAGATTCGTGCTGACGATGATGTGTCAGACTGGGAAGAGGGTGAAGCAAATGATGATGCCGTGGAGCTGCCTAGACGCGTTCCTTTCCCTGAATTTGGTGGGGATATCCTCCACGCCACAGGTAATTTATATCTTCGCTTTTCATTAAACCCCTGTTTTAGCAGAGCATAACAAAACTTTCATGGTTTTTATTTAGATTTTCCGTGGTCATTCTTAAAGTTATCATATACCACTAGCGTATGAATTATTAAAAGCTTAAATCAAAATAATAAATGTAATCTTAGTCAGTCTAGTTTTTAAAAACCATGAAAGGCAACTTAAACTAGAAAGAGCCACGAAACTTTTATTAAAGAAAATATTTTTTATATTTCAGAAAACATCGATCGAGACTTTGACGAAGTTTCCGGAAGGGATATTCAAGCGGTGGACGGTTCGTGGGAGGAGAACTGGCTTTTCCAAAAGAAGAAAATTAAAAATATCCAATCGGTTCCAGTTCCAATGCTAGTGCCCAATTCTAACACAGAATATCGTGTTCTGATTGGCGACAGAGATGCCGATGACACGACAGACCTGTCTGACAATGCGAGCGATACTGAAGAAAATGAATCATATCAAAGCGATATAAAAAAGGTTCTACATTCAAAACACGTTATTGGAGGTAAACCTAAAGTGAGCGATGTACTGGACTTTGAACCAGATAGCCTCATGTCTGTTGACGGATCAGAGGAGTTTGAAAAAATATACAATGAGTACTCTAAAAGCGAAGACACAGTCGATGCCGTTCATATAAAAAATGTGGAAAAGCAAGAAACCAATCGTAAAGACGAATCGATATTGGTTCTCGGTGTTGATAGTGGTCCGCTACCGAAAACTGAGTTCAATTTAAAAGAAGAAATCCACAGAACCGCAATCAATGGTCTTGCAGAGTTTGAAGATTGCAATAATTGTAAGGATATTTCCATTGACAGCCTCGAGAATGATGGGAATTCGAATGAAAAAGGTATGTGATGATTCCACAGGTCAGATGGCAGATATATTTATGTGTCTGTGTGGTATAGTTAACATTTTTTTCACTGTAACAGAGGCTTACAAGTTTTGTTTTGTTAACTATGAAGTTGTTGGATTGTAAAATTTGGATTTTTTTAAAATATTTCAGAGTCAACAAACACACTGAACAATCACGAACGTGAGGGTGAATACGAAGAGACGGTGACGATCCCAGTACAACGATATGCTGATAGTTTACGAAGAAAACATTTTGAAGACGAACGTCCGTTTGAAATGTAAGTGCAAACGAAAGTCTGTCAATTTGTACTGAATTCAAATTAAATTGTCTAATTAATTATCTTACAGAGACAAAACTCTTAAAGAAACAAAAGCTTATAATAAAGTTATCATCGTTTACGTTCTAAGTTCATATACGCTTAAGCTTTTGTTTCTTTAATGCAATAAATAGTTATTAACTGATATTATGCGTTAACCCAAACAACTTAAACGACGAGACAAGTTCTTCTAGTTTTAGTCTAGTTGCAACCAACGAGCGCAATAGTTAATAAGAATATTAATATTACATGAAAAATTAGTTATTTCAATCCAATATGAGAAGAGTAAACAATTTGACATAATTTATCAAAATAATATAGATTTCATGTAATGGAATATGAAGACAGATAATAAGTCATTTTTATTTCGATTTTAGTAAGCACACATCAGACAAAACAGATGATGAACCAGTACCAGGTAAGAATTTTCAAAAATAATTATAACTTCTGTTTTATCTTTGAATTATACCATATTTTTTCTTTCACATTTTTCCAAAGGCTTAAAGGATTTAGGTATGGTTTGACATACTTTATAAAAAGAATCTGCTTTTTTTATTAATGTTTATTATATATGAATCATGATTTTAGGATCCGTAGCTTACAGAGAGCGCAACAAGTGGCTAAATTATGTCGAAATGCCAAACAATCCTTACTCGCCGGAAGCAATCAAAAAGCGTTTATTGGCAAAAAGTACATCCTCGCTATTCGATAGTTTGACATCCAAGAGTAATCTAGAAGACAAATTCGCATCAAACGAAGACGTAACCAAACCGACAGACAAAGAAGGTGCATATGAAAAATTAAATTCTAGCCAAAGTACAGAATGTTTGAAAGTTCACGATCGTACACCCAGTCCATCACCCAAAATGCTAAAAGACGTGTTGGCCGAGGAAGTTCCCCAATACAAACGGTCAGTAGTTTGAAGCAAACGTTTATGGACTTTCGTTACCTTAAACTATAACAGATACAGAGTAATTTCTTTTCTTTTTTACACAGTTACGGCAGAGATTATTACGTGAAAGAAGCGAAACTATCGTCGGGTGGAAGAGAGAAAACGTTCAGCGATACAAGTTCCATGTCGAGTTCCATCAACAAATCGAGCAGCTTAGACAATTTCGATACTGAATTCGCTTCCCCTGTAAGTGCCAGCAGCTCACTGAGCGATCTGGAAGCGTGCGCCCTCCATCAGAACATCGTCCGAACCATATTCAGCCCTAGAAACGCCAGCCCCAACTTCGCCATAAACCCCATTTTCGAAAACCCTGTAGACTCCGATGACACTGCGCACAGGCACAACGCCAGTCGCAGCAATGTAAGAGGTCACAATAAATACGGAGGTGACGGTTATGTGGAAAACGAGGATATAGTTAGACTTAAAATACCAAAAACACCAGAAATAACCGAGGAACTATTCGAGACGTATCGTAATGTTAGGCGGAGTAACACGCTGCGAGGCGGAGACATGTGCGCGCGGCCCAAGCGAAGGCCTAATCTGAATTACGCGTTCGGTGGAAGCCTCAGGCTAAACAAAGGTTTTCACGCCGACATATGGTGAATTACCGAATCGATTTATACACCTCCTTTACGTAGTTAGAACAGTCTCCTATTTAAAATCTTCCCACTATGTACGATACATGCATAGACATAGGGAACCTTATATATTCACAATTCATAAATATATACAAAGCATCTTCACAACTTTCTGGATATATCTTCGTTTTAACACAGCCTTTTGAGTGTTAAAAGTTAGCATGGTGACTTTGGCTGACTAACAGCACTCCGCACTTTATTAACTAGTACCTACCGCACAGGTTGTGCCCTTTTGATTAAATTTCAGTAATATGCCAACAGTAAACCACCAAGAAGTTAGTGGTGAGTGTTGTGAGTTTACGGTGAATTGTTTTTGACTAACAACGCTTACTGCGAACTAACATCCTAATAATTATCTTTTAACACTGCACAACACATCCCAAAGCATTCACAGCATCTGCTTCAAACTAATGAGAATATCACTACTTTCTAATATTAACACTAAAAAATACATCAAAACTTATTCTAGTCTGAATATGTGGGGCTTCATCTAAGTTAAATTATCATCTAAATTTTGCGAAGAAAATCATATATTAAACACATGCATACTTTCAGGAATTGCTAATACAACAATTTAATTATATCGCCGCAAATCAAGACTATACAAAATTCAATGGTAAAGAGACAAACAATAAATCAATAACAACAATTCCAATTGAGGGTAAAAATGAAATATTAATTGAGTACGAAGATACGGACGCGGTGTTCGTCGCTAAACCGGTTTTGGTTGAGGATCGTACGGACAGACAATTCGTGGACATTATTGATTCAATCAATTCAAGCACTCAGTACGAACGTGAAAAGTCACCAACACGAAGTATAGACAATTCATACAGCTCAAGTAGCATTGAGGATTCAATCAAAATATATAACATACAAACTGGCGAGATAGTGAAGTGTATACCAGAAGATAAGGTATCGCGATACGCGTGTGACGAGAATGACAATGTACACTCGGTTGATAACAAGATCTCAGGTGAAATCATTGATGGGCTCAGTCAAAATGTTCCGCTCGGCGACGAAGCAATCGAGACTCTGAGACAGACAGACATACTGGAAACCAGTGAAATTAACGATATATTACCGCAATTACCTAAAGTGAAGGAGCTCGCGAAAAAGTTTATTAGCATGGATAATCTTAATGAACCTACCAAGGTGAGTTTAGTGACTCATTAAAAATGACTTATCAATACACAGTGACGAATACGAATTAACATTTGTGTAAACATTAAAAACAAATTCATATACAAAATAAACAATTATTGTATTTTATATCATTATCAGTGTTATCATAATGAGAGGGGTGGGTACTTAAAACTTATCCTCGCGTAATAGTGTTATCTTAACTAGTATTTTTCGCATACTTTTTAAATAAATAATATTCTTGTATTTCATACGAATTTATGCATTAAATAAAACAGATCAGGCTTACTGTTTAATTGTCAAAAGATACAAGAAAACACGCTGTAGCGGTTTACGTATACCTTCCAATAAAAATAATTAAAAAAATTAGGAAAATATCGCGTTTTTTGTAATTAAAAGTTTTTCACAGCCACCACATCAGCTATGGCGTCAAAGGAGTAAAGAGAACCTGCTCGATATAAAAGACAGGCCTAAGCAAACATACATGCACAGCCTTACAGCTAGGAGTATCTCTAAAGCGTTTCGTGAAGAACTTAAATTATCAAAACCCACCAGTATTAAAGTCCCTGGAGGAGCCAATGAATTCCCTGAAGGTGCAGACGAGACTCTTAATGAATCCAGTCAAGAAAGACCGCCAAGTCCAGTCCCCGAACCTGGCACTATTAAGACAAAGTTAGCCTTTTTTGAAAGTTTAAAATCTAAATTTACCAGCAAATAGCGACAATGTAAAATATTATATGTGATTGTCTTTATTGTTAACTTATTAACAGAATTTTGTCAACTCAATTTTGTAAATGGGTTTCATATGTATATAGCTACCACATGTTTAAATCACAATAAACTTGTTTTGTAGTTATTACAGTACGAGGTCGGTTTTAAATTGAAACAGCTAATAGAACGCAAAGTTACTAAAACCAGTAAAACAGAAAAAAACGATGTATTTCATTCATAACATTATTTTTGACATTTAACAACAAATAAAACTTATTTGAAATCGATTAAAATCAATTGTATTATAATATTGAAGGTGCTTTTAGTATAGATAAATAATTGCATGGGTTCATATATCATATAACTAAATTGTGGTGTAAATAAATAGAATAGTGCCATTTTGTAATCATTATTTAGCGAATGCCAAAGTTGTAAATAGGAACATTCCAATAAAATTAGTGGTTGTGTGTATTGAAGTAATTTTGTAATTTGTAGTTACTAATAGTCAGAGCATTGCTATATATTAAATATGTTTCCCAATAATTATTTAATTCGAGCAATACTATGATTTATAAATATTGGTGTGTGCAATAATTATTAAAACC
Organism: Leptophobia aripa; assembly: GCA_951799465.1. NCBI lineage: Eukaryota > Metazoa > Arthropoda > Insecta > Lepidoptera > Pieridae > Leptophobia > Leptophobia aripa. The sequence continues at coordinate 5,977,684 of OX637280.1, forward strand.
CCATATAGTATGAAATGTGATAATGAAGATATTAAAATAAGATAAATATTTTTTGGATGAGGGGGTGTTTTTCTTGGGGGGGGTTAATTAAATATTAAAATACACCCTGCTTTTTTATTTAACACTATATTGAGTTAAATTTTCTCAGTCTATAACATCATTGTAATGTCTTTATCAGCACCCCCTGAGACTGGAGGGCATTCAACTTTCTATTCAACAAAGCTTTCTGCTACCAACAATCTCAAATAAGCATTTGGGATAGATGCTAGCCGGTCCCAGATCAAGGGGACCGTATGTCACGAAATGCAATTATAGGGTTGTGGCTGGCGGTGCTGACCCGGAATACCCACTCGCCATACTCTAGTCAGTGGTTAGACGTCTTATTAAGAAGTAGTGCGTTATAATGAATAATAAAATAATTACAAGTGTCTAACATTTATTCACACACACTTTACATATACTAATACACAAATTATTATTATTAAATAAATTTAAAACCTTTGGTCCTTATGGTAGCGTAGCCATAAAGCTGGCGGCAATTCTTCGCTTACTATTAAAATAATAATTTACACTGTACGCCTGTTTTAGCTTAACCGTATAATATTCTGAATTGGCGGGAAACGAAAGCGAACCCACAGACTAAACACAAAAGTCACACGCTATGCTCTTATTTAAAAAGTCATAGAAATAGAATGCGAAGGAGCTTGTAATGCTCGTCAGACGATTTAATTATGCGTACTAGTTCTAAACTACAAGTTATGTTTAAACCTTTAGGTTAAAACAAACTCCTAAAGGAGTTTGTTTTTTAACGAAGTACATTGATTTTCTAAGCAATTAGAACTTTTTGAACAGACTATTACTAAATACGTTAATAACGTTATCTATGAACGAAAAATTGTCTACAATTGTCAAAATTATATACCGGGTGTTAAGAGTAGACTACCGCATGATATCATTCGAGTTTTAATTATAAATAATGAAAAGCACTTAACATTCTTGTGAATAGTAGTTTATTACCATTATAATTGGCTGGGGCGAAAATAACACATATCTCGAATTATTGTCTATAATATAGGTATAATGTCTATTAACATCGAAGGAACATTTGTGTCCCAGAAGATTAACAAAATTCGATGGATTCCTGAAGAATATGTAGAAACTAAACACTTTTTTACCGGTAGTTGGGATGATGACGAAAACTCCATAAAGGTTTGGGCATTTGAAAGTATACCAGAAAATGAAAATGTAGAATATCCTCGACAGTTATCGGAGTACAAAGTTGCGGGAGATGTAACCGAAATCAAGTTTACAGATAAAAACAAAATTGCTGTGTCTCTATCCAACGGTGAAATTAGGTTGTTAGAGATTAGTGCGTATGAAAGACACAGTCCACTGAGGGAAATATATACTTGGAGCAAATTACATCATATTAAGTAAGTTTCTTCAACTTTAAATTGTTTACTTTATTTCTGGATTAAAGATTATTCCAATGTTAATAACTTCTTTACTATTCTCAATTTATTTCTCATAATATATGATTGTAAGTTGTAACACCTGTTATCTTGTTCCTTTTCAGTTTGGACAGATGTTCATGTACTGCCCTAGACACATTTGAAGGGGATATAGTAACCGTAGGTGAAGATGAGAAAGTAAACATACTCAGCAGCAGGAGGGGAGATATAACTAGATCAATCTCAGACACCGATAGTTGTTCTGTACATTCAGTCTCTTTTCTTAAATCAAATGAGGTAAGATAACAGCTTCGTCAGCCCAAAAAAATTATCTATAATTTCATGTTTTCATCTGTGATTTTCGGCTTAGCACATCTAATCTCATTGTAAAAATAACCCCTCTAAATATGATTGGGATGTAAATTTTCTGAGACATTTTGTCATATGCCTTCCAATTATTGCATTTTTAGTAAGCTTTTTCATAATATCCTAAAAGTACGCCTTCAACAATATTTCTAGTTGAAATCTAAGATGTTTGGTAATAATGTAAAAATTTTAGGTCATAGTTGGTAATCTAAGAGGACAAATGAAAATTTGGGATATCAGATCAGAAAGCAACAAACCAGCAGCATCTTTCATTTTTCCTGGTGATGAAGTAGCTGTAACATGCATTATCCAACACTCAACGCAACCGCATATAATTCTAGCCGGCAGCGAGTGTGGATCATTAGCCGTTTGGGATTTACGTATGAACAAATTCCCCACTTCCCAGTTGAGCGCACATGCGTCTGGTGTTACCGAAATGCAATTCCATCCGGAAAATCCAAAAAAATTAATAACATGCTCTTTGACTGGTGAAGTATGGGCTTGGAATATGGAATCATTGACAAAGAAATCCGGTGATAGTTACTTACCACTGGATGATAAAGTTAAGATGTCTGTAAGCTCCCTAATTCCCCCTTTGCACAAGGCGGTCAATACAATACATTGTGATAAAGAAAGAGTTCTTTGTGGAGCTGATAATGAAGCCATATATTTAATACAAAATCTTAAATATTAGTGTTTCTTTTTATAAATAGTTTTCTACAAAAAATAATGTTAAGCCTTTAATAAAGTCTGTAAAATATATGCATCTGTTTTTATCTCTTAATAATAATTATGAGCTTTATTTATTATACTAGCTTTCCACCCGCGGTTTCGCCCACGTGTAATTTGGTTAAGTATATAGCGTTTTATTAATGATCTCGACAGGGCTTTCTTTCACGGGCTTAAATCTTGTTACAATTGGAATTATATATAGCCTGTGTTACTCAGGGATGATGTAGCTTTACAGGATCCGACGGATCCACTCTCAAATTAACTTACAGGCAATTACTTTTCTGACAATTTTATATTCTGATAGTCATCTTCTTATGTGGATGATGGAAGGTAAAACTCCTCAGCGGTTAAGAGTTGAAAGAAAATTATTACGAAGTTATGAGTTCGAAATACGTACTTGTGACTTTATTACTTATTAGCTTGACCAAATAATAAAAGGTAAGCCTCATTGACGTTAAGGATGTAGGTGGAAAAATGGATGCGGACCAACGATAAACGTCTCTTCACTCGTTTCCTTTTACTTGTTTGTAAAGGTAGTGTTCACTCAAAATAATCATAGGGTAAAACGTTAATGAAAGTTTGAAGTGCATGGTAGTCATTACACAATGGAGCATCTTAATACCGCGATCTATTGGATTGGATTGGATATTTGGCCTAAGTAGAAGTTCTTTAAAAAAAAACTAAGACTCAACCTCGCACACTCACTCACACAGCAACACCAATGCACACACTGTTACACACACACACACTAAAATGTTCGTACTTCACATAGTTTCACTTGTTCATGAGTATATATATTTTTACTTATTTTTTCGGTTCGAGTTTTTTTTGTTATTATTTTTTCTGATCTTAGATTCTATTTCCGGTTCTATATTTTAACCTTATTTTGGCTTTATTTTTAATCTATTTTTATTGTGTAAACTGTTTTTGATAAGCTGTATAGGTTTAAGATATAAAAATATAAAATAAATCTAGGGTGATGACGAATTTTATCAACGCCATCTATTGAGCACATTGTTCAACACTTCAACCGCGCCCGCGCGGACTGCGTTATTTGTTATTTTTGTTACCTCTCATAAGTTTTAATATTAAGATTAACTTATATTAGAACATATTTAACAATATATAACTAATCAATCAATATAAGTGTTTAAAAAATTTGAAGCAGTGGTTGAAGTAAATTTTCAATTGACCATAACTTCTCTTTCTCTCAACCGATTTTGACAAAATAAACTTTTGACAACGCTCCCAATTATATGTAATCCAACTGTAAAAACGCGTTCAAATCCGTTCAGTAGTTTTCAAGTTATAACGTACCAGACAGACAAGAACTCCAAAAATTGTTTTTTTGGTTTCTATGACGCTTATTTAATTGCCTCCTTTCAGTTTTTTGGAAAAATATTTAATGTACAGACATTCGATTTTTACTGTCTTATTATTAGTATAGATTATATACTAAATAGGTATTATCTAATTTCTTATTTCATATGCTTTCTACTAGATATTACTTATTATTTGAATCTTGCAATAGTCTTGGATCTTTGGATTGTATTTGTGATATTAGAATTGGTCTATATTTTTATTTTTTTCATACTGAGATTGAGTAATAGACTATACAGTAGATGTCTCCATCACTCTTTGATAGTTGACGGTTAAAACAGATGAAAATAAAACCAAATTTTAAATTACACATGTTTATAATTGGAAGTAAATATGCTTACATATAATATACATAACAAGTCAGTCTTTGCTTGCCTAGACAATTGTTAATTTTTATTAATATCTTGGATACTTTTGGAACTGTTAAGTTCGTTAGATTCTAAAATAAAATATAAACATTGGCACCAGCTTGCACCTTTCCAAATGGTAACCCATCACTCAAATGGCACCACAAACCTAGACCTTACCTTAATAGTGGAGATGTTTAAGCCATAGATTTATCATCAATCAGATGTTAACATTACAAGACTAAATATTTCAAAGTAAAGATGAATGACATCATACAGTAAATATGGTTCTTGTAAATTGTATTTTAAATAAGAAAAAACATGAGAAGATTTAAGAAAGATAAAATTGTAGTTAACTAGCCACGCCTATTACAATTCCTTACATGGAAACGGCTTAGCCTCAACTGGATTTATACTAAATTATATAATAGTTATTTGGCTTCATGTACCACTATAACTTAACATATGGAGTATACAATAAACAATATCACTCAATATAGTATCTTAAAGTAGGATTCCAATACATATGTTATATTCATTAAAATCGAATCAGGTAAAATATGAACATATTCAAATATGGTTTCATCTAACATGCAAAAAAGCACAGCACAATTGAAGCACCTCACGGGTCCATTAAACTAGTCACAGGCTCAATTGAATCAAAATCAAGTGTGATTATTCCTTTTGTGTTGGTGCAATTTCCTCTGAGAGGCGACGAGGAGGGAGGCAGGCGCGGTCCACAATTGGTCGTTCCACCGCATCAGGGCTTCGGTCACGTGACAGCTGTTCGCCGCCGTCGCTAATTGGGTCTCGAGGCTGTCCGTTTGCTTCAGGAGGAGACTGCAAAATGTATATCAATTTAGGTGTTCTGATGGTGGTATTATATCAAAACAGATTTTAATTTTCAGAGAATAAATATGCATTCAGCACACAAAATTGATCGTGAGAGTGATGAGCCTTTAATAAATGGAGCCTTAAATTGCATACGCGCTTGGTACACTCACATGAACATCAATCGAGGAAACCGACCTATTCAATAGGTTTTTTTGTGGAGAAGTATTTACCTGGGTGGAAAGAGTGCTGGGGCAATGATCATGGCGACATTGTGCTCGCTCATCTTGTTGACGTCGCTCATCTCGACAATCTCACGTACAAGTCGTAGAATCTCTCGTAAGGTCGCGCGTTGTTCGGCCGGAAGGAGTAAGACGAGGAGGTTCAGCGCCCGGCCTTGGGTGCTGCCCGACAGTGCTGATGGCAACACATTTAAATAACTCAAAAATAATATAAATGGAGTCCAAGTCAAAATCTCTTTATTCAATAAGGTACGTTTTGAAACTTAAATCTAATTATAAGCCTGTTCGTACGCGACCAAGCTGAGAAGATGGCAAGAAACTCGTTTTGGAGTATCGAAATCTCCTTATAGTGGTCTCATACCATATGTGTGGTAGAACAGCCTGACCAGTTCCTGCGTGAGCGGCGGCTGCGGAAGCGCTCGCAGAAGCCTCTTGAAGACAGCAGCAAGATCGTGTCCAGTGGCCCGGGACAGGGCAGCCTGAACACCCACACGCTCGCTGTACCACTGCTGCTCTATCAGCTGACACAGCGATTCGATCTGAAAATCATTTTTAAATTAATAAAAAATAGGAATTTATTCATAAATTATTACCAATTTGACCACAGTATGTGGTGTACTACACGAGTGTACCTGACTTCAGCGACATCTATGATCTGCTGCTGCAAACGATACGATGACTAAGGTCTAAGTCTCAGATCTTTTGACCTCTATTATCCTTAAAATAGCAGACATCTTTGTCTGCGATTATATTATCCCCGTAGCAGTTATAATATAGTTATACAGTACGGACCTTATGCTTGTTCCCAGGCACTCTCAGCAAGCCTTCATCCCTAGTCCTGTCCCTCAGAGCCTCGATAAGAGTCCTCACTATGGCGGGAACGGAGCTCCAGGTTTCCTCCCAAATAATCATATCTTTGCGGAGGAGGGTCTCAAGAGCCACTCCGAATACGGCACCTTCTGAAATTAAAAAGAAAAACTTTTTTATAATCGTGATGCGGTTTAAGCGTTTTAATAATTTATAAAAAGGCTACTCGTTAAGACGTACCCAAATCGATTATTGGTTAATTAGTTCAATTTTAATTTCGTAGTAAGTTTAATTAGTCTAATTAATATTTTTTACTATACATTAATTAAACATCTTTAAAAATTGAATGATTTAAAGAAAGTATTGAGATGGTGGGCCAAGAACCCGCAACGCCGGGAGCTAAACGGCTCTCAAGTAGGTAGTAGGGAAAGGACCCAAATGGAGGGGAGGAGAAATGAGCTCATATCTCATATCATTAGTTTCTGCTATCATAAAATACCTTCTTTCCTCTTCTTTTTCGGTGGTTTTCTCTTGTGGAATGGCAGCGAATACTTGTCGAACAAAGCAGTCAATTCGAGCCAGAGCAGAGGCTGCAGCTTCTTGAACTGCGACTCCCCGAGACCTTCGATGTCCACTGTGCTATCGTGTTCGGGCCATTCCTGGAAAAAAATCAACTTTGTCTTGAAAAGAGACTTTTGGGTACTTTGAATCTTAAAGACTGATGGTAGCTAACTTTAATAAATAGATAAATTAAGCAACAAAGGTATCTTACTTCATCGTGTTCGAGCATCTGACGATCGAGATTGAACTTATGTTCAAAGCTGAGAGGCTGCGCAGACGCGGCGCTCTTCGTGCGGGAGACTGGCGCGTGCTTCCTGAAGATTCATTTTTATTTATTAGAAATACTTATGATTTACGTATTCAATTTATGAATGAATGTCCCACTCACATAAAAAGATCGTTTTCTTTGAGTATGGATCCATTGATGCGCTCCTTACCAATGCGTGGACCTTGTACGGTCCCATAGCGTTGGTAGCCAAGAAGCTCTATACCTTCTGTAATTGTAAGCATTACTTTATAAGACTGATTTGTAGGCAAATCTCAAATGATTAAAACAACAAAATCCCTATTGTACTAACAAACTTTAACAACAGCAAAAATTAGAAACAGAACTAAAACTAATTATATCATTACGATTATATTGTCATTATTCATCGCAATTTTAACGTGTGCAAATTCTTATAACAAGTGTTTTAGTATGTAATTTACATGTTTATATGAATATTAGAAATAATTGTAATTAATAAACTAACCGGTATTAGAAGCTATATCAGCCCAGTGCAGTTCGTTGGGCTTAAATAGCTCGTGGCCAGGCCGAGGCGGGGAGTTCAGTCCTGGGGGGGAAAGGCGCGCGCGTCGCCCGCTCGGCGCTGACGGCGTACGTGCGATCGGCGAGTGCGTGCCCGCTGGGTAACTGTCGCTGTAGTGAGAGAATTATGTTAACTCAACACTTGTATCAGAGAGCACTTTATAGCTCTTTATTTGAAAGCAAAATTAAAATCTAAATTACATATATTGGATAGTTTATTTTACGATGAAACGCTAAGTTACACGATCCAGCTACGACGAAGAAATACGGGAAACTCATATTTAATCTAATCTTAATCTCATCCTTTCATAGAAGCAAAACAAAACGATTTTAAATGTAAAGATTTTAGTATATCTGCAACGATTTTCTGTGTTAGTAGAATACTACTATAATTGTAATAACAATTATAGTATTTCTTTCAATATCTTTAAATGTAAAATTATTTGTCTGATTAAATACAATGTTGTTAATCTACTTACACAAAGTCAGGAGGTGTGGCCGCATCAGCCCATTCGGTCGGTGGACTGCCTGATCCGCCACTCGGCAGCGAGTCCAAGGAATCCGGGGTCGCACTGCGCGACCGAGGCTCGCTGCCACTTGAATTCTGTAAACAAATTTCAGTACTTTTATAACTCTGCCCTTAATAAAGTGTGAATATAAATTAATTAGAGACAAGCAAATGAAATTGAACTCAGCATATATGGACTGTCTCGAACGGGTATGAAAAGTCCTAAATGGCGCAAAAGAACTAGGCAGACAGTATTATTATATGTTTAAAAACTTGTGCAACGACTCGATCGTCTCGGACAATAAATTGGGATTGTAACAATAGTTTATGTAAAATACTATAGCAATATCTGTCTCGTAATAGATGTAATGACTGGGAAATATATACATTACTACACCACAGAACACTTTTCATTTTTATTGTCTCATTATGAAACATTAGTTGTAAAACACGGGAACCAAGACTTAACAGTGAACACGTGACGCTTACAAAACCTTCTCTTTGCTACCAAAATGTAACTTACGTACAATATCAAAAATAGTACTTTGGTTTTGAAATTAATATTTTCATAGAAAAATGGCACAATTTTCGAATGTCTAATGGTCATGCATAATCTTAAATAATATAAAGTACTTTATCTAATATATAAAATTCACGTGTCACAGTGTACGTTCCCTTACTCCTCCGAAACGGGTTGACCGATTCTTCTCAAATTTTCTGAGCATATTGAGTATGTCTGAGTATCGGCCAACATCTATTTTTAGAGACATTTTTTGGCTAAACGACGTTTGTCGGGATCAGATATTTTTAATATATAATTGTACACGTTACGCCACTACTACGGTAAACAACAAAAAATCAACTAATCAAGATAGTACACAAAACAGATCACATTCGAACAAAGCCAGGCGCTCAACTTGTAGCAACGGAGGTGACGTGAGACCGATTAAATAACAATTAAGTTGAATAACTTTCGCGTTATTTGTTTAATTTAGACAATTACTATTTCCTAAGAACGTTAACCCGGTTTCGGTACGTCGAACGAGAATCTGCGATAATAAGATAAGTGTGGTTAAAACAAAACATTTTAATAGAGACGTATATGTATAACTTAACTAGTAAGATAACTAATTTAGTAAATTAGTAACTAAATAAACTAATTTAGTAGGTTCATTTTTAAAGTAAAGAATTACGTCCAAACGGTTAAAACAACAAAACGTCCGGTGTTAGCGGAAATGTCGTAAAACCAGTACCCAGTGATTAGGAGACACACTGGCTGCAACAGCCTTGTCGATACGACCTTGACCATACCAGTTTTGATTAAAATTATCGTTTTTTTAATGTCAGTCATTTAATTAGCTTTCGATTTCATTCAATCTTGTTTATGAAGTTTAATAATAATTGCATTTGTATATAAAACTCGTACATTTTTTCAAACATTCAAAATGTATATTTTATTTTGCTGGTGCTTATCTCGCTCAGAATACAGCAAAGAAATGCCCCCAGCATTATGGGTACTCTGCCACAAGGACCATGGTTTGTTTCGTTTAAAAATATAAATAAAAAAGTATTTTAATTATATTGCCTAGTTAACGTATATTAAGTAGTATTGTGTCTGTGTTAAGTATATTTAAAAAAATACATATTCACAGAGACGTTTTATTTGCGGCTTAGATAAATATAAATATGTATAACAGTAAGCTTCGTTGGTTTTTTTTTTGTTTTAAAATTAATCTTTCATAATATATTAAACTTGAATCACGGCAATTAAGATGCGGCCATGTATAAAAGTACGTGTTAATTTAAAACAAAGTACGATAAAACATTCCCTTTTGTATTCAAAGGTTGAACGACTGTTCTGGGAAGAGGATGCGTTAATAAAATGGTTTTAACTGGAACTAACGTACTGCAGGTGAATTATAATGTTTCGGTTATATCTATTCAAGAACTTTGTGATGAGCTTTTTATTAGTTTTTCTATGCGATTGTACGCCGTTTTGTTATCAATAATATTGTGGTCAATGAGGATATATGTATATGTACTTTGTCTGTTGATGGGGCTAATTAATCAGGTGTGAAATCAAATGAAACAATAAAAGTGTCCTTTAAAGGCTAAGTGTTAACAACATCAAAACAAAACTGTATTGAATTCTTGTTTACATGCTTTCAAAATACGAATGTGTTTTATTGATAACTACTTAATAACTCAATGGTTCCGAGTTTTTGGTTCTCGATAATGTTTTGGGGTGGCACCAAATTCACCGTTATCAGGTAATAATATAAAAACAAATACTAACGGGCATACGTGAGTAAAATTTATTACGTATTCATATATTGGGGGACATTAAAAATAGCAACTAATCAACTATTTCGGACATGAGTTATTTGACCTACACTTAATTGCCTATGCCGAAGGTTCAATGAAGCGAGGTGAGGTATAATTAATATACTCTGGGCATTATTCCATTTTAACGATAATTTTACATGTAAAAGGTCACATTTGGAACATGTAAAATAATGTGACGTTATTCGTAGGTTTGTTTGACTGCAATACACATGATGCATTCGCCGGAGTATGGTGTAATGGTTGCAGCTCTTTACAACCGTGCTGTAGAGTTTTCTCGTCATTTGACAGAAGTAAATGCAATTGTAGAGTAAATTTAGTATATAATTTTTAGACGATTTTTAAGTGAAATTTATTTCCCTATATACATAAAGTTATCTTTAACATACATTAGAACAAGACGAGACAATCTCGATATGTTATTTTAAATAAGTTTTAATATTGCTTCAGATGCGTGATAACTGTGCCAATGGCCGTCCAATATATAAAATTGTTATGAACATAGCTCGCGTGCAATAACGAAACAAAACCTTCAATAAATGAAATTATTTCCTTCGAATAATATAAAATTATTTTCGCCTTACATTAGAATCGTATTTACCAAGTATAGTAATAACATCGTCTTTGTTTAGTGGTCGCACAAAATATTTAAATATTATCAGAATACTTGTCCTATAGCTGTGTAATCTCACAAAACCAGTCTCTAATAAGTTCTATTCTTTTAAGAAATTGAAAGTACCAATTTTCTGATACTATTACTACTAATTACGACACGATATTTTTGGTATAAGAAATGATATGACTAATCTCTATATTAGGCATATATTAGGCAGTAAAATTTGGATGGCTTGTCCCAACTGTATTTATGTATAGTCAATATAATTATGTTTAAAAATGTAATTGGTTCTATGGTTCTATGGTGGACGGTTCTATGAGACTACCAGTCTTCTACTCTAGTCATGTACTTAAGATTGTTTGAATTTTTTTTGTGATTTGTGTGTTTTTTTGATTTTATATTTGTCTGTTTGTGTTTAAATAAATTAAAAAAAAAGTTAATTTATAATCGCAATACAAGTATATATCGCATATCATATTATAATAGATCTGATTCTAGATACCTTTTAAAAGATTCCAATAGGACCTTATCACTAAGAGCTATTTCTAATACTTGTTATCAGCGCATAATTCTTTACCACTTTTGTTTATCTTAATGACTTAAGATTTACGTACAGACCTCTAATTGGAATGTCCTACTTATGTAGAGTAATCCCATAATATAAAAGCGACTTAGTAATGGATGGGAAGAAATGAATTTAATAACAATCTTTTACATTAATAATCACAAATTAATTATTGAAAAGTAACTTATATGTACACATAATAGATTTTTTTTAAATAATTATTTTGACAATACGAGATTGATAGTCATAGGACGTATGTATTTGTAGATATTTAACACTAGGTAGAAGAGAAAATGCATTACCATAATATCAAGGTACGACCGCACCAGCGCCAGTCCCCTACAATTCCCCATTTTCTCGCACACTTTATGTCTCATTGTATCACAAATCATTGTCACACATCCACTCCACACAACAAACACTTGTAATATTGCGTTTTGAAATTCGCCGGACGCCAGCCAATTTTCAACGTCCGTTAACACAATAATTTTTTTACGTAATTAAAAGGGATATTCGAACGACCGTCCTCGGCTGGTATACACAACAAATTGGTGCATTTGTAATTTCTAATGACTCCATTAACGAAGATTTCTGGTGCCCGTTGTTGTGGGAATCGATTTTCGATATTTCAAGTGCATTTAATCCATGTACACTGTATGAAATACCTCAGCAATAGTAAAACGTTCATTCGTATAGCTTGTCAATAATAATATAATTTTCGTTTGGACTTAATATATTTAATGTTTGGAGAATCGTATTGAAGAAATGACTGAAATAGGTAGTATCACCTAGTACGCGCTAAGATCGAATGGTACTTGTTTATCAACCGACGGAAGAACGAAATGTGTAATCTCGCATTCTACTCCTCTTTTATAAGGTACAAAAAAGCAAGACGTAAGTGCTGACTTGCTAAATCGCAGATTTTTCCTGACGATTAACCCAGTGTTAAGGTGATTTGGCGCAAGATACCATTAAAATGAGCGATTCACGTGAAGCATCACGAAATACTTAGTGTAATGACACTTACATTTGTGGAGTATGTCAGTATAATGCTTTTATTTTAGTTCACTTGAAATTCGGTCAAAAATCAAGAGCGCATCTTGACACATAAAGTCATGCTTGATCTTTTTACTTCTAAATTGATGGATTCAACTTAAGAATATCATACATTGATGATTTTGGTGTTGACTATTATGATTTTAACCTAAACGGCCATCAGTTCATCATGTTTCTCTTCTAGCAACCCTCAAAGCGGCAATACTACAATAATAATATGACTGCATTCTGATTTATGTCAATAAATGTGCACGATACTGGAAAGTGTAACCTAAGTGTAAGTGTGACCTTGTTTTTTCGTGTTTGGAGAGTCAACAGTATATATAAGAACCATTGAAATTTGTGAAAATTTACGAAATTTCTGGCTCCCTATACATTTTTTTACTAAAACTAAGTGTCTAGTAATTATTAAGTATGTTTGTGATAAACAAGTATATTGATTTAATACGGTAGATTTCACTATAATTAATGTGAATATTCCAAATGTGTACAAGAATTCAGGTGTCAGATGAAAGTGAACTGAGATTTTGCTACGCTACGATCGACTCAACTTAAAAAATAACTTTCTCAACCGAGAGCTCATTTAAAGCCCTTACATTCGTTAGAAATATATTTCTTGTACTAAGTGGATTGAATAGGTCCGGTTCTCTAACCAGCTTCCATAGAAGATCCATCTATCATAATATTTTTTTAACATATTTAGACATTGGAAGGTCCAAAAGCTTTAAGAAATAATAACAACATCTTACCTCTAAGTCACGGAAGACATCCCTTATATCAGGTTTCCTGGCGCGCGTCGCAGCCTTCTTTCGTCTAACGGTTCTATTCAGGCGTCTGACTCTACGTCTGACGGCGGCCGCTTGTTCCCGCGGCAAAGGCCGCACAGCTTCACCCAGCTGGGCCTCTGTCACCTCCAGGCCAGCCTGAAATGGCGCCGCGAGAGACCCAAGACCAGCCGCTTGGAGCCATTCTGTTTCTAATTCGCCTTCTGTTGAAGAAGAAATGACTTTAGTGATGTGTTACTCGGTACATTTGTTTTCGTCTTTAATCTGTACTTGTAAATACTTCATATTAATTGTATATAACGAAATTGATATGGACAAAAATGAATCTTGGTTGTTTATTGGTCTTTAAGCTGAATTAAACCAACGGCTGTTATGTAAGCTCTAGGAACATATTTATTGATTTATATTTTCCACATATAATCGTATCAGCGATCACTTGTGTACGTCAATTATTTCCTTATGTATCTACGAGTGTTCCAAAATAAACCGGTCTAAGATACCTACAAATAACTTAACTAGAATAATACAACATATAAACAAAAGCTAAAAACCACGTAGGTCTATGAAATTCTTTGGCCGTAAGGTAAAAATCGTGCCTCTAACAACCTTTGCATTGAAAATTATTACATGCTTTGAAAATTGTACAGGAAACGTATATATAATGTACTTATGTCATTATATAGTAATGATACACTTTTTACAGTAAACAACAATAACCATTATAACATCGTCCTTCATGTTTTTCGGGTACATTAAGTATTTTTTGCTCAATTATCAAAAGACATTACTCAAAAGTAAACCTTACTATGTTCCAATAACGGTGCTAATTCTGTGCGAATGTATATATTTTTTGTCGATACAAAATATCAAATCGGCACACAAAGCAAAACAAAAAGTTGACGTAGGTTAAGGAACTCGTGATATTGGCAAATTATAAATGAAATACACTGCGATTTTAATACATTTTGATACAGGTTCTTTGATCCATTTTTTTTAATAGGTAAAAATCGAAGACGATCCAAAACACGTGCAAGCAAAGCAGCTGTCAACAATTAAGTGAATGTAAAATGGCCGAGCTTGTCGTCATAAGTGAGAGACATGAGTACCAATATAACGCCACAAAAAAATCGAAATTCGAATATACGTAACCCGCGAAAATTCAAAATTCGCGATACTTTTTGAACACCCCTCGTACATAGTTGTATTACTCACACAATCTAGGCATATTCAATTACGTGACAAATATTGTTATCTTAAAATTTATGGTTATTGCAATAGAATGTTTATTTAAAATAAAAGTATATTCGTATTTCGTCTAATTACTATAAAGTTTAATTGCGCGTTTATATTTTCGTTATGAGATCATACGAGATTCAAAGAAATAACTGTTATAAAGAGATTTAGGTACCGACACCCACTCGTGAAATATTGTTATTAAACGAAGCAACCGCTATCTAAGTGGTCACCTAAATACGGATAACAAAAAATAAAATAATTATACACTTTGTCTAGGCTAAGCGAGGGCGTACTGTAACTTGGACAATTCTTTTGTTCTACTTTTTAAATCTGCTTGAAAAAAAAAACCGCTAGAAATTATTGTACTGTGTTTTTTGTATTAAAAATTTCTAACAATGCCCTGTCGTTTCTAGTTGTATTAAACATATTTTAATAGGCTAAATGGATTTAGAATAAAAGGTTATGCATACGTGAAAGTATCCGTATGAACCAAAGCAAAATCGAATTATACGTAGATTGATTGTTTCTTTCAAAAGTTAGTGCTTCAACCATAGATGGCCTTGGGTCTTGATAAATAAGTATATCAGTGTATGTCAAGGAAAATCATTTGGTGCATACGACTCGAACACACGCCTTTAAGGTTCACAGTCGCTAAGCCACTTTGTCACACTTCTTAAGAACAAAGGATTTTATTTTCAAATTTAAACCTATATATTTTAATCTATCGGATGTTTATACAGTCTGTGACAAAGTAAACTGTCTAGTTTCACCAGAAGCAGTAAATTCCAATCAATTATTGTCTAACAAGGATGCAGCCACGCTTCTAAATATAAATTTTGAGTCAGCGGTTAATGCACGCTTAGTTTGGTTTATATTTAACTAAGAGGTTTAAGTTTACGTGCGATAAAATAATGGTATAAATCGTTTTAAGAAATATTTTTGCTTGTAAATGATACAGGGCACGCACATGATTTCTGTGTCTTTCTCTACTAAGTTCATATGAATTATGTCAGTATAAGCACAAATTTAAATCAACAAAAATACTAAATCAAATAAGCGCCACTTGAAGAGACAATTTTAATAGCTACACGATGTATGTTTGTCTATTTATACACACAAATTTGTGTCACAATCGTTCTATTTCATATGAATATTTGAACTCACATAAGATGACAAAAATATCATAGTTTTAAAATGTTACGTTGTGAAAATAAAAAAAATATGATTGAACTTTCTATAAAGCCATTAATATCTAAATACATTAAAACATCATTGACTTATCTTTGTTAGAACTGAGTTATTGTGTGTTCTTCGTCTGCTTAAAACTACTGCTAATCTGCTGGTATCTTCCTTTCTTGTATATTAGCTATGAGAACCTATAAGTCTCTTAATCTTAGTTTATGTTTTGTTATTGTGTTGGCGCGGATTTCGATATGAATAATAATGCTTGGACTTAATAAGCGACAAACGAAGCGATGGGCTACAGCCAGTACAATATTTAAATTACTAACTGGAATGTAAGGACTATATGCCGGAACTTAAAAACATAAGTTTAGAATGAAGAACGTCTATCCATTGATAGTTCAATTACATGGAGCTTTTAACATTAAGCTGTTAACATTAACAAGATGGACAGACAGATTGACTGCGCTATTAGACCACCTACGGACACTCAATTTGTAATTTCACCCGCATTAACTCACTGAACCATGTTTGGTCATCGTTCTATAAAAACTTTTACATTTCTCTACAGGATTACTTAGTTGTATATAGTTTGTTCTTTTTAGATTTGTTAAGTTTATAAAAATGCTAATTTCAAACGCCTATATGACCCAGACATAATATGGCTTACGGGTCGTAAACATAGCTTGTAAAAAGATTACAATCTGAATTTATCAACTACGAATGGCACAATTTTACTTTGTTTATTATTTGTTTTCAAATGTGAAACAAATCCTCGATATAACCCGGTTGTCAATACAGATAATCATTTATTTATTGTACTCACCGAGAACGTATTTGGCGTGAAATCGGCATAGTACTCCCATAACACACATTTAGTTACAATATTATTGTCAATTGTCATTAGAATTCGATTCGCGTCGCGCCAATTTTTTTTGTCTCTGACAAAATTCAAAAAAGGAATTCTTGGCCGCTTACCAAAAACTCGATACGGCTATTTTGGTTGAAACTTAAAAACACCTAGGACACGCCTCTTAGGACGATTAAATATTATTAATAAATTATATTATACTAAGAGTAAATTTAATAATTAATAAATAAAATACGACTAATAATATTTACGTCATAAATGAATAAAAGACAGATAAGATAAATGGTAAGAGTGTTGTTTCAACGATAAATGTCACTAATGCAAAGTAGAGCGCGTGCCAATACACTCATTTGAAATAACCACATTGTTATTACACTATTCACATCATTCACTCATAATAGTCTATGATAAAATCTATTTTGTCTTTGGTTTCAAGCTTCGCGCGCCGGTGTCCGTTCCAGACTGCGTACAAGCTTACAGTTTTCACTTGAGTTTATTATGAACTTATATTTAGACTCGATCGAAACTCAATGTATTTAATATGTGTTTGCAATACGCTTTACGCCCCCTTAGTGAATCACAGTGTAATTAATAGAAAACGTTTGTTCTAACGAACAATTTTTTATTAATAATGAAGTGTTAAGGCCAGGTGTTTATAATTTAAATAAATGAATAAAATTTAAAAATATACATACAGAAAAGTTAACAGGGACATAATATGTCCGTGTATCGCTAGTTAAGAGTGGATAAATAAAATATATTTGTAAATTTAAAAATGTAAATTATTTAAATTATATTCAAAAAATGTTGAATATTTACAAAATATTTATAATGACGCATGATACAAATCCTTCAACACAGTTATGAAAATAATGTGATAAATTCGCGGATCAATCCGTTAAAAAGGATTTAATTTTAATGCGTATTATAAAAACACAACGAATCCATTCGATCAATTTAAATGCAATAAATAAATACAGTAACATTAAAAGTGTATTAAATATATATTAACGATTGTTT
The DNA here is from genome assembly GCA_951799465.1 of Leptophobia aripa. Taxonomy (NCBI): domain Eukaryota; kingdom Metazoa; phylum Arthropoda; class Insecta; order Lepidoptera; family Pieridae; genus Leptophobia; species Leptophobia aripa. The sequence continues at coordinate 5,995,391 of OX637280.1, forward strand.
GCACACTTTAATAATACAGAAGTTTTTAATTTACCAGAATATGACAAACCATTATCTCTGTTAACCCGTGAATCAATCACGGGTCACTTAAGGAATGAAACTATGACCCGGTTTGACATTACCATTCATTCACTACAGAAGTAATGTAAACACTCCGATTCACCGACGTCATAATCATAAATATCACAAACTCACGTGTCTTCATTCAGCATCTTCGTTCTAAATATAAATCGTTCATTTTATTTTTATCCTTAGATCAATGGTTCGCCAAATGAGTGGGATAGGTAAAAATATTTGTCTTGGTAATTGGCAGTTATTTTACGATGAAAATATTTTCCTGCTTTCACAAAATTGTTAAGGTTTTTCATTTAAATTTGAACTGTTGACAAAATTTGAATTTCGACATTTACGTCGCGTTTTGTCTGAATATGTAACTTTTTTAACAGGGTTACGTCTGTCTAGAAATATAAAATTACTAGCACGAAAACAGAACCCCAACAGAAGGAGATTCGTTAAATTATGTGTGTAGGTGTCTTGTATCTCATAGCAGAACACAAAACCGGCGTAACTTAGTATTAATTTATGAGATAAACATTAAAAAGCTTGTGGAATTACGTCACAAATTAACAAAACCTTAAACTAATTCACAATCAATATTAATGAATGAAACACGTGCGAATCATGTAGTGAGAGTATGACGTCACAACCTTGCAAATCTAAATATGTATCGGAACTAAAATATATATTTATTTATATACCACTTATTAAATGTTATATACATAACATGTTTTTGAACCACGTAACTAGTTAATAACATGTAAACAAAGAACTTCAAATATTAACTTTGAAGTCCAAACGAATTTCTAATTATTATGCTACATTAATACATAGGAAAATAAACAACAAAATCCTCCTTCGATTATCAAGGTATTGATATAATAGATTCAAGTTGCTTAAAATGACCACAGACAACAAATATCCAATTGATAAATTTAATCGTAATAAACAATGCAGACAGGCGTCATTGTCTATGACTCATCTAAAAATCTACTGATACTAAAATTGGTTGCATTATTTTCATCACACCTATACAAATAAAGTATTTTCAAATAGGAATAATGTAAATATTACTATATACAGTGTAATAAAGAAAATTATGTATTAGGGTAACCAACTTGAACTTAGTAGTCGTGATGTTAACAAAAAAGCAAAAGACAACAAAAACTGTCTAGTATGCTAAGCATTTGATGCACTAACACCCATTTGTACCCATAAATAAGCATAATGTAGCTTTAATTTGAAATATACATTTTATATTCTATGGTTGAAAATGTATTTCTTAAACAATTTAAACGACTCACCTATTTGCCCTAGTTGCCCCTCAATCCTGAATCGTAATATAACAACCATGTTCACATAACACAGGTCCACCCTATCCACTGCACTAAGTTAAACTAAGCTTAATAGATTTGCAGATAAGTAGTCAAAACAACAATTAACTAATGAGTCCAATGTATTATTTTTAAAGGGTTGTTATTTCAAAATAACAAGTAGCTGTTTACTAATTAATGTAAACAATAAAAAACTTGATTTTACAACATCACATCGACGTTAAATTTAAATCGAAAATGGTATTTTTGATGTGTTTACGGGTAACTGGGGAAAGTCTTTTTTAACCCGGTGGAGGTGCATAGAAAACCTTACACTGTAATACTAACATTATCAAAGGCTTAAGTGTCCATAACAATTCTAAATATTATCTAATGATGAATTCTGTATTTGTTAGCATTTTTTCTGGATGCCTTCTAAGTTAGTAAAAAAAAACTTAAGTCGAGTCTAAAGTTTGTTGCTTAGGCGCAAGAAGAAGCCTAACACGTCGACTTTTTGTTTTAAGACTTGGTTTCCTAATGATATCCTAACTGCTGTGCCAAGCGTTCATTGTGCTCGTAGAAACAATAATAATGAACCGCTAACCAAACCCACGACAGCTGGGTTGAAAAATCGAACACTTACGCACTAAATTAATTTCTATATATTACACAAATAATACTTACTGATATAATACGGAGCTGGAGAAAACATTAACATTGTAAGGCCTCATTAAAAATACAGGAATATTCTTTAAACAACTAATATTGGCATACTGAGTGTTCTTCTCATTTCTGCGCATTTAAATAAGACATCTTATCTATGAGATTAAAGATTACATTTTCATCTGTTATTTAGTACGCCAGACATTTAAAATATAAAGATTTAATCTTTATTTTTCTCATATTTGATATGACGTATCTAAGTGAGGTCAATCATGTTCCTTGTAGCTAAGGCACGAAGGTTTCAAACGACACCGGTCTTTAGGTAATTAGAAAAAACAGAGGGTGAAAATATAAGACAACGTATTTAAAAAGACTTAAATGTTACGTGTTTGTTTAGAACACAACAAAATATAGTAATCTGTGGTGCATAACAGGTTTTTATATATAGAAACTCTTTAGATTACTAAATTGAAATCCTATGATATTTAGTCTATGGTGTTCATTTTAGATGTAGACGATATATCCGATAATTCGACGTTTCTGGTATTTATATAACGGCGAACGTGAGACGTATTTGCGTCTAATTTTATTCTATTTATCTCTATATACTTAATACAAACAATCTGCTTACAATAACACATTTCTACAACATTTCTACATTCAAGACAATGTTGTCATGCATTTAAATTTACATAACGTTGATAGATGACAGATTGAGCACAGATAAAGAATGATATTAACGTATTGTTCTCTTTACGACATCCTTGCTTGTCGATCAACTATTTTTAGACTAGATAAGTTTATTTATAAAAATGGTCAAATCCGGAAAAATATGTGTTGATATGAATGAATTTTCTTTCGTATTTTATTTCAAGTTAGAACTTCTACCCGAAAATGTTGCTATACAATTAAAAACCGATTTGTCATCTTGACTAAATGTTTATGAACATAGATTATATTTCGTCCTATCCAATGCAGCTAATGTAATTTAATATAATCTGTACTGAATAACCATTAATAATTAAAATCAATACACGAAACAAACGTAATATTAATAAATAATTATAATTAATTCTTAGTAAGCTTACGAGCAATAAAATATGAACCATATATTATTTATCTCTCTTAAAGTAGAAAGGAATAGGAAAGTAGAATAATGAAACAATGATCACGTGACAAAGAATATAATAACGGTGGTAGTCATCCAGTGTTGCCAAATATGGCAACACTTTTCTCTACCGCGATTAGATAAAGAACAATGGTACTGGAGGCATACGAATAGGAACTCAAGACTCGCGTATTCATTTTAATTAGTTCACACGCAACAAATGTGTTATGTAAATGAAATGTCAAACATTTTCATACAATTTCGTATCACTTTTGAGTGAACTGTTGATGAGGATTGTTGATGTTTAAATCATAGTTTGAATATTCGCACCGAACATAATATGAATGTATTGTAAATAGGTTATGATACCCTAATTAGATGTTAGGTGTTTAGATTTTTAGTTAGTGCAACATTTCAAAGCCTTACAGTCTGTAAATACAACATCATTTGAATCTTGTATACAAGACTGACTAACTTTATTGACAGACATAAATGAAATCACACATTTATTATGATTTATAATGACGACATTATCCTATTGTTTCTAACATTTTGGTAACAAAATAACGTACCTACTTGTACAGTTGTATACAGGACTGATTTTCAGTGTTAAGTATAGAAGAGAAATACTGTCTACTACGCTAGGCTAGAATTTGAACTCTACACCATGTGCTTACATGGCTTTTACTAACCCAGTGATGCATTTTATTAACAAGAAAGCCATTTCCAATCGAATGCACCTAGAAAACTCTAAATCATAAAGGTGAAGTCGCCTCCCATAGACACTCACGTAGTTGGGGGCTCGCGAGTGCGTTGCCGGATCCTTTGAGGGATCACATTATTATTTAGGGAAACACCACCGGAAACACACCAGCTGCTCGCCAGGTTCCACAACGTGGTGGTGGTAAGAAATGCATTACGAAACGCGCAGTGGTGGAACGACAGACATCTAGGTGATGCGGGTGGAATTTCGTATTCTGCCTAGATGTCCGAAGATGAAATTCAGCTGCAGGTATTAAAGTGTTTATTACCTTTAACCTACCATAACATTAACATTTTCATACTTTTAAAACCGAGTCGAATTGATTATGCAAATCTGCTAGTAAAATTGTCAACATTCCAACCGTACTTAGAACCATTTTTCAATTACTTGCCTTGCACAAAGATTAAACCGCACGTTACTTACATTATTTAACGAATCAAAGTATATTGGTTTAACAATCATTATTTATTTCCAATTTTTACTAAAACGTTATGTTTCATATTAGTTGTTGATTTTTAAAAAAATATCCTGCTCTCGGTTTATCCCAATTGCGACCAAAAGTGCTTAATAGCTTCGTATTATTTCTCGCTACTAATGAGACGCACTCGACACAATATTAATTCAGGCTATAGTATATTCATGTTGCCCTGAATTTAATTTCCTTGACGGTTCCTATGTATAATGAATATTGTGTCAGAATAAGACGTAATACTGATTGATGCATACTGTGGCCTAGGTTCAATGCAGTGAGTACAGGTCCAGGATTTCAGCTTTTAACAATACAAAACTATTGACAATACATAAATTTATATAAATATAAAATATACGATTTTACGTATACGTTAGACGTGCTAAAACGCTCTTTAGACCTTTTAAATCTAGACAACACAACAATCTATTATGACATATTTGTAACTATAGACACAAGAACTATTATATATATATATATACTTATTCAATGACCATATATGTAATATAATATTGAATGGTTATAGAAGTGAACGAGGTCTACATATAAATGTAACTCGTGAACGTGATCTGACTTCCTGCACTAGTCGGTTAGGGTCTGATTTGAACTAGGCATTTTCCTTATCGATTGAATAAGACGGTTACAGTTTTATTGTATACACATTAGTTAACTACGTAGTTACTATATCTAAGTTCCATTGTTAAAACCCAGTGAAGAGAAACTTATTTATTATGGCTTTAAATTGTCGTAATAAAAAGAGTTTTATTTTAATCAAACAAACAATTCAATTAGCTTTATTATATTTAGACATCCTATATTATTAGATACACTCTTATTAAATTCTATTTTTATGGAATAGAAGGCAAACGAGCGAAAAGGTTAGCACTTTCTTCAAGTGTGTCTTTTAGATGTGTGGCCGGCCTTTAAGTATGGTACGACTTGCCGGTACATTCTTGAAGACCCAAGTCTATTATGACTTGCCAGCGCGCAGGTTTTCCAAACCATTACATTCAGCAGTTGGTTTCACAATGCTTCCTTAAAAACGCTGTGTGGAAAACTAAACGTCAAGTCGGTATATGATTCCGATCTAAGGATATTTTCCCGGAAATTAATTAACTACATTTTGAGTCACTCTAAAATCAATTAATAGTATACACACATGTGTGATAGCGGCTATCTATGTAATGTAGCGATAACGTGTTCAATATAAAATGAGCTTTTGTAGACAAGCTTTTCTACAACCTGATTAGTAAAGCTTTTTAAGTATTCTGTCTGCACTGACCCCTGTCTCTATGTTAGTTTGTTCTCAAGTGTTTCAATATCCTAATTTACGTCATTTTTGTAAAGTGAACATTAATTCACTTGTAAGCCTCCTGACCTTGCTGGTGGGCATGGCCGACGGTTAGCGGGTTCAAAGTAACCCACCTGCTCGTTTGCCTATGGTTACATAAAAAAATTCAATAATGTTTTACACATCAAAACAATAGAAAACTGAAATATCAAATAAATTATACAACTAATTAACAACCCATTATACGTTACAAACATGTATGACGCATGCGGATTGATAAAAAATTGTACGCTACAAAAATAAGATTATATAATATCATCCACTTAGTGGAAGTAAATAATGTACTCACAGATCATTGTTTGATATCAATGTAATACTATGTCCTAGCCGTGAATAAACAAAACATACTTTTTTTATTTGTTATCTGTGAACGTTTGTATTTTTTATGTACCGAAAAATGTTATGTATGTACCGATTAACGAAAAGCATAGAACATTATTTCATCTATGATTACCAATTACATGCTACGTAAGGCTGATTCCTTCCATAAATCTGAAATAAAGCTTTTACTTTTCTATCGGTTGCCTTAAAAAGATCGCTTTTAGCGATAAGGACTTCCGTTGTGTCCTATGTTTCTTAATTTTACTTTATTATATATGTATAAGTTATCTTGGTGTCTTAATTATTATTATAATTCTTTGTCTTTGGTTCAAATGTATATTTAAGTATGCATCCGTATAAAAATAAATATTAAAAATTGGAATAGATGTTTGTGATTTCAGCATTTGCAGTGCTTAGTTTGACGTCACTGTTGCAAGATCCATCATAGTTACTACTGACGGGTTTAATATAAACGCATATTTGATTGGCACACATTATCTCGACATCGCATTGTGAAACTTGATTGATTACCCGACTTAAATAAATAGTTCTAACAAGTTACAGAAACAACTCGGCAACAATAACCATCATTTAAATATTCAAACAAATCTTTTATGATTAAAAGCTTTGATTGAATCGAAGAAATATTCCGTGACACAAGTGCTAAATAAAGTAATCAAACACTTTGATTTAAACCAATTAAAATTTTATTTAAACACACTGATTATTAAATAGACACAAATTATTATTAATATTAACCTAACTAATATAAGTAACTTGAAATAAAACAAAACACAAAACTCAAATACAAATTTAAAAAGGTGGTCCCTGTGGCAGGAGTGGTGGAGTACCAACAATGCTGGCGGCATTTCCTCGGTGTATGGCAATGCTTACTTGCTTAACTTTTAGATATACAGTGTAATCTCCATGTAACGTTACTGAAGGGATTGTGCATTTTATGGCGTTATAGAGGTGGTTGTTAAATGGAGAGAACAAAAGTCACTATATGGAATACAAGCTAAACCAACCAAAGCCAATTGATTTCGACGCTTTAGATAGTTCGTCGTTAAATCGAGTGACTTTACGTGGATTTTACAATGTATTTTGATTAAACACCGTTACCAGTTTCATCTGTGTTATGGAAATTCCCAGATTTTAAGTGCGTTTTAAAACGCCGTTAACCTTAGCAGAGAGGCGCTCGTCATGATCAAAACACATTAAAATTACCCAGGACACAATTTCAATATAGTTTATCCCCACTGACAGACATCACAAAACCTATGAGTGTAACACTCAGATCAGTGATGTAATTTTTTCTTGCGATGATTCCCAAGACTCTTAAACCCTTATCTTTATATTCAGATGAGTAAGAACAATAAGTTGATTATCTCAAAGCGCGTGACTCACTAAAAACCACTTGAGATCCGGGTTTTACAGTGTAGATATAATTTCGGTTGTAAAATTCATCATTGTTCAAAGTAGAAAGTATCAAGGATTTGTATATAGCAAAAAGTAACGGATGCGCCAATGCCTTTGGCCTTTAAAATCGACCCTGGATCGAGGCGAAATCTCATTGAAACCTGTTTTTTCACACTAAACTACTGTTCTAGTAAAATTATTTTGTGTACAATATATTGTTAAACTGATAAGGATAGTCAAAAGTTAAAAACAACTATATCTTTCTGTTATCTGTGAAAATATTTTTTTTAAAATTACGTCACTAGTCTTATACGACTTATATTTGTTGTCATATGCGTAGTATTCAACAAAACACATACAAAACAACTAAAACAAATTATTACTCCTGACAATGAATGTATACGTTACTAATTTTTTTTTGTTTTAAAAACAATGTACCTAATTAATAACAGCAATAGCCAAGTCTAGCCTAACAAACCTAATCCTCCTTTATACAAACATTAACTAGTCTGTGGAAACTCCTCGCTGCGTAGTCTCTTGATCAATTCAAAAAAGGAACTATTCGTAAAAAAGTTATTATTTAAAAAGGTTTTAGTTTTTTTTTAAATCGATCAATTCTTCGATCTAACAAACAAAGGCAGTGTGAAAGTGCTTGTGTTCTTAGCGTCTTGTGGGAGACGTATTGTGTACACGAGCTTCTGAGAAGTTATAAGTGATATTTAATTATGTGTATTGATAATATGGAAAGTCATTTATATAAGTGAAACTGTAATAGAAAATATCACTTACGTTTCTTTCCATTTGCTTGTTTGCCATTTTGAATTGAGATCGGGTATTATTTGAAATTTTGTTAACGTTAAATGACATTGGCAGGAGTCAAAAATAAAATAAGTTCACCGGTCCCAAAACAAACATCTTACAAATTACTAACAAAATTAAATAATATTTTACAGTTACAAATATTTAAATATTTTTCCATGATAGGTTCGCAATCAATTGTATTTTTCTTGGTAAAATGGCAAATGGTCAATGTTTAATATCATAACAGGAAATCCATAGAGAAGTAAGTTAGTACTTTTGTTACAACGTATCGTAAGACGAAAATATATAGAGCCACGAGGAAATAGAATGCGGATACAAACGACTGAATATACTTGAAAATAATGTCTAATAATGGTGACAATAATGTAAAACCAACTTCCCGAATAGACAAGGTCAATGCACCCTTGAAACTCGTAACAGATAACACCAATTCTAAGAGAAATTTATTTATATAATATTTTTTTATTAAAGTATGTATATGTTTAATTGTTTTTGTAATATTTAAGGTTTATATACACAGGTAACTGATTCCTCACTTTTATTTACACCTGCACTCATAAAAATTGGAATATTAGTACATGTATTAAAATCTCTTTAAGGTACAAAGAACCATTTGTAACCCCAAATGGGCTAGCGCAGCAAAATTCTGGGGTTTTAGTGCAATTTGTGATTTTACATTTTTGTATGTTGCAAAACGAATTTTTTCTTTATATTCTTACAAGAATTTTGCAATTATAAATTGGCTCGAGAGAAAAATTGAAGAAGCCCTGCTCTAGATAACTCTTAGCCTGTTAATTAATTTTAAAATCATATTGTTATTCTGTTAGTCGAAAAGTAGTCCGCCTAACAATGTTTATATTGTATTTTGATTTCCACATTTATAATCAAGTCATACGATAACCATTGGATTCAGGAAAAGTGCACATCGAGATTAGAAACAATAAGCATTGTCAGGGAACAATTGATGACTCTCTCCAGTCAAATGTACCGGTTCTGTTGATATTCTTAAATTAGTCACGCCCGTTACATTGTTTAGATCAAGAAGTTTGGAGATAACATAATTATGTTATATGTCGCTATGTTAATACAACGCATTCACCTTACATATGTATGCCATGCCGTTTTTTTAACATTTCAGTCAACCCAGCAGGGGCTGTAAACTAGCGCTTGGGCGAAGACGCATTTAGTGGATTTTGTTGTAAGTTAACTAAATGTAAATATATTTAGGCAATATACACACATAACGAAACAATAATTTGATTTTAACATATGATACATATACTAAATTATAATATAGTGTTGATACTCCTATCCCGTTGGATAGGGTTATATTAGTGATGGTGCAATGATGATTATTTTTTTCGTATGTGTATCTCTTTGGAATTAATAAATAAACATGTTTTTATTCATTCATTTTCATTGGGACATGTGAAAAAAGAACACAGATTAAGAAAAAGGTAAACAATACTAAACCCAAGCACTATAGAAGGCTACTTCGCATTTATCGGTATTAATCACAAAACTGACGTAAAAAGGAAGTAACACATTCACATCAAATTTAGATCACGACACAATGAACCAGGTTCCAATTAAAATAGTTCCGCGAACATGCTCCATTAAAAACAATAAGATCTAGATTTACAATAGAACGATTAAGCTCGATTTTGACATGGTTGGCGCAATGGTTACCATGCCGGTCTGCCGAACATTGTGTCCGGGATTCGTTCCCAGGTACGATACCTTCTAATACTTATCTAAAACTCACAATAAATAAACAGACAGGTGTTAAGGGTAACGAGAAAAATATATATATTTGTATGCTTGTTATCTGTACCAAGGAGGAAAGCAAGAGAGAGATCTTTATGGAGCACACTTGGGGAGGCCTATGCTGGAAAGCAAGACAATCAAGAAACCGGTGTCTAATATGAAAAATCATCATATATATTATATATATATATATATATATATATATATATAAGTTCTTATGTAACTAGTACTAAATGATTGTAAATAACGGCTATTATTATTATTATTATTATCTGTACCCATGAAAAATAGTGCATTTTAACATATTTTCAAATAGTAAGGACGTTAAAGAACACAGACAGAGTCTATTTCTCGAGAATATTAAAATACTAAAATCGGATGTTCCTTAAAAATCTTCCTTAAAATTAATTAAACGTGAAGTTTTTTAAATTACGACCTTCAAAACAAATATAGTGGGATTTGATTGTAAAACCATAGCGAAAGGAGATCGTTTTATCTGTCATTGTCAAAACCAATGCTTGTCATTAGGAATAAATTTCGAAAACCGAACGAAATACGGACCACAGATAATATTATGCCGTGAATAACATTCGTTCATATCTCACACAAACATGTCACTGTATTCTGCAAAGGCGGCGGGTTATAACATAAATTAAGCAATTGCTACAATTTGAATAAGTAGGTTGGACCCGGGACGTGGCTAATTGTCAAACGAACCCGTCATTTCATACAAAATTATATTACGTAGTTATTATAAGTTCAACGCTCGGTACTCTCTTTCTGTCATGTTATGATAAAAAGAGACAGATATCATTTATGTTAATTTTTTTAATCAGTTTACTCTCGAAATGTATTCCCGAATTTCCTGGCTAAAGAAGAAAGAATATGTAGGACTCAACCCACGATCTCTGATCTCTTCAAGACCGCATTAAAAGGGCCTGGGGTCGTGGGGAATCTATATGTACTCATAAAGTAGAAATAAGACGAGATATTATAGAAAATCAATTGCTTACAACAGTTTTATCAATAAAATGTGTCACCTACAAGCCAACGGCAATGATGTCATAGACGAAGGTCATAATGATCTTCACCTTTATAAAATTAGTATATTCATCAAGCAACTGTTAAACTCTAATTAAGCTTGAGGAAGATCAATCCACTAATTGATATAGGGTAAGACTAATTGATATATTTATAGGGCAGAAATGTTTCTATATTTCACTTGTTGGGTGGTATATTTACTATATTTAACATAGTTTTTACTATATATATATATATATATATATATATATATATAAGATCTTAGTCATTGGTGTAAATCATTAAACATATATACAAAGGTATAAGAACCTACCAGTACGTATCAAAAATTCAGATTACCTTATAGAGGCAAATATTTCGCAGCTAATCAGCAAACATTGGCATATCTGTGGTATTTCCAAAGAGTAAAGGTTGTTCATATCAGGTTTTAAAACAAATAGTTCTTATTTGATTTTCTGTTAAATAAAATTACAAATCAATATATATTTACCTAATCAAAGTTTGAACAGGTGTTTTAAATTAAAAAGAAAATTTGCAGACACTCATTAGGGAAAACATTTTCGGGCGCAAAATGTTGTTAAGTCACTACATTTTTGAACTTATTTATTACATATGGGCAATTAACGAGAGTTCTCTTTGATGACTTATTTCTACTTTAAATACGATAATAGGAAGACAGTATATATTCTATACATGAGATATTTCAATGAACACAACTATGTTGTTTTGCTATATCCATAAAAATCTCGAATATAGGGGTCGATAGTAAAAACACTAAGGATAAAATAAATAAAATTTTTACCCTTTAAATAAAATTAAAGGGTGGACCACCCTTAACTTACTCCTTAGGAAAATGAAAAACCTACCTTTACGATACGCGAACAAAATTTCTTGAGAATCGATCGAACCGTTTCGGAGGAGTGCAGAAACAAACACCTCGACACAATAATTTTATAGTTATATTAGATACACAATTTTAGTCTTCTTTCTTACTTATCTAATATATAAAATTCTCGTGTCACAATGTTTGTTCCCTTACTCCTGCGAAAAATTATTACTACGTAGAACTGAGAATCGACCAACATCTACTTTTAGACACATTTTTTTTGGCAAAACGACGTTTGTCGGGATCAGCTAGTTTTTTATAAAAAATAGGAAATTATCGTTCACATTGAAAACTTTCTATAATGTAAACTCGTCAACCAAAAACAATATATAGACTATGTTTTTAATCTACTCTTAATTCTAAGGTCCACTCCTAATCATATGTTTTCATGGCATTGAATATGCGCCTAGTTATTAAATGATTACGGGGGTCAGGCCGAAGGGTCCCGCTAGACGCTGAATTAAACACCGTTACATTCCGAGCGTCGCGTAAAAAATGCTAAACAAACCAGATTCATTGCATTGCTCTCATTCCTTGGATACATTAGAAAAATATGTTCGTCTCAAGTAAACAAAGTTTACATAGAGCTTTTTGCATTTTTACGTAATAATGTTTGAGAAAGCGGAACTGTAATAACAAACCGGTTTCGTTTGACGATTTATACCTTTAAGATTTTCGAAATATTAAAAATTCAACAAAATATCAAGAAAGCTACCAGCGCTTCAGCTATGATTTAGCGGTACCAACCTAACCCTCAATATATAAGAATACAAAACGCATCTCCGAAAGACGCTTTATGTGGAAGGGTGGGAAACACCCTATTAGTGCCTCGTTCAGTACAGAGAATGCCCGAGGTGAGCTACACATATTCGCGTAACCTTAAAAATTCTGATCATTTATGAAAAATAATGACAAAGCAATTGACATCCCCTACCGCAGTAATTTCATGAAAACTTAGTACCGTAATTGAAATGGCAAGCTTACTGTCACAATTTTCGCGTTACGTGCCTTAGAAACTCGCGTTGTATGCGAATAAAAAGCCAATTAGTTTCTTATCAAGTCTCTTCAAACGTGTTGTAATTACATACGCAATTAAAGCATCAGAAGCATCATTCCGTTTGAAATTGATTAGAAAATAAACATGTTTTTTTTTTCAATTTCTATAGTATAGCAGATTTTCTTATTTGACAGTGTCAGTTTGATCCGGTAACGTGATGGCCATGGTTGGGCGTGAAGCAATTCGTTCAATGACTCGACCATTGATAACCACCGGTTTAATGAGGCAACTTCACTTAACTTTCTAAACACACGGTCGGGTTGTAACCTTGGCGTGCCTTGATGAACTAAAGATAGTGTTTAATCATAGCATGAAAACTAAAAACCCTCCACTTTTAACAAACTATCGAGACAAGACAAATTTTCAGACACAACTCATTGTTAAATATTGCCATAGATTCAATTCATTCTTGTATAGTTTTTTTTTTTTAATAAACTATAGTTGTTACACAGATAACAAATAATCTACCTGATTCACTCCCACAGCCACACCATGTCAGTCAAGCCCTTGTCATAATTGTCTATAGCTTACTAAATTTATAATCTATGTTTAAATTCAATTTTGATAGTTTTTTTTTATCAATATGTAATTATTGTCTGTATTACGGGGGTTATAGAAGTAAAATAAATTGAATGCTCGACAAATAGTTGAATGTTTTATAAATGTATGACGGAATAGCGCATTCTTATTGCAGTTATATTCGGAAAAATTCGACATTAATTCGACGTATGGGCGAAATATAGATTGAAATTTGCAAACCAGAAGCAAAAAGATAAAATCCATACGCGTTTATTTAAAGAAAGTAGTCAAACAACTATTAAATATTGAATTCTTTTACGGTGGAAAACAAGACTATGTATCTCTCTTGACTCGATACTTTTACAGGCAAGATATAAAAGGTGTTGGTTTCAACATGTCACAGAGAAAATTACATTTAATTGTCTTTGGTCCAGTCGAGGCTTATCGCAAACGAAAGGCATTAGTCTACATTTCTATTCCACAGATTCCATCAAAACAAACTAATGACAATTATTATTATTAGCTTTGAGTGATTTTTAACTACTGTGGTTAGCTAGAGCCAAAGTAGATTATGCGGAATATTATTAGGGAGACATTGTAAAAACGATACATTGTAATAACTTTGTTAGTCAATATCTAAATATAAAAAGTAGTAACGTATATTGCAAAAACCTTGTAAAAACCAATCTGTACTAAACGTCAAAAACAAGGGTCCAGGACCACAGACTACATCTGTGTTCAGAGAGTATTGAGCACTGACAGTGCTACAGTTGATCAATTTGTGTGAAGTGCAACTCGTGCGCATCCGTCCGTTATGAGGTACGTAACGGAACACGTGTGCGACCATCGCCGACCTCTAAGGCCGCTTTCTGGTTTTGATTCAATATTTATTCATATATTGAACGCGCCAATAAAACCAGTGAGGAAAGAATACATACATAATAATATACTTGTATAGGTTGAAAGAGTTTTGTGGGTATTTTGTATACGAGAAATAAAATCTATTTTAACATAACAATAAAATTATAGTAAACATAAAGCTTGTGAAGAACTTATTAACAAATAAGGTTTTAGTCCCGTTTAAAAATATCAACCGGTTTAACACTTTACGTTGGGACTAAATATATAACATTCTTTTTAAAAACTTACTACTTAAGACATACTACTTATAAAAAATTATACCGCGATGATAAAACTCAATTTAAAACTAATACTCAATAACTTCGTTATGTTAGATAGTATACAGTTTACAAAGGTAAGCAATTTTATTGCACCCGAGTACAAAGTATTTAATGTCACAGATTAGTTTATTATTGTTAACTTCCATTCAATGTACACGTCCCACTGACATTTAAATAACAAAGATAGTAAGGAAAGGTTGGTTCGTGGAAATGTCCGGTTGTAAACCTGTAGCAACGTGGAATGTAGCCTCAAGGCTGACGAAAGTCGATTAAGGCAACCGATTAAAATCGTTAATGTGCAAATTTTGGAATTTGAATAATCAAAATTTGCGTCATAATCGCACTTACAAAGTACTGACATACAGTTAAAAGGTTTTAATAAGTAATTAAAAAATAAAAACAATATGAGAAATACATAGTGATTCACGTTTAATGACATATCAATAATAAAAAAATACTTAAATTACATATGGAGTGTTGACACTCATCTATATGTTGTTCATTAATAGAGAATAAACTAATAAAGAAATAAAGAAAGCCCAATAAACACGTTTATTTCCTTTAACTCAGTGGTTCCCAACCTTTTTAGGTGCGCGCCCCACTTTCGAGATTCTAAAATCGAAAAGCCCCCCCTAACACGTGCAAAAATAAGAAAATTCCCCCCTAACTCATGCAAAAATAAGAAAATACCCCCTCTAACCCATGCAAAGATATGACATCCCCTTAACCAGAGGGGTAATATTAACTGAAAAAAATTCGAAATGCGGGGGGCATTTCGAATTTTGCAATTTCCAATTGCCAAATCCCCCCCAGTGGGGCGTACGGCCCACGTTGGGAACCACTGCTTTAACTGATGGTACACTACTGACTAAAATTTACTGAAATCTTGAGGGCGGGAAGTAATGTGAGCACACACATATGTATACAGCTTACGCGCCGAATCTAAATATGTGTGTCCCTACTAAAACTTAGAACCTTAGAATATTCGTTAAATCACATAAACCTTAATAACTCTTAACAATTACAATGATAATAATAAATCAAAACAAAATATAAGCTACTTGTAAATGTATCAAAAAGCTCTTTATGTAACTAACATAAATTTAGGCCAATAAGGCCTAGAAACCTTTCATTGTTTACGATTAGGCCATCGCCTTAAATGTCGCCAAGCAGGAAGTAGCCGAGTTTGTTTACGTTTCTAGAATTTGTAATCAAAAGATCACGCAGAAAAACGTCTTCTGGTTTACGCAAGTATCACACATTGTAATAAAACATTTTTAAAGAATTCAAACACGAATTTATTACACAGTTTCATTAATCGGCGTGATACGGTCTTGATTTCACATGTCTTTTTTCATTATCTTTTTGATTCTAGCATCGCGGTGTTTAATTAACTAAACTGGTTAAAAAAATACATATTGAGTATTTATATTTTTTCTTATACTATAAATACATTAAAATATTGATAATTTTATATGCTTTTTTATAGTAACAAATTTAAGATTTAAGAGAACAAAGCAAAGAATTTATTGCCTCGTCGTCGAGAGTCATATAAAAGATAATGAATAGCTGGGTTTCATTAAATGCAAAGCAACTTCAGGTTAAGTGCAGACGTGTAATCTGTCTGGACTAATGAATGTCATGGACCTGATGCATCCTGTGGGTTAATAAGATCGTCTAACAACTGTTAAACTACAATGATTTGTTGCAAAAATACAGTCTTTATATTTATAAAGTCTGTCTTTAAACTAAGAATAGATTGAATTAGAAATTACCTTCATAATGGTTGTCGTCATCGTCGGTGTGGTGTGCGGTGCTGATCTGTCGACAGAGGTCCTCGTACTCCGCCCAATAAGCTGCAAGGGCGGATGGGTCAGGAGCGCGTCGCGGCAGTGGCAGTGACATACGAACTTCCGGGGACTCCTGTAACAACATTACAATTTAATACAAATATAAATCCAAAAACTTTTATAAACAAAAAAATTAAGTCGCCCTAAATAGAACATTTGAAAAACAGTGAACAAGTGTTTCTACTTTGATAACATAAGTTACGTACTACAGATAATAATCTGAAGCAATATTTAAGAGAAAATTGACGCAACGTTATCATATTAAAGTGTTTACAAAATAGACCGTTACACTGGTTGATTCATTCATTAAAAATAAAATAATTACACACGGTCGTGTAAAAACGAAACCACTACCAACAAATCCCTGAAAAGTTTGCAGTTTTTATCTTTCATGTCTTATATATAAAAATTCCTTGACACAGTGTTAGGTACCGTATTCCTACGAAACGGCTTGATCGATTTTTACGTAATTTTATCATCACAACATTTATTTTCCATACCCCAAAGTGATAAGTAGGATTGAAAAATACACACAACCCTTAATTTTTATCACCAAACCCAATTTTTATGGCCATTTTAGTAATTTAATCATCTTTCATCACCGGTCCATAAATGACGATTGATTCATTTAATTAGTTATCCCCGCCAGTTATTTTTTGATTACACTAGAAATTATTTATATGGCAAAGCAACGTTTGCCGGTTCAGCTAGTAATATATAGGTATCAAGTATTGCTGTATATCATCAAGACTTAACCATAATAAGGTTTTACTTAATTTAATCTATGTTGTGTTTCTTTTTGTTTTTTTTTGTATATTTCGCACCCTTTACACCAGTACAATTGTATTTTAAGTATTATTTTATGTGTGTGTGGGTTGTCTGGAAGAGATAGCTTATTAGCGATAAGGCCGCCCGTTGCTCTTATATGTACTAACATCTATTAACAAAAATGTTTTGGAAATACTCCGTGATATTTTTTTACAATAGTTATCATTAAATCGTTAATATCACATTATCATTAACACAAATTATTAATTGATGTCTTAATTGATCTGGACAATTTATAGTTTCTGTATCATCACATACAAATTGAAATACAGTTAAGTAAAAAGATGTTGATGTGCTTACAGGCTCGTTAATAAAATATTGATAATGAGACTTTAATAAATAACAAACACTTAAATAATGAAATAAATTATAAGTTTAGGCCTTGTGGCAAAGTATCCATTAGGCTGGTGGCATTTCCACGCTGTATCAATATGCTCATACGTTAAGCGAGAAAAACACCAGCTCTTGCGTCACCGGTACTGACTACCAGACGCCTATTTAAAATAAGCACCTGTGCACCATACACAGGTATTCACCAAGGTCCAAAAATCTCTGCTCCAATTGGATCAAATTCATCATTGGAGGAGACTCTTAGACTTTGAACGTCTATTTCGCCTCCTCAGCAGCTATTAACTCGATAGTAACACTGCATAATTTCACAATTCTTAAAACTGAAAACTCATTACACAACCGAGTGTTTTGTTTTTTCAAAATTATCGACTAATTAATATAAGTAGAAACTTTTAATTGTATATATAACACGCAATTAAAACCGACTATATGACTTTTTAATTTCGCAAGTGTTATGTAATGTTTCAATGATAAATTACTTCAAAAATATAAACGACACAAAACGCAACTAGAAAGTAGTTCATCCTTCTTTTTGCTTGTTAAAATAATCGATATTAATTTTTTTGCACAAATGTAGTTTTATTTGATTTGTCTAATAATTTATGGGGCATTTATTAAGACAATATTCTTTGCGAGGACGGTGGAGTGCAAATCGGTTAACTTATATGTGAGATTATTGAGTCGAAATCTAATTAGATTTAACAGTTTATATAGAAAATGGTCGGATTTAAGTGTTTTAAGGTTATTTTAAGAAATGAACCTAAAATCTACCTATCGGATTACATCGGTAGCTCGTTTTCACTCAGTGTCGCTTTGTTTTTACATTTCTTTTACAAAACAAGTTGCCGACACTCACTTGACTGGAAGCTCGTGGTTTCAATGCCGACTGCATGGTACGCTATCTATCTTTGGAGATTGTCTATACAGTCTTACGGTTGCGGATGGTACTCATGCAGTGCCAACACAGTCTTCCCTTTTAAAATTTCCGCGGCTTCACCGTATTAACGCGAAGGTTAACTGCGTGGTTAGGTAATAAAACATTGATCTTGACGTTAGTTTGTCTAGGAGTGGTCAATAAAGGCACACCCAGCACTTAAAACATAACCTTAATCAGGTATATTGCCTTAAGGTTAAACTCGAGATTAGAGACGGTTAGGAAATCGCGTGACCTTTTCATTTAAGTTTGTATATAAAAAACTTCAAAAATTTTACTTTTTTGTCGTTACAAGGTAAAATTACGTAACATAAAAAATATACATACTAAATTGAAGTATTAACTCTACTCTATATCAAAATATAAGTCATGTTTAACGATTGAATCATTGCTTATATTGTTTCGATCTCACAATATCTGTAATCTTGATTTTTCTTTGCAGGTAAGCAAGTGTTCAGCCTTCCGTGACTGACGCGCGTTTTTCAACTTCCAAGCAGCTCGTCAAGTCTAAGCGTAACGTGGCTTCCATATTTTTACTAATTAATAATCACATCATATAGTAAATTTGCATATAAACTACGTTTCAAGGCTAATGTCAAGATTTCAAAAATATTTCCCTCTATACGTTATTAATGAAGATATTGTTTAAATACATATATAGGTGTACGTCGGTCTTGAAACACAAAACGGTATCTTAATTAAATAATGTTACATTTTTTTTTTATGTGAGAGGAGGCAAACGAGCAGGCGGGTCACTTCGAGTGATGTGCCAACCGCCGCCCATGGACACCTGCAACGCCAGGAGGCTTACAAGTGAGTTCCGGCAAGGAAGAGGAACGCTCTTTAAATAACATTAAATTTAAACGAATATTCAATATTTTTACGAACGTGTTCTCCAAACCTACATAAGCAATAAATATTTCTAATTTCAATTATATTCTGTTACTGTAATAGTATTAGTCAATTTACTTATCACAGTTTAACAACCATTTATTTAATTTGACATTTTTAGTCATTCGAATTAAACTTTTAACTTTTATTAACACATTTTCATCGATTGAAAACTTAAAACGAAAAAAAAATCGTACAAAAGTTCACTTCCGCCACTATTATACAATATTCATCTTACGCACACCGTTCCTAACAATTTATATGAAGTAAGAAACAATTATGTGTATTAGTGTAACTGTCATTGCTAGAGACGATTGCGCCATACCTACTTATTGTACGCGGCAAATAGAGTGAAACCTGTTAAGGTTCTGTGGCGTAATCATTTATTTGCATGGCTTTTTGTATCCGGCGTCAAAATTGATTGACATCATTTGTTTCTTCATTTAACGTCACTCACCAGTTCCCAGCCACGTGAGTGTCTATGGGCCGCGACTTCGCCTTTATGTGTGTGTGCCTCTTCTTTAAAAAAATCTAATAAAGACATTTACAGGGATCATTGTTAGGTATGACTGTTGAAGGGTCTTGCGGAAGACATGTCAGCCACGCTCCACTAAACGTATAGGATATCTTTTATACGAGTTGTTAAATTGATCTGTTTAATTAAGTGTTAAGTTGTAATTGTGTTTATATATTGGCGCATACATAAATTGTTTTGCAATAAAAGACATTACCTAATAACACAATAAATTTAAAAGTTTACTATGCGTTACTTAATTACAATAAATATTAAAAACATTCGATTTGCAATAGCCGTACGTGCGTACGCGCATATTGTAACACGAACCGATAAGTCAAGTTCCGCACAGCCGTCACTTGTTTCTCGTTTTACGTTGACCCTCACAACACAATAGGTACTCACAAGATCTACAAAAACATTGCTTACAAATGAAACATTGGAAAATTATATTACAATAGTGACACACGGATAATCAATAATATCTTTCACATAGGTAACTATGGTACAATTATGAGTCGTCAAACCTTATAAACATTTTGGACTCTACATTTACTGTCAGTTCCCAAATCAAGGGCTCAGAGCGGACGAGAAGAACTGACAAGAAACTCACCGCCTTTAAATCGCCAAGCATGTTTTACACGCACCAGCCAAGAGTAAATATCTATATTTACTCTTGGCTAATAATAATACTATCCACTAATACTATCACAATAATACTATCTATCACAATAAATAAATACTATCACCTATGAAGACAACTTAAGAGCACACATTAACATTATATTGAGAACAACCCGCAAGCATACACCGAGACTAATTCAGGAAAAGTATCTATTCATTGTCTAATTTGTTAATCTAATAACGAATAAATAAAATACAACAAATCATATATTAATTACGTACACCACATAAATTACCTACTTAACGAGTGTAACGCAAATAATTTCGTAATTTCGTAATTCAATAAGCTGAAATGGAAAGTACATCAATTCTTATACAACTGATGTTCATAAATTGCTGATTTGTAAGATTGTTATGTAATCCCCTTGTAATGCCACTTATCTGATACACCTGTTGCCGACCCACAGATTCTAATTATTTAAGCATTTACAATAACCGACTGATGGCCGAAGACGCATCTATGGACTCATAAAAACACTTTAATTATATCATACTGTCACAGGATGGCGTTAAACCTAGATAAAAATCCAATCATACTTCATTTACTAACATAAACAAAAACTTCATACTTTTTGTTGTACTATTATTAAAGTATATTGAAATTACGTGTAAGTTGAAATACATATAATATATTCTGATGTAGCTTTGGTTTCATTTAAAAATAACTCAACCACCGTGTGTAGTTAAATCTAGACACTAATTAGCCTGACTTCACACTTGATACGTAATTAGTTTATCTGATCCTCTTTTATATAATAAACGTCAAGCCTGCTTGACCATTTACATCATCGCACACAACAGTTAGACGTTTCCGTAGCTTATTAGTTAATAGATCCTATGTTCATAAAGATAATTATCTACAGCATGCTGGCTGCGATAGCTGATTGTCCCTACACATGCCACAGAGATGTATAAAAACTGTGCCTTTACTAAGCCTTACGAATAGTTATTGAAACATAGGTACTCAAGGAACCTACCACTCGCTAACACAGCTTTTGTCTCATATAATATATGTTAATTTAATGAAACACTCAGTTCTAAAGACTGAAAAAGAAACGGTTGTGATTAGATTCACGTGTGGACAACGCTTTATGTCGAAGTCAGCCGAGTGTTTTTGAATGATAGGTCTCCGATGGTAAAACGGTAAAGACCGGCGACCTTTGCTTATATTAATGCCACCTGCATGTATACAAAAAAGAGTTGCGTCTACCTGTTGTTTCTATTGTTGCATCTGCGCTGCAACTTATTACAAAACCCAAAGTCTTATAGTGTGTTGCATCCATGTCTTATAGTGATTAATCCACTGATATCTTATGTTATGTGTCTGTCTCGAGTTCCCATTTAATTGTCTTATGTGTAAACCTAGTTGTGTTATCTCAAAAGTTTATTGTTTTAAATGTATTTAGCACATAAGATGTCTGGGGACAGATATAATAAAATAAAATGTGTCGGAGGCATAAACTGTCTATATTATCGAATACGGCTAAATAAAAAAGCTTGGGATTGAGTCGCAGTAAATGCTGTGATATGGACATTTGTAAAATAGTCGGATCACGCTTTAAAAAAACTGAGTATATCAACAGACCGGTTTATTTTGGAACTCGTAGCTCTAGATATAAGAATATTATTGACGTACACAAGTGATTGCTGGTACATAATACGCATGATTTTTACCCACAAACAAACTCAACGAGTGGCTCATCGAGCAAGTTTTTATATGTAAACGACATATATTGAAATAAAGTTTTTTTTTACATAATTCTCCGATTCCTCAAATGTGGGCATGGGTTTTATTTCATTTATTTTAAGTTTCCTATACTTATTCTAAGTTACTTATTTTAAGTTTTCCATAATTATTCTAAACACTGCATGCCAAGTGTTGGCTAATGTCGCTGCTCATATTGTTCACAGTAATATACCAACATTTTAGCAATAGATAAATAAAGCATAGATAAATTGCGTAATAACATTTATCTTAACCTAAAAAATTTATGAATCGAACAAAGAAATAGAAACGCAGTTTCTCTTTCACGTAATCCTAATATAAATTCAGTTAGGATTTTTTCGTTTGGTAAATTTATTTTTGAATTTTGTATAATTAATTGAAGCTAGTATATATATTTTAATAGCCATTAAACATAAATTGTTAGAATTTTAGTTTGTTATCTTTGATTTGACATTAATATCTTTTTACGAGACGGAATCACTCTAAACTTCGTTAGGTTAATATAATAAATTCGCATCTTAGAATGTTATATACTATCGTAATATTTTACGTAAAATTCTAAACATGTAACATTTCACACACGATGGCCTAAGCCATTGAGACTAATCTCAGGATAAGCTTGAAGTATGTAGTTTTAATAAATGTGTTAATTTTTATTCTTGACATTTCACTATCCTGAAATATGACAGTTGACATTGACACTTGTCTATAAGGATCTTAGCTAGCCTATTGCTAAGACACCTGCCATATTGGCATGTGTTACCGAGATTTATTGGGTTTTTAGGTCTTTATACGTTCTATAGAACATACTTCGCGATTAAAAGGAGTGGCGGAGAGTTCGTTTTTTTTTTTATGTGAGAGGAGGCAAACGAGCAGGCGGGTCACTTCGAGTGATGTGCCAGCCGCCGCCCATGGACACATGCAACGCCAGG
Source organism: Leptophobia aripa (assembly GCA_951799465.1). Classification (NCBI taxonomy): domain Eukaryota; kingdom Metazoa; phylum Arthropoda; class Insecta; order Lepidoptera; family Pieridae; genus Leptophobia; species Leptophobia aripa. The sequence continues at coordinate 6,018,838 of OX637280.1, forward strand.
AGGCTTACAAGTGAGTTGCCGGCCTTTAAGGAAGAGGAACGCTCTTTTTTTGATGGTTCCGAAGTCGTAGCGGATCAGGAATACTTGCGCTGGCAGTTGGTTCCACAAAGAGGTGGTGCGCGGCAGAAACTGCCTTAAAAAACGCACAGTCGTGGAGCGCCAGACATCAAGGTGGTACGGATGAAATTTCGTATTCTGCCATGATGTCCAGTGATGGAATTCCGCTGCAGGTATTAGCCCGAACAATTCATCAGAGCACTCCCCATGATAACTGCGGTAGAAGATGCAGAGGGAGCCTCGTTGCCAGTTACTGTCGTTCTCTCTACAGTCTACCCTTGCGTACTTGAATTGAGATCTGGGAATATTATAGAGTAAATTTTTTTTTTAATTTATCGACGATTCATAAGTGTAAGAAAGTACTATATGTTAAAGTTATTTTTGATTGATTAATATCGGAAGCCAACAGATCGAGCAAGTTTAAATACATTACACTATAAATTTCAGAAATCTATTGGTGAAATTGATTTTTTAGCTAACTATATAATCCATAACAAATTACAAATTTTTATATAACCCTGTTTTCAATGTTGATGTTCATCACATATAAACTATCAACACCTTTTTGACATTATATTTCATCAATTTACAATTCAACCTACAAAGTATATCAATTTGAATTAATAAACTCGAAAAACGCAAGGTTAATCTGTACTTTCTCTGTTTAATTTGGTTATAATTTTAATTAAATCGATCTAGTTCACGGTTCATTAAATAATCAATGACAAACACCACCAATACCTGTCACCTTGTATTATTTTTTCACAAACAATCTATATTCTAATAATAGGTACCAACCAATACTCGAAAAATAATAGATAACGTCAGTTTTACAACATTTTCTAAAACCGGTGGTTAATTCTATTCGCGTTTTGTGCGGCGAGTGAGATTCCCAAACCCCATATTTTCCCCATTTCTGCCCCAGGTCAACCGTCTTCTCTATCCAATAAATCCCTGCGGCTAACACTTAATTAAGGTAATACGCCCCTGACCTATAAAAACTCCATAACGAACGTTTAAATAAAACTTCTTTGACGGCTGTTGACAATTGACAAATCACAACAAAACAACGATTGTGGTACCTATACATCCTCTCATCTGTGTTTTACAAACACAATATATTAAACTTTTCTCAAGTTTCATGCCTTTTGTGGGAAATTAAATAAATAGTTCATTAGAAAATATAAGATCAAAGTATTGGCTTTATATCTAATTCTGGTTTTTACCAAGTCTTTTAAAGGATAATCAATGAAGTATCATATTTTATTTGTAAAATCTGATTCACCCTGACGTTACACCGACATTCCTACATCCGGTTTTGACGAGAGAAAGGTATCTCGATATGTATGGAAAATTACAGATACATTGCTTTTACAATACAAATCTCTTAAAACAATCCAAGTGGCAATTGAAATATCTGTGCGTCATTAATCTTATATCATGTGATTTTTTTCAATGATCTTTGATAACATTTGATACATTCATTTATTACCAAAACGTTTAAAGTCGCTTGAAACTATTTGTTTTAATCGAACCTTGATTCGTGGCGATTTGTGGCGACATAGGAGCGTCGGGTTGCTACCGTGGCAGAAAAACGGTTCATTTTCATCTAAAATAAAAATAAATCGGCATAAAATGCGAATAAACGTCAAATTTAATAAATAAATGGCACAAAACACGCACAAACTACGCAGATTAACTCGTATACGAATAAACTTTACGGCATAACGGAACTTATATCCTCAGACAATAAAGCTATTTTATCTTAAATAATAATTAAAGTAGCCACAACTCACAAGGTATTGTTTACTAAGGTCAAGGTTCAAGGACAGGGCATGCAAAGGACCATATTTTTCCCTACGCTGCTAAGCCTTCTACAGCGTTTAACGACGTCGCGTCGAGACATAATACCTTTTCGAATTCGTATGTGACATTTAGCTCACGCTTGGTCACGTGACTAGTGTATGAAAGGGTGTTTGTTTCTTTTTGGTATTACAAAGGAAAACGCAGTAAAAAATGTTCTGATATTTTTTCAAACCGTACTTAAAACCAATGTTACTGTATAAAATGGGAAATAACATCACGGCTACATTCTGGACATCAATAAAAGTAATATAAATTTGAAAATCTAAATCCATGCAATTTTCAAAATGACGCCATTGACCTTGGCTCATTTGTTGGGATTTACGCACACGTGATCCAATTTCTATGATGAGCATCTAGATTATAGACTAGAAAAATATCTCTTTTAATCGTGCACGCTCAAGATTAAACGCCAAAATGGCCAATCAGTTATAGTGACAAGAGAAAATCAGATGATTAATGTAGTATGCTGCAGAGGTGGCACGCAATAAAACTCACTATATGGGTAAGTGGGCCAAATCCTCGAGCGAAAGAAAGCCGACAATTTTGTATTTATTTCGCCAATTGACTTTTATAACCGCGATGCCATCTGCAGAGCATACGCATACCACAGAGCTATCTCAAATATAACCGTCAAACTGTTTATAGTCTGTATAGTTTTATAATTGTATATTTTATAATACATATATACATCGCAGCTTTAATCAAGCATGTCTAACCCTTGCTTAAGAAGGACCCAATCCTAGGACAAAAAAGCACGTAAACTTGTAAAATAAATTTATCCCACTTCCAGACTTATAAATAGCATGAGTATTCTGTGCACACTGTTCTGATATGAAATATATGTCAAAACGAAATATTTAAATATATTAACGTCTTATTCCCATTGGCTCTGAGTAGGCAAGCCGAACAATCAAAATTTAATCAAGGAAAGTACTTATATCAATTCATATGTATATAGCAGTTAAAAATCAAATAAACTTAACTTCAATAACATTATACAAAATTAAACTTAATTAAAGACTGCGGTGTATTTGAAATATTTTCGTGTTACTGCATTCCTAATGTCCTCAGCTAATTATGATTAATCAAACGACATTTACCAAAGATATCGTTATTAGAGATGGAAATCAATAAAACACGCAATCAATGATGCATGCTAAATACGTTACAAATTCACTTTCCAGCTTCCATAGTATCCAAGTAAAATTGTTTTATTGAACGTAAACAAAACTAGCATACTAGCAACAAAAATATGAAACTTGACTATCCCATAGCCATTAAAATTCATACTGAATATGTGATTATATTAGTGTTTACTCTAAACTTATGATTTTTATCCTTTTAGTAACTGGTTTACCTTGGGATTAAAACCGCTACGCGATGACATCAGTAACTTGACATCAAGTGAGATCAAATAAACTTATCAGTTTCCATCATCACGTCGGTTCAATACAAATCATTGAACATTAAGTTCGGTAAATATTTCTAATCGTGTTATCTTATCTATTTCAACCGACATTTATTGTCAATGTCAGTTAAAAAGATATATCATATTTACTTGATTAATTATTACTTTGAATGCGTAATTCATGCATCAACTGTATAGACTACTAACCAACTTCAACATCTGGGATACCAGTTTAGCGGAGAACAGGAAAACTTGGTTAAATCAGTTCTTATTTGAGCATTTAGTTAAATGTTCACAACACAAGCACACACTCACTTTTGTCAAACTTCAAACCATTCAAGTCAGTTTTATTTAATCGCTACCTGTCCGTTTGGCAGCGGATATTTATAAATATCACTCGTATGCACTGTCACAACATGTGACTCGATTTTTAATGTTTATTAATCAACTGTGATGAGATAATAAACGCGAAACTTTAAGAAGAATGAGCGACACACGCTATTATAACAACAGACGGCGCGACACTGACTCGAATGAAATCGGAAATGTCGAATGTCGGCAAGTGGAAGGGTGACCATTTATAAACTATAAAATTTACCAAAAACATTGTACCTGTAATAAAATACAATAAAGCAAAATTCTGTAGTTTTATCATACTCATATAAATTTGATAAAGTAACTAATTTTTATTGAAATTTCACGTATTTATCATTATAAATTATTATTTAATATTTATGATTATTAGTTGCAAAAAACTTTTTAACGTATGAGAATGCTACATAAATTAACTATTGTAATTCGTGTCAATGTATATTAATCAGCACTAGTTCCCAAAATAAAATGTATCTGCCCTCAAGTGGTCACCCTAAGCAGCGACAAACCGACTTGGCGTCTTGCGGTGTGCGACTCGACGATCGGAAAACAAATACGCTTTGAATAGATCTTCGGGTAACGGCTTCTTTTTTCGACAACAAACTTTTTTTTATTGCTTTTTTTTTCAATTTACATTACAGAACCATTATTTTAGCTATTGCGATGCATTGCAGACCAAACAAAATCAGTAACTAATTCAATCCCCTACATGATTGACGTATATATTTTTATACAAAAGATTTACGACTTTAAGAAACAAGCAATAATCACTTACAAAAACACACAATAACTTGTGTAATTCGGTAAGTTCGTCGTAATTTATCAAATTTTTCGCAATAAATTAAGCGATAACCACAACAATGAATTGCTCTAGTTAAATTACTTATGAAATTTCGTATATTACATGAATATACGCAAGAACACTTAAATTAACAAATGAATCACAAAACCTATATTGTCATTATCTTTATACTTTTATTAATAGTATGTTCGGTCATATGTTTGTAATCAGTAGTTGTTTAATTGGATGACAAATACCCATGAACACTAGCTGTTATATAAAGTTGTTTTGTATTTAACAATAAACATAATAACAATGTTTTGATACAGGAGGCAAACGCAGGTCATTTTGAATTAAGTGCTAACCACCGCCCATTAACAACACCTAACCTTTGCTAAGCTTCTTGTTAATTTGACCTGAGTTCAGAATACCGAAAGTAGGCACTATTTTTTAAGCATTCACTGACCAAGAGCATTCTTTTTTGATTGACTATACAAACGTAAAAAGCCACGTTGTACATGTGTATATGAAAACTGATAAAGGAAGTTAAACTTAAGACTTCCACTGCATTTCCGTTTGCCGTCTATGATTAATAGAAAGCCGCATCTCTCATTCCTTATACAGGCCGAACCATGAGAACATAAGGAGAAAAACATGCAACTACAGCTAAATTTAGATCGAGGCGAGTTTGTGAACCCCCGCCTCTTGATTACGACACGCGTGTATTAAATTAAGAACCTTTTATCTTTAAAAAGAACCTTCTTTAACTTATATTCTTTATCTTCATCCGGAGCTTAACATTAGTGGTGAATAAAATTTAATTTGCCTTACCTTTGCCTTGCCTTAAAAAGTGTACTGGGGTCATTTCCAAACAAAAAAACCAATCAAGCCGAGTTTCCTGCCTGCTTCTTCTCAGCTTGGTCGCGTACTAACAGGCGTAGAATCACTTAGATTTAAGACGATTCAAAATGGCCCTACCTTAATGAATAAAGATATTTTGACTTTGACTTTAAATGTATTATTTCTAATTAAAATCAAAGGTGTATTATACTAATGTTTATGGGTGGTTGTAAGGTTGTTTATTAGATCGAGAAAACGTCGTATGACGAATGATTTAGAACGTTTTATAACAATCTTGACTCGTATCAAAGTAGGTTTGGTAACTATTACGTCCATTAGGAATTGATATAATATATTTATTTACGGTGGATGTGAAAAACATACACAATAATTATTCGTTTATTTTTTATTTATTTATATATTATTTTAAATATATTAGTTACAAGTAACACTTAACAACCGCTTTTATTCGTCCACTATCGGTCCAAGCCCTGTCAGAAATAAAGTACGCATTGAAAACAGGGCTTTGCTGACGGAGGCTAGTTAGCGAACAAACCTGTGTCCTAGGACCTAGGCCAAAATTTAGTATTATGTCATGGTATACAATAGTTAATTCGCAAATTGGAGTTTAGTAGAGACAGTAAATGAGATGAGGACGTGTTCCACAGATAATGTAATATTTAAAAATGTCAAGTGTCTAGTACGTCTGAACAATCTTAAACATATAACTGTAACTTGATATAAGATATTAACTTTATTATTTAATCATTAAATAAACACAAAACTTGATATATAGTTTGCAGTCCTGTTATTTTACCCAATTTCATATCATAGATTTCTATTTAAAAATACGATACGATACGAGCTCCTAAATAAAACAAGAGTAAGATCAAGATTAAAAAACATTATTTTTTTAGAAGGCTTGGAATGATGTAGTTCCTTAAAGTTTGCAATCGTGATTTCTGAGAAATTGACAAATGCAAAAAATGGCGTCATCTTAGTTCATCGGTCGTTGGAACGAATCGATTTAACACACGGAACCACGGATTAAAGGAAAACTAATATTTAATTGAACTTAATATAAAATTTAATTACTGATGCTCGAACCTATGTTTTTCGTCTGTTATGTATTTACTCTATAGCTTTATGGCGATATTGTTAAGCCTTAACCCAAAATTAAAGACAATTAAGTATAAGTGTTTTTGCTCATTCGTCTAACAGTAACAAAGCTGTTGACATTTGCGATTTCCTCCCATTCAGAGCTTCCTTTGATTGTCTGCGTGCCTTGACACCTCGAGAAATTCACCCAGAATAAAGCCTTTAAAATAAAATGAACTCCAACTCAAAATATCTTTATTCCAGTTGGTCTTTATAAAGACACCTGTGAACCTATTCAGAAGACAGTTATCTACCGAGAAGAACCGGCAAGAAACTCGATAGCTGCTCTTTTAAAATAAACAATTAATACAAAATTATGTTACTCACAATTCAAATAACAAAGCATTGTAAAGCTACTCAAGAATTGAACTGTCCCGATGCTGAGCCAATTGCCGACACATTAAAGGCAACGATAGCAGTACAATTTGATTTTTTGTTTGTTTCAAATGAATAGGCTCCGAAACTACTGGACAGATTTTTAAAATTATTTCACCGTTGGCAAGCTACACAATCAATCCCGAGTGACATAGGCTGTTTCATTTAAAAAAAAAATATGGATGCTTACTAAAACTTGAATAATCTAACCCAAGATTTAAATTGACGACATTTTAATTATTCTGATTAGCACAAACTAATATTATGAATGCAACTCTGTATGTATATTACGCTTTCACGCATAAACTTCGATGAAAATTGGTATGGAGATAAACTAAACTTTAATTTTTATCGCGTTCGGGTTTGGCGAAAAAGGATGAAATTATTTACCAGAACTCTGTCATTTATAAAAGCATTTTCGAAATTCCCTTTGTATTTAAACCTTATGGACGAAGTAGCGCGCAAAAGCTACGAGTTTCAAATATATATTTCATATATAATTCTGTAACTAAAAATATAATTTTATTTTACACAATAAAAGATCAATTAAATTAACTCAAAATATTCTTTATATTAACCTAACTAAAATAATTAACTTAAAATAAAACAAAACACAAAACTAAAAAAAATATAAAACGTTTGGTCCCTGTATGGCGATGCTTACACGCTGAGCAAGGAAAGCACCAGCTCAGGGATCACAGGTACTGACTACCAATATGTTACTTAATTTTTTTTTGTGAATATATTTGCGCTATATATTTATAGTATTATCTCCACTTAGTATCAGTGATCACTGGTGTACGTCAAGAAAGTACCTAATGAGCCCAATTTGATGAGAGGTATCAAAGCGAGCATTCCAGGATTCAGTTACGAGGTTTCATAGACGGTATGAGAAAGTATGCACAATAGACTCAGCTGTTATATTTTTGTAAATTTGTATTGTCATAAGAAATGAACATAGTGAATAAAATTATAATTAAATTCGCCGCTCATATTATAAAATAATTGGTATATTACACGTCAGACCAATCTAAAATATATCATTATGTCAAAGATTACATCGAAAAACTGTAATATATCATTTGAATCGTGTGGAAATGAGAGGAAAGCTGTTGATATATAACAAAACTATATTTTCATCTGTCCAGTAATGAATCAGTGTAAACGCGACTTTCTGATAGAAAGTAAAACCGCATCAATTACTTTTAATTGACTCGCAAAAAGTCGGTTTTTTAACTTGAACACTAGTCGACATATCTCACTATGACACGTAGCTGAAAAAATTAACTGATTACAATTCATCTGAAATGCTTTTGACCAATCAAGTGTTGCCAAACTTTAGACCTGAACCGTCTTTTGTTTTGCTTGTTCGCATTCTCATGCTGTTTGATTGTTCCAAAGTAAAAAGCGACTTACGCAGTCCGTGTTGAGAGTACGCCATGATACACTATTGCTCCTCTGAAGGTACGTGACTATGTATTTTGACATCTGAGACAATCTGAAAAAAAAAAGGAATATTTTTATTTTTCTCTTGAAGTATTATCAATTTTTTATATTAATATGTATATTTGTTCATTATAACCTGATATATATTAAAATAAAACAAAAATAAAATAAATTTAAAAAGTTTGGTCCTTGTGGCAGAGTATCCATAATGCTGGCGGCATTACTTCGCTGTTTCGCAATACTTATATACTGAGCGAGAAATAAGTTAAAAAAACCCGAAATTCAAATATGTGAGATTAAAAATCAATTATTACGTCGCTTTGATAAATTACTATCAACATACTTGACACAATTAACGAATAGTGGTCAACAATTGGTATCTATTAGATCACGGCCTAAATTACGCATAAATTGTAAAACAATATTATTTATTTATCAGATATTTTCACGATTATATGACGTAATTTATGGTCAGTGTAATAAAAAGAAAAGTAACTATTCGCAAAATGTTTCTGAATTGTTCTAATAGGTTATACAGTCAAATGTCAATAAGACAATGGTGACCGAATGAAGTATGAAAGAGGTTATTGCTAGGTCAAAGACAAGAAATTGCCAAACAAGGAGCCATCCGTCGTCTATGGCACAAATTATACGATAATTAAACTTCATATTTTGAGAGCTCGAAAAAATAGCCTCAATACGAGAAATAAGCATAAGCTTACTGTTCCCATTACTAGGCTCCATAAAGTTGGTGGTTCATTGAAAGGGCTAAATGGCTACGCAAAATTAAATCCCAAACAATTTGTTTACTTTGTCAGTAAAGAAATTTAAAAAAGTAGTTAAACAGAAGCTTTTAGAAAAAGCATTTTATAAATTATCTTATTATCTTGATGATGAAAAAGTTTGGGAATTAATTAGCTCCAGCTTTGTTAGCCTTGCTTCAAAAAGTGTACTGGGATCATTTTTCCGAAAAAATCTACCAAGGCAAGTTTATTGCCTGCTTCTCAGCTCGCGTACAAACAGGCATAGATTTATTTTGATTTAAGACGATTCAAAATGGTCCTATGTACCTGTAATGTACATAGGACCATCTAATTTAATTTTGAATCATTTCCACAATTTGTTTAGTAAACAGTATTTCTACAACAACTAAGTTATTTATCGATAATCGAGGCGCATCGAATTAAAATTTATCCGGAAACCGAAATGATCACACACGTGCTAACTCGCCAGAACCAAGTTAAAGCCTGCGCCTGCGCTGAATACTAAATTCGTGAAAGTCGTGAAAGCGCGTCTATACACCAGCGCTTACAGTAACTGCAGTATATCTACTGTATTTAATAAGGAATAAAGTAGATTATAGATTACAACAATATCAAAACGAAGAATACTTTTTGTAATAATAAAGAACGTTCTACAACAATAATTTCAAACCTACTTGGAAAAACAATGTTAAATTCGCAAATTTGATCCCAAGCACGGACTTTCTTTAATTATTATTGTTTAACCATGAAGAGATGTTTTTTATTTATTTAAAACGACAATTTATAGAATGTTTGACGCAAATGTGTACATGAATAACTATTTTAAGACATGAAATATCTCACAATTGCTTATTAATTGTTTTGAAACTCTTTAAAACGGATTAATCACTTTTTTTATAAATCTATTCACTGAATAATTTCACGTTACCTACAGTAGTAGATACCCAGTATTTAAATATAAATAATACCATTTTTATATCTTTTGTGTGATAGTATGATCGATATTACATGAGAATTAGGTCATTATAACATATTTCTTCGGTCTTCGTTTTCCAGTATTATGTGTACTCTAAGTATTCTAAGTATATATATTTTAAAATAATAATATTGTGCACATGATAAAACAATTAAATGACTAAAGTACTCAAATTGTCTTAATCCATGTACCTATAATTGATTTATTCAGATGATTATAATTTTTTATTGTATATTTAGAAAAGATTACGGTCTCCTGTATCATGTTTGCAGTCCTCATACTAATGCATATTGCTTTAGTTCAAAAATATTTTTTTAAAACACTTTTTTACATAAACATGGAATTGTCCGGATGGTCATAAATCAAAATATCATCAAAACTAAACGAGGTTCCACCCGCTTATTCCCAATAAAAATGTATCATTTAATTATATTCACAATAGAGATACGTGCGTATCCAAATTGGCATCACAGGTGATTACAGTTAGAACAGCCATTTGCATTGAAAGTGTGTACGACGACCGCATAGCGAAACACTTCCTCGATGCACGGCCAATTCGTACTGCCTTTTTGCTCTAATTCTTAAAATTACGTAAATACTATTTTAAATGCTGAAGATTTTTTGGCTGAATTTGATGGCAACGTGGATATGTGGGACTCAACTCACTAACCAGGAAACCTCTGCTAATCAGAGGACCGGTGACCCATACCCACTAAAACACTTCTCGGGTGTAAGCCACATATGCGGATATGGAGACTGCTGGGGTCGCGTTTGCATTTTACCAGAGAACACACTGTAGGGTTACAATATAAAACAAATGAAGACAATAATCGTTTTAATCTCCTTTGCTGCGTTTTATAGTTATATACACTATATATTAAAAATACACTCAGAATATATTAATAGAGTTAAAGTTAACTAGAGTCAACTAATTCAGTTGTATTGAACTAGAGTGTAGTGTACTGTAAGTATGTGTCTTCTAGATACTAAAGCTCAATCAAAAACACATATCGTGTTTGTAACGTTTATTTATTGCAAAAAGTCGTTAGAACAAAACTCTTCGTTTATATTTATCTTGTGTTAGCGAAATAATTTATAAAAACACACACGCTTGTAGCTTTCATTGTATTTTTTTTAATGCCTTAGACTCTTCCGGATCCTCTTCTTCTATATGCCCACAACACAGGGATATCCTAGTGTGGGCTCCAGCGTCTTCACTGCATGGTACATGTATTTGGTGAATATTTTTTAAAATTAAATTCCAGACGATCCTTGAAGTAAACCACTTCAAAACTATTTCCTAATTCGTTTTGTTAAACAATTAGTATATACCATATTTATTAAAAACAAAAGCCACGATAATTTTTCAATTAATATCAAGCCATTCTCCTGAGTACGACCGTGACGTTTGTGACAAGCGGTTTCAATCAGTCAATAGTAATTCTGTTCCGCAAATTTGTTTTTGAAATTACCGTAATATAGACGAAGGCTAATAGCCCAGAAATCATTTGTGAATGTGGTCTACAATGCTTGAAAGTAAATTCTGCGGTTTACGCTATTTGGAAAGAGAAAAGGGCCCAGAAAGGTTTTATGTATGAATTAGTAAAGTGACTTCGTGGTGTTGGCGTGCGATCAACTAGAAGCAAATTCGAATCACGATTATAACCAATCTTTAAAAACTTTCCAGTCTAGAATAAACTGAGATCGAGGATATTTAGCTTACTCAATTATAGGATGGTACATTTTATTCAACAATACAAATATTACCTTAATAATTCTTATTATTTTAAAAATTACATTTAAATAATATGACAAGTATTATCGTATTAGTTAACATTTCCTATGTATGTAACGCATATGTTAGCTAAGACTCAAATGCAATTAAATTGTGAATTGTTTGTATATACATATTATTTCTAATGTCAGAGGTTGAACAAATAAAGCGAATTTACGAGGGATTTTTGAGTGTCGTAACCATGGCAACAAACTCTTATTCACCTCAAAAAGCGGGCTTTAGTCTGACAATGTATTATTTCCAAACAATTACGTAGTATGTTACGACAACGCTGCAATTTTTTTTAAAATTCGTTAGCAAAACATACACGCGGTTCCACTTAACATTGCGTAATGGTAACGATGTTTTACGAGAGTGTGAAATTATCGAATAAAGAATGAGTTTTGACAATCATTTATTGGTTTTTGTTTTTGGTTCCAAGTTCATACTTGTACATTAATAATAATACCGGCTTCATAGCCGGTTACAAATTTTTGACATTTCACTAAGATTAACATAAAGTTCTTGCATCAGAAACTGTTTCAGCATCCGCTGGAGTTATCATGTTAATAAAATACGTAAATAGACATATTGCCTAAAACACAGTTAGAAAATATTTGTTTTGACAAATGGTGATATTTTTTTTATAGAAGACGGGGCAAACGAGCAGGAGGCCCAAATACATGTGAAGTTGCCTCCCAGACTCTCGAGTGGCTGGGAGCTCGTGAGTGCGTTGCCGGCCATTAAAGTTAAATTAAGAAATGGAAATGAATAGAGGAATAGAATAGAAGGGGCTGGAGGAGAGGAAATGGAGGGATAGAAGACGACGAGGAAGGAGCGAAAAGGATCTAAAGACGTTTTACATACTACATTCCAATTAGAGAATAATTTGCGTTAGTTATTTTTCATTTTATTTTCAAAATAATGTACCAGATTTAAACCGGCAATTTTTGCAGTGTATCATTATGTCTTTTGATAAGTCATCTAAGTATTTAGGAACGCATGATTTCCCTGTTGTATGTAACAGTTACGTGAAATTTGTTGTTTTAAAGACACAATTACGATTATCAACGGCTTTAATACACGGAAAATAACTAATAAAATATTATTCACAAATCATGTCGTCCATTAGATGACATGCGCCATTCCTGACGAAGTATGCGAATACATTAAACTTATAATTTAGGGCTGTCACTTGCTCTTAATAAAATAAAATACTTTTGCACTATACTGACCTAATAGAACAAACTAACGCTTTAGACTAATAAAAACTATAAAAATAAGTCTACATTGCACACCGTTTCTTTAAAAAGAAGATATTACCATTTTACCAAGTCCATCAAAGGCGGAACTTCATGAAAAAGAAAATATGTGTCTTTCTTTGCCTCGGTCGCAGGCTTTCGATAAATAAGATTCTATTATTATCATAATTCTATGGCACTGGCATCAATTTCACAGTTTCCTGTCTGACTACCACAATACTATTTAGTTGAGTTTAGTTTAAAAAAATATTGCTAAAGAAACGGGCAACCCTGTCATGATATTGTTATTTGAATGACGCGCGTAGTTCTACTAAGTACGGAGCAAGCTTCATTTTAAAGTATGCGGCTACATTTACAGTGCATCTACATACCTACGCCTCTTTATTGCGATGAAAAACTACAATGCATGAGTTGCATTGTAGGTGTTGTGCCTATATAATTTTCATATTATTAAAAGAAAAGACGTCTTATACTTCCAGATTTCCAGATCAAACCATTCTGCAATTAAATTCTTTTGAGATATCAAGGTAGTTATAAAAATACATTATATACACAAACGAACTATCGGCAATATTATATACGACTTGAAATTGGTGCTAAATGCTGAATAGCTTTATTTGACATATGGATGTGCGGTTGATTGGAAGAGAGATGGCAAAATCTATCAACCTCACCGTAAGGTACCAGCACCATGTACACGTCTTGCACCGAAACAAGTCAGTTGGAAAACCCACGGTATTTCCGAACCAATACGACTAGGGTACTTCAAGAAAAAAGTGTACCACTCCCTAAAAAGTCGGCAACACGGCTCACTAGCTCTCAGCCACGTGTGTTCTATCGCGACCTTTATAGTGTTCTGTTGCATTTGCCCACTCACAAAAAATAAATTTGCCTACAAACGTCTTACTAACCAGACAAAGGGCTTTATTATTTCCCTCACGTCCTAAGGAAACTCGAAGATCTGAATACGTTGCAAAGTATACATCACGACTTAATACGAGCTATTTGCATAATAATTTAGCGCCATAACGTTTAGGCTTAATACAGACGACAGCCACATACATACACTGTACAATTTACATTACATAACATTATTATACTTAAAATAGGTTATACGTAAATCCTTTAATATTGTTATTGTTAGTAGATGAACTAGCTGTTTCTTTATCAAAAATTCTACTTCTATTCTATTACTATTTTTACTTCTATCTGATTTATGATCATCTAGGCGATTTCACTACATCTCTTTCTTTCCAGGATGTTCGTCTAGCTCTTCTTCTGGTATCTCTTTGCTTAACTTCTGGTACTGGAACGCTTCTTCTTTTTGAGTTAAATCTCGTATTAAAGGCTGGCAAATCCTGGCGTTGCAGGTGTTCATGGACAGTAAGCACTTCACTCGAAGTAATCCACCTGCTCATTTGCCTCCTACATTAAAAAAGTCCTACAGGACACTTAAAAATACGCACATCAATAGATGCAATAAGTTCTATTCATTTTTAATTTGTCTTTCGTGAGTAATCGACTTAAAATTGTTTATTCACTTTGGTATTATTGATGTTTACAAAAGACTTACATACTGAGGCAAGGAAATTCCATATGAATGCCCTGTCAATGATGAAATATGTATCTGCATATGTTTATATGTTACAAATGCAGTCCTTTGTTTTTGTAGTATTCATCATATGTTCGGCCTTCACATGTTTGCAGTTACACAGTGGTTCAATTTATTGTATTTAATCATTATGATAGAAAAATCTCTTACTATAACACCAGTAGCCAAATATTATTTACTAGAATTCTGTTGTAATTTATTGAATAATTCTCGACATGTTATCTACGTACAGCTATTTCAACAAGAAGTCCTTTTTTTCTATATTTACACTAGTCATTTTACGTAAATAATAAAAACGTACAATAATTATTGTATTTACTTGACAAGTGACACATATCTAACCAAACGTAATATATAAATACATACTTTTAATTAAATTGATTTATATATTATATGACATGTGTTTATATGGTATGATGAAATGCGAACACATTGTGAATTATAAATATACTTTGCTTCAAGACGTAGATCGTAATAAATGAACATTAAATATGTGTTGAGAAATAAATTATAACAATGCAATATACAATCTGTTGTATGCACTAAAAAATATATTCAACTCCCTTCAATATTCTACAACCTTAGTTACGCTACTTATATAGTAGCTAATATCCAACACTGTATTTTAATGAAACAATATGAAATATCTTGTCACTTCAAACCATGAACACAGGTACGTAGATTTAATTGCATACTTATTATTTAACTTTTGGTAATTCATTTAAAGGGTAATGTGTACGCTTCTATAACAAAGTCCCAATCAATATCTTGTCTTTGTCGGTTAGTAAATATAAAAAGTAGTTAAACGAAGGCTTTTAGATAAAGCATTTTATAAATTGTCTAATTATTTTGATGAAGAAAAATTATGGGAATGAATTAGCTCCAGCTTACCTTAAAAAGTGTACTAGGATCATTTCCCAAAAAAAACCAACCAAGCCGAGTTTCTTGCCTGCTTCTTCTCAGCTTGGTCGCGTACGAACATGCGTAGAATCACTTAGATTTAAGACGACTCAAAATGGTCATATGTACCTTAATGAATAAAGACATTTTGACTTTGACTTATTTAAAACTAATTAATATCAACGCTATTTTTTAAACTAGCTGCATATAAGTGCGATTAACTAACGCTGCACAATAACACTTACTTACTTTGTTCTGAAGCCTGCCTTTATTCTACTAAATATATTTTTTTATTTTTGCATACCATATTATTTGCCTGATTGTGGAGTTCTTAGAAGATTTTTCTTTTTATCCCGCAAACAAGGCAAATAAAGATTATTACATGCAAGGTACTATGCGATTGGCTACTGATTACCAACATTGGAAATGTTATATGAAAACTATAGCTGGATACTATAGTGAGTGGCTCATGATGAATTAATTAAACTTTACAGAACATTATGAATTAAAAGAAGTGTTAATTTCTAATAACAAAGCGTCACGGAGAAACTTTATTTACATAAAACAAACATCAAACTATTTGGGCACACGACTTTTGCAACTAAGATTCAAATCTAACACACTAATACAACCTAGATTTTATGTTATGAAACGAGCATCATTCACGTAACGAAAGGTCAAGATGATCACAGCTTG
The DNA here is from genome assembly GCA_951799465.1 of Leptophobia aripa. Classification (NCBI taxonomy): domain Eukaryota; kingdom Metazoa; phylum Arthropoda; class Insecta; order Lepidoptera; family Pieridae; genus Leptophobia; species Leptophobia aripa. The sequence continues at coordinate 6,035,125 of OX637280.1, forward strand.
CTCTTGCCCGATAAACCCAGCACCAGAGCTGAGCATGGTAGCTTTTCTAAAACGAGATTATTTCTTAACTACCGGTTATTCATATACGAGAAATCTTGAGAAAATATAGCAGGTTAACTGCGATAAATTTGATATCTTTTGACTTAGTTGCCTTCATAATTATTGTAATTGTACATTCTTTATATGTAATATAAAAGGGATATTTTTTGTTTACTCGGTCTAGTTGACCAAAGACTATAATAATAAATAAATTTTTAAAAAAGGTATATCATGAAGAGGTAGCATGGAGGTTTTAATTGATTTTAGTAAGTTTAATTGATGTTAGAAAGTAAGTATAAGTCTGTTGAAACTATAGAATATTTTTTTTTTAAATTATTTAATCAATTAAATTCACATACACTTATTAAAGTCTTTATAATTTATTTTCAATTATTAAGATAGATTTAAATAAGTATAAAGCATAGTTAAAAGAAACAAAACTCTTTTGTCGGTTAGTTAAAAACAAAAACACAACTCGTCAACACGTCTCAGTTCATTCACCGCAGATCGGTTCGGAGGACATCAATCAAATTCGGGATGCAAGGTTTTTAAACTCATTACAAAACTGCTTTTCATTTACAGTAAATGGTGGCTGTAATTTGACACTGGATAACATATTGTATCGCGAGAATTGGTTGAATATTACTTTATAGGTTTAAACAGAGGGATTTGTAGGGTATAAGTATTATAACTTGGTCAAATTAAAGATTTTGATTTTTTGTTAAAATCCAGTGTAGGCTTTGCGCAAATCTTAGGCTTAATGTCACGTTCAATGTTAAAGTGATTACTGAATAGATAATACTTATCTTATTCAACACATGATTACATATTAAGCGGATTGGAGATGAGTTACTGTAAAGTTTAAAATATGTCCTTTTCAAAAACTTTCAATTTTTAATTTAAATTCTTGCTGCCATGAAATCTTATTTTGTTTTATAGTACAATTATAAAATATGTATACATAGTATATTATACATACTACACTACTATAAAGTTAGTATCAGTGATTGAAAACATATAACTTTCCACAGAAATCATGTTATAGCTGTGACATATGCCACGTGAGAATCTCAGCCTTCCCACGTCGACCTTGCCGTGTTTATCATTAACCTCTTCCAGTCAATGGTTTATAACAAGCATTGTTTGCTTCGAAATCATCGCTTTAATCACTTTATATCAAGTATCATTTCCTGCTAAATCATTCTTAACACGTCTGATGATTGAATCAATGATCTATATGTAGTTCAAATTACTTTTTTTTCAGAGTTCGCGGGTCTAGTGTGACTTCGACAGCGGTAATATCTTGACTTAAGTCTTGAGTTTTACAATGTGTATGAAAAATGTAACAATTATTATTTCCAGAACGTCATTTGTTCTTTAAAAACATAAAGCCACACACAGAGTACCTTTTTGTATAAGTTTTAAACGTTGTAAAATCAATCGAATATTACCTAATTAAATCAGAAAGTAAGGTGTTCGTTAATTATAAAATAATAAGTTACTAAATTTTTCGGATAGATTAGTTTGGAGTAACATATTTACCCCAACCTAACCCAATGCTAAATTAAAATAGCCTTAACGGAACCACGATTATAATGATTTGCGTATTATAAGTGTAATATAGTGATAGTCAGTACCGGTGATCGAAAAGATGGTGCCGGCGTATAAGCAACAAGGAAATGCCGGCATTATGGGCAGGTACCACAAGAACCAAACTTTTTATTTATTTTTAGTTTCGTGTTTTTTGTTTGTTTATTATTCTTTGTTATTTGTAATATGCCTTAATAAGTGTAATATAAGAACATGTTGTTTTCCATTGTTTAAGATAAAACGTGACAAATCTCTTTATCCTTATATCTCTTCACGACATATATAACATTGTTAGTTGTTGTATATAAGTTTTATTACACCGTATGTTGTTTTTAAATGAATACAATGGTTAGTACTGAGTTCAGTGTTGTCCCAAGGTTGCGGTCAATGATATGAAGAAAAATGTCGGTGTTGCTGGACAACAAGTTGATTCTTCAAAAGTAATTTCAAGTTAGGTAAAAGAAATTTAATATTATTGCATATTTCATATTTATCTGTTACATAAAAGGGTTGATTTTAAAGATTATATCGTCAATTGGTTTTTAACCGACGATTTTTTTAAAATTAGATATTTATTGAATAACCAAATTGCCTATATATATTTCAACAATAAATAATAAAAATTGTCTATACATATAGTAAATTATAAGAGGTTATAAAACCCGAAGTATAGCGATATCTTAAGTTGAAATTCTATCATTATTTTAAATATCTTTATAACGTGTATAATTTTTAAATAACATATGACTCTTTTTGTCTCTTTGACTTACCTAAAAACTGTGCATTGGGTATTAAAAACACAATATCACTAAAACAATATTTAAACAACACTGCAAGTTAGCACACTTGAGTGTAAGATAAGAGATAATGTATCTTAAACAGTTGATATCAAGGACATACCCAAACTATATCCTCTCTAACTCAAAATATCTTTATTCAAGTAGGTCTTTATAAAGACACTTTTGAATCGTCAATTTTTACACTACTCTGTAATATAAAATATGAAATAATTTCAATAAAAGATCGTTCACAATGATTGATAGGCTTTTCCATTTACGATTATTTACACTTACATAAATTAATTGCTCTCTGCATCGAAGTTATTAAGTACCTAACAATGATTTATTTTTTATGGCATACCAACATAACTACAATAACACACAAGACATGTATGTGCATAAATAATACTTAGTCTGGCCATAAATACTGTTACTATTCAAAAAAAGAAAATATTACGTTTGAATTTGGAATCTGTCATTTTTATATGATTGCTTGATGTGTTTTCTTATTTTCGCGCCATTATATTGTTAAATATTTTGTTATATTAAAATGGAGTGGGGTGATAAAGAGAACCGAATCGCTGTGATTGCCTTACATAAAGTAGGTATGGAGAAAAGTGCAATTTTTAAAACCCTCCACCCGCTTGGTATTAGTCAAATGTTTGTTTACCGGGCTATTGATAGGTACAATGATACCTCCTCTGTTTGTGACAGAAAAAGATCTGGCCGTCCACGTACCGTTCGTGTGAAAAAGGTGATTAAAGCAGTTAGGGAAAGAATTCGAAGAAATCCTGTCCGTAAGCAAAAGATTTTATCTCGGGATATGAAGATAGCTCCTAGAACCATGTCGCGTATATTAAAAGATGACTTAGGACTTGCAGCCTATAAGAGACGTACTGGTCACTTCTTAACTGATAATTTAAAGAAGAATAGGGTGGTAAAATCCAAACAACTACTTAAGCGGTACGCAAAGGGAGGTCACAAAAAAATTTTGTTTACGGAAGAGAAAATTTTTACAATTGAGCAGTATTTTAATAAACAAAATGACCGTATTTATGCTGGAAGCTCTAAAGAAGCTTCGCAATTAGTAAACAGAGTACAACGTGGGCATTATCCCACTTCAGTGATGGTTTGGTGGGGTGTTAGCTATGAAGGGGTGACTGAGCCATATTTTTGTGAAAAAGGTATTAAAACGTCGGCACAAGTTTATCAAAATACCATTCTTGAGACGGTAGTTAAGCCTTTAACTAACACCATGTTCAATAACAAAGAATGGTGCTTTCAACAAGACTCGGCACCGGGTCATAGAGCTCGATCCACCCAATCTTGGTTGAAAACTAACGTTCCGGACTTTATCAGCACTGAAAACTGGCCGTCGTCAAGTCCTGACCTAAATCCATTGGATTATGATTTATGGTCAGTTTTAGAGAGTAAGGCTTGCTCTAAACGCCATGATAATTTGGAGTCCCTAAAACGATCCATTCGGTTGGCAGTGAAGAATTTTCCTCTAGAAAGAGTTCGTGCTGCTATTGATAACTGGCCTCAACGTTTAAAAGACTGTATTGCAGCCAATGGAGACCACTTCGAATAAACATTGTATATTTTTAATAGTTATATATTGATGTATTAAACTAACTCACTATGAAAGGAATAAATGTTACGTATAAAAAAAAAATCGTGCTTTTCTTTATAACAATATTTATGGCAAGACTAAGTATATAATTAACAGGTATGCATAGGATTATAAATAAATACTATACACACAAAACAAAAAAAAAATACAGAAAAATAATCAATAAACGAAAAAACAATTATATAATACATTTGATAATTGATATATATCAGATATTATAAACATTTAATATTTTCAGCTTGATGTCATTCACCATTTTTGGCGGGAATTTAAACGCACGCCGGGAATGGTCCACAGACCATAATATTGTCAAACCGTGAAAATTTCCATTGGCTTTTCGTACTTTTCCTGCTTTGTTTGTATTATTATGATTATTAGCAAAAACGCCAGCATTTCACTCTATTATTTTCTCTCCTACTTATACAACTACGAGTATACTCGTATACTTTAATAAAGAGCATAATTTCGCCATTAATTTACAAATAACATACTACGGCGAGTGCACTCTGTGGTTACTTGCCTTTTAGAGAGAGATATCTGAAGCCGGTGAAAACACTTCCTGTCGTTAGGTCGGCCATCACGCGCGATCACTTCCGTAAAGTGAGCCTATATTGGTACATCTTGTGAAATCTTTAATATTTACACACACATTATTATAGAATTAAAATAATGATTGGAAATTATTAATAAACAAATAAGTGTATTCCTAGAATTACCTCACCGAAAATATATGGAAGTTCTTAGAGTTTATATTTATATAGTTATCTTATAAGTAGCAGATAATAAAATCATCCTAATATGATACTTATAAAAGTTCTCATTGTTATTATCCTTTAAATGCAATCGATACAGCTAACATCAGGATTTGCTATGCCGTTAGCAGGCGATGAAACCGGCGCATATTTGCATATCTTTGTGGGTCATGTGGTCATTCTAATAATTACATTAGAATAGCATTCACGCAGGCCAAGCGCAGATATGAATTTGTTGACAAAATTAAATACGACTAAAAAATATTATTATATTTATACAGCTCCTTAACTAAGATTTTATTGACTTAAATAGAAACATTAAAATATTTTTTTTAGTCCTTGTTCCGATCCTATCTGTAACGCGATGTTTATACGTTGAGAAAAGCACCAGCTCATGGGTCACCGGTGCTGATTACCAGGCGCCTACATAAAAATTCAATAAGCTTCGTGCACTTCTACCAAGGTGAACAAATTAAAAATTGGAGAGAAGACTCTTGTACTTTCTCCTTTTTGTTCTTTTCCGCCTGCTCTGCGGCCTTTTCATCAATATTGTATTAATTATGCAGGATTTTTATTGTATTCATCATTCCAAGTCCGCGTCATACTGTTAGCCGTTATTTCCCAATTATATACTTTATAATACTATCAACATTTTTTATTTGTTTCAAAAATCCCTTCCACCTTACAACTAGAGTATTTAAAAGAACAAGTTACATTTATCCTCAACCTACTTTGTTGAGAAAAAAATTACGATAAGAAATGTTATCATATACACTATAAATGGCAATGGTGAAGCCGTGACACAAAATTCAGTATTACCTACATACGTCTAGTTCATATAAGTCCGTATAATTAACAATAATACATCGATAACACAATCTATTTATAACGCCTGATATAAAATGTTCCTCTTCATAGTTGAGCCAAATGTATGTTATTGATTGTAAGTCCAAGACAGTGTTTGATTTCACTATAGCGATGTTTGTATATATATTTAAAAAACTCAGGCACAGCCGAGTTTCAAACCGATGATGTTTGAGAGCCCAAGCCATGCCTTTCATACTTGTTTTTAAAGATTTTTTATAATATTAGCAACAGTATTACAGCATACGTATCAGTAATGACATAAAATTGCACTTTCGATTTCGTTAGCCGCGGGCAGTGAAAGCCTCGAACCCTGGCTGATGATCGATTTGTTGACAATAAGTTTTGGAACCAATAAATTATAATACCTCTCTAGGATCATAACAGACTTACGCGATTATACTAGGCAATGGGAATTTGTTTCGTCTGCGAGGATGTTAATTATAGTTTCAATCAAACGTTATATGTTAAAAAAAAACCAACCAAATTTGCATCAGTATTGTACCAAATATACATTTATTCGTAATAAAACAAAGAGGTTTTTAAATTTGTACAAAATCTTATAAAGTATTTTTACTCTTACAGTGTAAACACCGAAGTTATATAATTATTACATAAAGTATGGTCACCCGCAGTTTTCTACGACACTGACGCGAGAGCAAGTGGCTGTGACAGTGATGCGATAATAAGAAAGCATTACATATAATATCTATTTTGATTGACGTCTTAAACGTGCGAAAACTTTCTCCTACCGTTTCTATGTTTGAACAATTTTTATTGTAATTATAACATTTTAAATAAATTAAGATTATAAGTACTCTAACAATAACTAAAACTGAAGTTAAGTTCCTTGTCTCTCTCTCTCTACACTTGCAATTTCCGATCGTTTTTCTGCTCATCATAATCGGTCTAGGTCTAAGCTCAGATATTTTTACGAATTATGTGGGAATAAGCGAAGATAATATTATAATAGTTAGTGTTAAAAGTAGGTTAAATCTTAAAAACATACGTCGTAGAAATATAGACTTATAGTCGTTAAGCAAGATTTTTTCAATCTGATCTTTTAAACGCGGTGTAAAAACCAAAATGACGACACAAAAAACTCAAATTTAAAAGAAAGCAATAAATATATCTAAGTTAAGAAATGAGACTAGCAAATTATAAATGAAAAGAATTGCTGATGACACACACACAGTATTGAACTTACACTTAACATACACAATATAGAAATAAAGGTTATTTAATTATCTTCAGAATAATGCCAAAACAAAGTTTATTTGTATTTTCAAAAATATAATAAAACACACATTTTAATGCGTCACTCGTTTATTAAACAAAACATGAGCAATTGATTCGCACAAAAGTTGTTTAAAATATCCGACATAATTTCATGTGTAGTCATTTGTCAAATGTCATCTGCCAATTGTCAAATCTAATTTTTATTTGTTAGAAATAAGACCCATTTCAAATGAATAACATGTATGCACTTTATATAAAATTGAAAAAAACAAGAGAGATATTCAGCTTCTGTTATGTCTATTTCCCCATCCGCGTCTGTGGTCATCCTTGTATTCGTCCATAGCACGTTGGCGCGCCAACTCTTCCGGATCCTCAGTTTCTACAGATTGCTCCTAAAAATAAAATATATATATATATATATATATATATATTATTGATAAGAATTTATGATATTTTTCACATGAGTAGTCCTAATATATATAATGTCCGGTGCTATGATGAAATAATTTTGAAAAAATACTTATTGTAGTGTCATTTTCCCCATAGATAATATTCGTAGAATACCTTTTTTATTTGCTCCGTGTCATCCGCATCTGTCTCTGTGCTTTGTATTGTAGTGTGCGGTATACTTGATGCGGCTGGAAACCTACATTTAAAACAATAAATAAAATATTTATTTAATCTCAGTTATGTTATATTACCTAATTTGTATCAAAATGTAACTGTCACCATGTTAGTGGCAGTGCTTAAGTTAGCCTTTCCTATAAAAAAACAAGATTTTACATAAAAAAGAAAACACTAACGTTCCCTCGCGGACTCGCTTGTCGTAGAACTCTTCTATAGTTAAAGTAGGCAACGAAGGGTATCCAGAACCGTACACAGCTTTTTGTATCGCATCACGAGTTATAATCACTGGCTTCAGGGGCGGAGCTCGCTCGCGCTTGTTTGGTTTTAATTCTAGGATAAAATAACCATAAAATAAATATTCACACACAATAATTTAAAGTCAATTAATTACTACAAGAGTTAGAAAGTTAACATTATAAACTTTTATTTTAACAGTAATATGTTTTTAATGGAAAAAGCATTTTCTTCAAAACACAATTTTCGTTTAGATCCATTTATCAACTCTAAAAAGCATTACCTCCTGCGTGTTTGGACATATACTCCAGAATAGGCTTCTCCTGCTCAATACTGCTAAGTTCATCAAGAGCCTGATTTATATAATTCAATAACAGTGTGGTAAAATATTCCCTCTTCGTCTGCTCATCTACATTCTGAGATTCCATTGATTTTGATAGAGTGCCTAGTTTCTCTTTGAGCTCCTTCATTTCTTTGTATCTTTTTATTTTAGACTCGCGTGAAAGTACCTATAATTATACAAAATATACATTAGTTGAAATAATAATCATACAATAAGAACATTACATATTTCAAAACTACCCACTCTTACAAACGTTTTTGCTTTGCTGCGTGGTAATTGAATTGGTGGGTATTTGGCCTGTAGCAATTTTGAAATATAGGTTTTGTATGCATTTATTGTGTTCTGTCATAATAAATAAATAATGTGATGGACGATGGATGATTGATGTATTTTGTAGGCTTAAACGCTTTCAGAAGGCTCAATGTCCGTCAAAGTTTGATGAAAATGGAGGAGGCCTATGTGTAAAAGGTGAGTGATTGTCTGATGATGAAATAACTAAATATTACACCTTACCATACTAGCTATTTTAGCTTGTTCTGTTTGAGATCGACCAGCATTACTATCATTGCTAGCATCTTGTGGAATTTCAACATCTGTAACGCCATAATCTTTACATCTCTGTATGAAGTCCCTGTAAATTGTTTTTATGATATATAAGTATTTTTATTTTTAACACAACAATTGTTATGTTAGGACATATACTATTTTTTTAACATAAGTATTGATTTGTGCATTAAACACTAAAGTGCTTATGTTAAAAATGTTAAGTTGACATTTATAAAATTTAATATAAATTCTGCAGATAATAACAGGTTCTTATGAATTTTCTACAGATTATAGAAATAGAGCTTACTTGAAGTATATTTCAGCCACATTAATTATATCTTTTCTAGGTTGATTGCAGAGTTTTAGTGTAAGAGTTCCCAATAGGGCAGGCAGTAGAAGATATTGAAGAGTCTCAGTTGGTAGTTCCTCTAATGCTTCATTTTTACTAAACATGCCTGATAAGGATACTAAGTTTGTTGCTTTCTCAAAGTTGGATATTGCTGCCTTAATGGTAATCTGAAATATCAATTTCTTAGTCCATAAATACATACAATTTTATAAAATACTCATACAGAAATAATATTTATCGGGCCACAGAATAACAATGGTGAGGTATTCAATGCTAGTTAAGATATTTCATGTGAAACTCGAAAAATTTATAATGAACCTGAAGGCTAACTTATTATTAAAAATTTAAAAATTATAAGTAATTTTTGAAGTTTGGTTACACTTACAGATACAACCCAAACCACATTTTATAACAAAAATATCATAATTATTAGATTAGATTAGATTTATATAGAAAGGTTTTACACATCGTCTTATTTGGTCCCACCTTGTAATATTTAAAACTTTTAAAATTGTAATATTTAAAATTACCTGCATTGCATCACTGTTTGTGGCTTCGCTGCCGGTTTCCACTTTATCAAACAATTTCATGGCACTATCAAACACACTCTTTAAGGATTCATCATCACTGGACTTGGCTAACTCGTTCTGCGCCATCGCAACAAAAATTAATTAATAATATAAGTAATATATAATATAATTTGTGTTAATTCTCTATAGATTATTCCATAAATTGCGATTTCGACTTCCAAGTTCAAAATTAAAAATGCCTAACGCACTGGCGAAAAAACAATAATTTTGCTCAAATTGGCTCAAAAAAGATCTCAGCTGACATTTTAATCTGACGTTTATTAGAGACGTAGACAATTGATATTTTCTCAGTACGTCATCCTTAAGTCAAACAGCTTAGGGCTTTCGGCAACGAAGAAAAATCAAATTGCTACAAGTAGTTACTAAATCGAATTCTTTCGTTTCGATTGTCGGATCCTTAGCGCAATAGTCAACAACTATTAGAAATTCAGGTAATTTTACTATTTTAAACATTTTTCTGTCCTACTTCCTATTTGTTGTCTATTTACCTGTAAGTTATTTTTTGGTTTAAGAGAATGATAGTTTCAACCAAAGAATCGTTTTGTAAAACTTTCACAACTTATTTTTCTCTTGGAAAGGTAAGTAATGAAAAAACCTGAGGAGCTAAATAGATTGTACAGTACAAGCTCAGTTCTCCATATATATTATATTAATATAAAAATGGGCTTTCTCGAATCATTATTGTGTAAAAAAAGTTTATTTATTTATTCAGTACTCTAATTATCATCATTGTTATACAATTATATAGTATTGTCATGTAATAGTTGCGCTACATAAAGCAAGCCATCTACTAGGATATGATTTTATCGCTGTGGAAATATAAATATGTGAAAACTACATAAAACACATTACACACACAACTTAGTAGATTTTTCCAAGGCGAGAAGAGTGCACGTTGACAACGGTGTGCAATTGATATAAGCAAACCGTTTGCTAATACGTAAACAACGGCCCGGAAAATATTATAAGCGACCTCGGATCAAGTATACTTTATGCTGTGTTAGTCACGTTTTCGGGAATCAACACCATTTTATTTGGATTTCAAGCGTATTACGATCTCGTAGGTGAGTTCTTTAATTTTCTATAGTGAATCACGCCTTGTAATGTTTGGCGTATACGATTTCCATACGCCTATGTTACTTAGTATGTAACAAATGATATAAACAGAAAAATCTTGTTATTGCGTTGTTACAGAATTCTGTCAATATTGGTTTTCATGTTAAGTTACCCGTGTGATAAGACGTTTTTGGCACAAATAATGACTAAATAACTAAATGAAAAAAGTTGTTAATTTTATGCATGTTAGGGACCGAAAAACCCGATGCGATGCACGTTTAGACAATAAATGTGTCACTAAAACAAGTCTTTTAAATTATGATCGCGACATCGTCTACATCTTCAAGTTCTTAGTATTAGAAACAAAGTAAATAGAATTATAATGAAAGGCCTGTATTTTCATAAAACTCTAACATATCTCTTTTAAAAGGTTTAGATACATATTTTATTATGAATATACGTTGTCTTGTTGTTTTCTATTAAAAGCTACCTTCTAGTTTTCTAATAAACTCTACCTTTGACTTGCCTTTGACTTCATAGTAGAAGCCAATTCACTTACTTTATAAATCAAACCTTGCCGGATTCATGACTTTTTATATTCCAATTTTGTTGAAGTATGACAATGTGATAGGTATATACTCAATTCAATTCAGGTTGACTCATAACAATAGAAGTAGCTTTGTGTACAGATTTCAATTCAATTGTTTCGTCATCTTAGAAGGCATCCCAGAGTTTTTTTAGAATAATTATTTTATAATTTTTGTTCTAAGCTAGTTTCTGTAGTAAATAACCTTGCTCATCTCTGTAGTTCACATACCCTCCTTAAAAACCAGTAATAATCGTTCGTAGAAATGTCGTAAAAATATATATTTTTAAATAATTTTCAAAGATACATAAATGTAAGAAAGTACCATATGAATACAGTAACTTTTTATAAATTGATCGATTCGACAATTATTTTTGTCGAATTTATTTTATTTTGACTTTTCCCGTAC